>JAMPIV010002718.1:0-79183 GCA_024509875.1 Oreohelix idahoensis | reverse complement strand
ACAAAAGCTTTAATGACAGAAATATAATCTAGATTTTACCAACAGCCTGCCTTTTGTATTATAACCCAGATTAAATGCAAGACAATATGAAAATACTGTATTTGATGAGAGGTTATAACTGTTGGGTCTGAAAGTGCGCAACGGACAAAGATAATAAGAGATGATAGCAAACTCTATACAGAGCGATACAACAGGGGGCAATCTGATCATCAGAAGTGGTCCCACCGAATAAACACAGGAAACGATCACAACAATGTTTTTTTTTTAAATTAAAAAAAATACCTCTACAATATGCACAATCATACATATATGTTGGCAGAAATATAGACAAAGCAGGAGGGACAGACAATTATATCAAAATAAGGATACACAAGACAAGATGATAATTCTTTGCATTAAGAAATTACGGGAATAAAAGAGACATCAAATCCAACATAAAAATCAGAAACCTCAGCTCAATTATAAAGTCAGTGCTGTTGTATGGATCGTAAGATTTTTTCTTACTAGCTATAGATTGGGTTATGAAAACATCGACATCACACAACAGAAATGGAATCCAGTGGAATCTGACTAAACAGCTTGATGATCTGGATTTTGTAGATGACTTGACTCTTCTGTACCATAACCATAATCAGATGCAAGAGAAAATGAAAATTCTCGATGAGAGGTCACAACAAGTGAGCCTGAAAATACACAGGGAAAAGACAAAGATAATGAATATAAATGCAAGAAATGATAACAAGGTTGAACTTGAAGAAACACTACTAAAGGATGTAGAATCGTAATGAAAGCTCCTCTTGCTTTTTGTATTCTTGTTGTGATATTATTGTCTGTCCCTCCAACTTTGTCTATATTACTGCAAAGATATGTGTATCTTGCGTAGAATAGAAGGACTGAAATGGTATGACAAAGTCACAAATGTGGAATTGATGACAAGAACCAGACAAGTGCCAGTGAAACAAAAGATGAGAAGAAGACGCTGGCGATGGATAGGACACACATTGAGGAAACCTGTTGATAGCTTTACAAGGCAGGCCTTGTTCTGGAATCCACAGGGAAAGAGAGGCAGAGGTAGACCAAAAAACACATGGAGAAGAGAACTGGATACAGAGGTGAAAATGATGAGGAAAACATGCTCCGTTGTTGGAGCAAAGGTACATACTTGAGATAAAAAAGAAGATAAGCTGATTGAGCGCTCTAAAACAACATCTGATAATATACGTAAGTGTTTCTTAAAAACAGAAAGACAGTTTTATTTTTTCAGGGTAAAGAAATCGGGGATTGGAGCTAAGGTAAATATTTGAGATAAAATAGAAGATAAGCTGATTATGCGTTCCGAAAAATAACTGATAATATCAAGAACTTGAGCGGATGGCACAGGACAGGAAGACTTGGCATGTGTTTCAGGAAAGCCTATACTTCTCGAGGAGCTAAAGGATATTGAATGATTGACTATACTTCTCGGGGAGCTACAGGATATTGATTGATTGACTATACTTCTCGGGGAGCTAAAGGATATTGATTAATTGACTATACTTCTCGGGGAGCTAAAGGATATTGAATGATTGATTGACTATACTTCTCGGGGAGCTAAAGGATATTGAATGATTGATTGACTATACTTCTCGGGGAGCTAAAGGACATTGAATAATTGATTGACTATACTTCTCGGGGAGCTAATGGACATTGATGAAAAGTTAATGAAAAATAAAAGCAATTAAATGATATATGATGATGAAGCAGAAGCATGGACAAGAAGCAGGCAGTTAGAAGAAAGATATACCAGCCCTTGAAATGTTGGTAAACCTGTTGATAGCTTTATAAGGCTCTTCTCTTTTCTGGAACCCCCAGGGTAAGAAAGATACCGGGAGACTGAAGAACCTGTGGAGAAGACAACTGGCGACAGAAAATAAAGGGACGTGGAATTTGTGCAATGGAACAGGCGGACATCAGAAGTTTGTTGAAAATTCTACGATACTTGAGAAACTGAAAGACTTGGATGATAATGATGATGATGATGATACTGATGACGATAGTGATGATGATCATGATGATGATGAATATATGTAGAAGAATTGAGCATATATAACTGAATTAGAGGAAAGCAAATAAAGAAGTCATAGAAAAGCTAGGAATGAAATGATAAATGATGACATGTTTCAAAGTTAAGACAGCTAAACTATTTTGGTCACTTATAAAAAGACATAACACCTTGCTACTGACCATAACAGAAGGCAGAGGTGACGACAAACGAACAAGGAGAAGACAAATAAGCGGGAAAATAACATCAAGAGACGAACAGGAAAGAGTCTATCAGAGTGCACCATCAAGACAAGAGACGAACAGGAAAGAGTCTATCAGAGTGCACCATCAAGACAAGAGACGAACAGGAAAGAGTCTATCAGAGTGCACCATCAAGACACCAGACAGGAAAGAGTCTATCAGAGTGCACCATCAAGACACCAGACAGGAAAGAGTCTATCAGAGTGCACCATCAAGACACCAGACAGGAAAGAGTCTATCAGAGTGCACCATCAAGACACCAGACAGAAAAGAGTCTATCAGAGTGCACCATCAAGACACCAGACAGGAAAGAGTCTATCAGAGTGCACCATCAAGACACCAGACAGGAAAGAGTCTATCAGAGTGCACCATCAAGACACCAGACAGGAAAGAGTCTATCAGAGTGCACCATCAAGACACCAGACAAGAAAGAGTCTATCAGAGTGCACCATCAAGACACCAGACAGGAAGGAGCCTTTCAGAGTGCACCATTAAGACACCAGACAGGAAGGAGCCTATCAGAGTGCACCATCAAAACAAGGGACATAAGACGGTGACGATCAATTGCAGCCGACCTTTGACGTCTTCCTCTGCTTTGTCGTAAAAAAAGGTCTTCTCCTTCTTCCTTAGCTCTCAAATAACCACATCTATCTCTCTTATAAAACTGGCAGTCCGTCTCAGGCTTCTCACGTCACCGAACAGTTTCTCCCTCAACGACTGGGTTGGACAAGACCATGCTGTCACCATGCTCCTCTCATGGAACCAACAGTTGTGGAGTACGTGTTCTTCTGTCTGTTCCTACCTGGAAACAAATCTGTCTGTCAGATTTTCAGGTAAATAAAATAAAAAATTAAATAAAAAATGAGTAATGAGGATGTCCTGAAAGACGTCAACAGTGCAAAGGAAGCTTGTTACTCGCATTAGAAAGAAGCAAACCACTTTATTTGACCATGTTATCAGAAGAAGAAATCCGGAAGAAGAGATAGATGCTGACATCATCATCTCATCTCAACCCGTAACGGGTCGTAGGGGTGCCATGGTGGAAGCATCAGCAGACAGGGACCTCCACTGCTCTCTATCCTCAGCAATGCGTACAAGTGTGGAAAAACCGTGTCCTGCCCATTCTTTGATGTTATCAGCCCAGGATTTTCTTTGCCTTCCTCTTCTCCGTTTACCTTCGACTGTTCCCTGGAGGATCATTTTCGAAAGTGAGTCATGACGAGTTACATGCCCAAACCAGGCAAGCTTTCGACGTTTCACTACTGACAAAAGTAGTTCTTGGGGGCCTGCATAGGTGGTTATCTTCTCTCTAACATAGACATTTGTTTTGTGCTCTTTATAGCAAATGCGCAAAATTCTTCTATAACATTTATTGATCGAAAGCCTGAATCCTTCGCTCCGTATTTGCAGTGAGTGTCCAGCTCTCACACCCATATAAGAGAATAGATAATACAAGTGATTTGTATAATTTGATCTTCACAGGAAAACTGATGTTACTTTTCCAGATCACATTCAGTCTTGTCATGGCAGCTGAGGCCATCTCAAGTCTTGTCTTGATTTCTTTACTTGATCTCCCATCACTATATACAGTGGACCCGAGATATTTAAAGGTGTTAACTTCTAACGTTTGCCCATTTAACGTAATGTTGGTCGGAACATGTTTCTTATGGCTATTCACCAATACCTTGCTTTTTTCTATATTAATTTCCATCCTATATGTTCTTGTTACTTTCTCCAGTCTAGAGGTACCGGTAACGTCTTGAAGTTCTGATTCTGTTCCAGCTATCAGATCGATATCATCAGCAAAACGTAGATTGCAAAGAGGTCGGCCTCCAATTGATATGGTTGTTTTATAATCATAAAGAGCCTCCTGCATAATATGTTCTAGATATATATTAAAGAGCACTGGGGACAGGATACATCCCTGGCGAACTCCTACAGTTGTTTTGAAAAATTCTCCAATGTCATTGCTTGCAAAAACAGCACTGCTTGCGTCCTTGCATAGTGCCTCAATGATATCTATGATGTTGGTATCAAAATTGAATTTTCTCATTATTTGCCATAAGCCTTCTGTGGTGAAGTGGGATGTTATAAATATTTATAGGGGACTTAGTGTACTGACTGAGATCAGCTGTGAAGGTATCTATATCTAATAAGTGTAGTGTATTATAGATAACCTTACTTGCTGCCACATATATATATATCTCAGTCAGAATTATTCTGGAATAGTGTGATGACTACGTTGTATGTCTAGGGTATGTGTATGATGAAGTGTAAGTCATAACAACAACAGACGGATAAACAATTTAATTTATTCCACCACACTTGACAACACTGTGACACTCACATACATATAACACTCTAAAGGATAACTTAAAGGAGTCACTGATAACTTTTCAAATAACAATATGTATTCATTGCTGTTATGAATGAATATGTGTCCTGATTCAAATACAAAGGGAACCAGGAATCACAATCAATTTTACTTACAAGTTATATGTACAGAATTTATCAATATGAATATTGTAATGACATATATTATTAAAAGTATCCTATGTGTGTCAGTTGTGTAGTAGTAATATGAGGTAATACTGGTTTTGTTTTGTTCAAGCTCTGTTGGTATTTGTCATCATGACTTCAATAGTTTGTCTTTAGGGGAACTATTATTGGAGATGTTCTCAGTTCCTGATATTAACACAATTTAATTCCCCTCTTAATGTTATTTTTACAAGGTCATTTTAAGCTGGGGGTACATAATTTTGAGCTCAGCTGGCCACATCAGCTTATCTGGCGTGATGGCGGCAGGAACAGACTCCTCTGCTCGACTCTCCCCTCGGCTCTGGAGACACCTCACTGATAGCTAAATGGACCAAGGAGTATGCTGTCCGACTCTGGATTCAGCAAAGCTCTGACCAGGTGCTGCTCAATACCATCAAGACCACGGTCCCTGAAATCAAGAAGGATGTACCTTCTACTTCATAACTAACTTATACTCTCTTTTTACACTGATCACAACACATCACAAACATTGAGTTCAGAGCGTTAGGCCAACTATCAGCTTCATGTGAAATACTTTATTCCAGTATTAACCTCCTTAATGGTTACCACGCCTCTGCCATTCCAGCATTATTTCTTTCTAGTCAATCATCCAGGTGTCAGTGTACTATTTGGCCATTCCATGCCGTTTTACTTTCCTCCGACACCCTCTGTTCAGGCTGGAGCATTATAGGCTTTATCTCCTGTTTGCCACTGAACTACACATATATATACAGGCATAAATTAACAATTCACATTCAATTTTCATTAAAAGATACTGAATGGTTCAAGCTTACCACAATTCATAGAATAAACACAGATACGTTGATTAGCAATGAATTCTGGCACATTTACTGGCACAAATTCCCATCTGCTTATGTTCCAGGCTTTTATTTAGCAAAAATATGAGCTGGCTTCAACGCACTGATGCTTTATCAAGCTTATTTAAACAAGTGGTTTCGAACTAACGCTCCTAAGTGATTATATCAGCGAGTCTGGCCAATCGAGCCACGTTTCGACAAGTGTTTGAAAAAATGTTACCTTCCTACGTCTCCCTAACAACCAAGATAGTATTTATAGCCCGACCAATTGTGGTTAGTCTTTCATTTGTTGCGCTCCAATCAATTTGGAGTTTACATGGTAGGCTATTTCTGTAACGTAAGGTTTTTTCAAACACGTTATAAAAAAAATTTTATGAGCAGAAATGATTTTATGTTGTCAGGCATCCCCACTATTTTATTTTGGTTATAATTTATTAATTCCTGGACTATTTGCGTAACGTTTTACATATTCTTTGTCAGCAAGCCCTAAGGAACCCAAATATCCAAATTTAAAAGAGCTACGTGGCTGCGTTCAAAATATGCAATTTCTTCTACCTCCTGTTTCGAAGATGTGCTGTCTGGGTACTGTAATGTTTTCAAACGTAAACCCATCTATTGTCATCTTTCCTTATAAGCGTTTTTTTGAGGATTTTTAAACCTAACTCTGGGATGGGTAATGTATTTTATCACTGTTCGTCCGAAAAAAAAATTAGTGCAGGTGGCCTTACACGCGTGATAGTAGTAATTGTGTATCGCGCGACGCGTGTTTAATTTTGCATGCGTTCCTGATTTCATTCGCCCCTCTCTCTCTTTCTATTTGAGTCCATCTGTTCGTTCGTTTTGGTAACGTAATATAATTAATGTTAGGATTAATTTAGGTCATTACGCAGGGTGCCTCTCAATGTTTTTCCAAGAAATACAGCACACGTTTCATTGAAGAAAGTGGGTAATAATACAGTAAGCTTTTACTATCAACGTGAAAGCGTTACAATTTGCAGACGAAGCAGAAAACAAGGGGGATTTCGAGTACCTTCTTTGTGGCAGCACTGTTATTTTACCATTGCTCTTTTCTTTATTAATTTTATTTGTTAGGCTTCATATTTACCTAATAATTTATATATGTGGATTAGAATATTCCACGACACCTCCCCTCTTAAAACAGACATTATATGTCAGTCCTTTATTCTATATACACATAGAGAAATTTATTATTATTTCTGGTGTTTACGGTGATTCTCATCACACGGATGGCGGCTTAAAAAATCCGCTCCCAAATTGGTTTTTCCAGATATATACTCAATGCTAAAATTATATGGAGCCAAAAGTAAAGACCATCGGAGTAACCTGGAGTTCTCATGCCTAGCCTGTGCTAGAAACGATAAAGGTTTGTTGTCTGTTTGCAACTTAAATGCCTTCCCATATAGATAAATATTGAATTTCTTTATCGCCCATATTACTGCAAGACATTCTTTTTCGCTAGTTGAGTAGTTGATTTCAGCTTTATTCAACTTTCTGCTAGCATATGCCACTGGGCTTAATTCCCCATCCAATGCATCTGATTTCTGTAGTAGAGTTGCACCTAACCCAATATTACTTGCATCCGTCCTTACTATGAATTCTTGACTTAAGTCAGGTAATTTCAAAATGGGTTTACTTGTGAGCTTTTCCTTCAATTCTTGGTAAGTCATTTCACATTGTGGTGTCCATGTAATGCGATCTGGATGTCCTTTACGTGTCAATTCAGTTAACGGTGCACATATGGAATTAAAGTTTTTGATATACTTCTGGTAGAAACCACATAATGAGACAAAGGATCTCACGTCCTTCTTGGTTTGTGGTCTCGGGGCTTTCTGTAGTTTCTCTAAATTCTTTGGGTCAGGGGTCATGTTTCCCTGATAAACTGTGTGTCCCAAAAATTCCAATTCTTTACATCCAACGCAACATTTGGTTGGTCGGGCTGTTAAATTTGCCTCCCTAAGTCGATCAAACAGCATGTTCAGAGAGTCAATGTGTTCCTCAAATGTTTCTGTTGCTATAAGGATATCATCCATAAAATTTTTTATACAGGGATTATTCAGAGGATCCAATAATTTTCTCATCATTCTAGAGAAGACACTAGGCGCATTCTTCAATCCAAATGGCAATCTATTAAACTCATAGTGTCCTTCTGAGGTACTAAAAGCTAGGTATGGTCTAACCTCAGGCTTTACTGGAATCTGATAGTATCCTTTACTCAGATCCACTTTTGAGAAATATTTAGCTTTATTTAGCCTGGCAAACAGCTGATTTGTATCCGGCAATGGATCCACCTGTCCTTCTGTAATAGCATTCAGTCTCCTGTAATCTATACAGAGTCTATGTTCTCCAGAGGGCTTCCTTAAGAGTACAACACCGGAACTATACGAAGACTCACTGTGCGAAATAATTCCTTCCTTCAATAGATAGTCTATCTCTTCCTTCAAAGCTTTCTCCTTAGCAAACGGAATCGAATATGGTTTCATACAGACAGGTGTGGAGTCTATTAGTTTCATATCATATTCCAATAGGTTTGTATGCCCTGGTCGGTCTGTTAACACCTCTGCATGATTATTTAGAACCTGTTGCACTCTCTCTTTCTGAGTTTTCGTTAAATGTGTACTGATTTTCACCTGTGCTGCTGTCTCACAGGGGTGTAATGGATATTCAAATGATGAAAGTGGTTCCTTTTTCATCTCCATGGCGATGGACAAGGTCAACAAGTGTGTCTCTTCCTGATGTTCTCTTTCCAAATATTTCTTCAGGAGATTCACATGATAGATTTTTTCTTTCCCCTTCTTATCTATCTTATAATTTGTTCTAGACACCTTCTCTAGAACTGTATATGGACCCTGCCATCCAATTTGTAACTTATTCTGACTCCCGGGCAAAAGAAGCAGTACTTTCTCTCCCACAGTCAAATTTCTGTCTTTCGCCTTCCTGTTATAATAGGCAGCATGTTTCTTCCTGGCTTGTTTCAAATTTTCATTGGCAAGTTTCCAGCCAGTTTTTAACCGAGTGGTCAGCTCATTCACATATTGGTATGAAGATGTAATGTTTTCCTCTGCCTTTTCATCAGTCCACGTTCTTAACAAAGCTACATATGGACCTTTAATTGTGTGGACCTAGTTGTCCATGCACCGGTATGGTCTCTTCCACTCGAAGCTTTATAGTGATGATTTTTCCTCCCAGAATTATCATTCACAAAACGACCGCTACCAATTTTTCTTTTGGGGCTTTCTCCCCACTTAAAATTCTTGATGAGAGATTTCCTCTCTACATCCTCTTCCTCCAGTTTGTTTAAGTCCGATTGAGGGATTGTCGGCTTATCCTGGGGTAAGACATCCTTTTGCACTCTCCGCATAGTGGCCATTGTAAAACAGTTAAGTGAAGCTTGTCCGTGAAAAGGGGCTTCCCATTCCATTTGGTCCACTTTATCAAATCTATTTTTCTTTTTATTATCAGGCCTAATTTTGCCCCGTGGCGTGTCCAGGTCCTGATTCATGTTCCCACTTGTGGGTGTTCCCTCATGTGCTATGCTACACCTTTCTACAAAATTCTCAATGTCCCATCTTGCTTTGGGCCAATAATAATTGTGAGCCACCTTTTGAATGATGGTACCTATCTTCTCATGGTCCCCATCTGGTTTCACATGTAGACTCCTTATTAATTCTGTCCTATATCTCTTTGGAAGAACCAGCTGTCCGTGACCATGGGATCTAGTTCCGGCCTTCCTATACATCAACTTGTTTTTCATGTAAAAATCTCCCTTGCCTGGAGTTGTATGACAAGTTGACAATTTTCTGAAACAAGGCTTGAGTGTTTTATCCCCAGCCTGTGCCTTCCTCATCTCTTCTGGAGTGGTATCTAACATAATATCCTCCTCCTGTCTTGAGGTCGACCTGACCTGAAGGGTTGCCATATACACAGGTTTCCTTCTGCAACGGTCAGTGTCATGATTGTCCATCTGACAATTTTTACACCACCTTGTTCCTTGGTTGAAAGATTTTCTTTCATCGAATTGTGGGAATTTATTTTTATTTTCATACCGTGGCCTATCAAACTGGTGCTTACCTTTGTTTTGATCCCTAGGATCAAATTTATTAAAGTTCTGTGGTGCCCTAAAGTTGTCCACCTGTTTCTTTTTATTACCTGTTACCTCTGCTTGAGCTGCTTGATACCTTTCAGCAACATTTTGCAACTCACCCAGCCTCTCTGCACCTTGTTCCATGAGAAACTTTCTCAGGTCTGGAGCCATGGACTCTCTTAGTTGCTCTATAAGGACCATTTCCTTAAGATCTTGGGTTTTCCCCAGAGAAGTCCATTTCTCCAAGTATGTCCCTATTCGTGCAGAGAACTGGTGATAGGTTTCACCTGACAGTAGTTTAGCATTCCTAAATTTTTTCCTATAAAATTCTGCATTCTTTTCATACCTTAACAAAAGAGCCTGCTTTAGCATGTCATAATTTTCCTGATCACCTCTGCTCATTTTTGCAAAAACTTCATAAGCGGCCCCACGAAGTCCCTGAGATAACTTTAAGCTCCACCTTTCTCTCTCTAACCCATACGTGGTAGCTAATAGTTCATACCTATTTAGGTAGCTCTCTATATCATCGTCTTTCTCAACAAAATGATCTAAATGAAAATTCATAGCTGAGGTTGAGGCTCCTTGAGTAACCGTAGCATCAGAGGCAAAGGGACTGGCACCATTTTCAGGAGCATGGCCTTGAAACTCAAACTCCCTTAGTCGTAACTCATGTTCCCTTTGTAATCTTTTATCTTCTGCTTCCCTTTCTGCAGCTAATTTCCTCTCTTCCCTTTCTGCAGCCTGTCTTCTTTCCTCGGCTTCCCTTTCTGCAGCTAATCTTTAATCTTCTCTTTCTGCTTCCAATTTCTTAGCCTCAGCCTCTAACTTTCTTTCGGCATCTTTTTCTAATCTTCTTTCTTCGCGTTCAATAAATTTGTCACATTCCGTGGTGACATAGGCAACCATAACTTGCCCATCTAATCCTAACTCTTTTGCAGTCTGAACAGCAGCAGATCGAAACTTGGCCAGGTCCGCCATTGTCTATCAGGTAAATTTCTACAATGTCTAACCAACAATTTAATCTCTAAATATATCTAATGGACAACACAGGCACCGTGAGCTCAACCTTATTTAATTCCACCCAAGGATACCTTTTAATTCTTATATTCCCTGAAGTGAATTACCCCCAATATTTTTAATAGGGAAAGATTCAAAATCCCAAGAGCGAGACCCCAATATATGTGGTGAAGTGGGATGTTATAAATATTTATAGGGGACTTAGTGTACTGACTGAGATCAGCTGTGAAGGTATCTATATCTAATAAGTGTAGTGTATTATAGATAACCTTACTTGCTGCCACATATATATATATCTCAGTCAGAATTATTCTGGAATAGTGTGATGACTACGTTGTATGTCTAGGGTATGTGTATGATGAAGTGTAAGTCATAACAACAACAGACGGATAAACAATTTAATTTATTCCACCACACTTGACAACACTGTGACACTCACATACATATAACACTCTAAAGGATAACTTAAAGGAGTCACTGATAACTTTTCAAATAACAATATGTATTCATTGCTGTTATGAATGAATATGTGTCCTGATTCAAATACAAAGGGAACCAGGAATCACAATCAATTTTACTTACAAGTTATATGTACAGAATTTATCAATATGAATATTGTAATGACATATATTATTAAAAGTATCCTATGTGTGTCAGTTGTGTAGTAGTAATATGAGGTAATACTGGTTTTGTTTTGTTCAAGCTCTGTTGGTATTTGTCATCATGACTTCAATAGTTTGTCTTTAGGGGAACTATTATTGGAGATGTTCTCAGTTCCTGATATTAACACAATTTAATTCCCCTCTTAATGTTATTTTTACAAGGTCATTTTAAGTTGGGGTACATAATTTTGAGCTCAGCTGGCCACATCAGCTTATCTGGCGTGATGGCGGCAGGAACAGACTCCTCTGCTCGACTCTCCCCTCGGCTCTGGAGACACCTCACTGATAGCTAAATGGACCAAGGAGTATGCTGTCCGACTCTGGATTCAGCAAAGCTCTGACCAGGTGCTGCTCAATACCATCAAGACCACGGTCCCTGAAATCAAGAAGGATGTACCTTCTACTTCATAACTAACTTATACTCTCTTTTTACACTGATCACAACACATCACAAACATTGAGTTCAGAGCGTTAGGCCAACTATCAGCTTCATGTGAAATACTTTATTCCAGTATTAACCTCCTTAATGGTTACCACGCCTCTGCCATTCCAGCATTATTTCTTTCTAGTCAATCATCCAGGTGTCAGTGTACTATTTGGCCATTCCATGCCGTTTTACTTTCCTCCGACACCCTCTGTTCAGGCTGGAGCATTATAGGCTTTATCTCCTGTTTGCCACTGAACTACACATATATATACAGGCATAAATTAACAATTCACATTCAATTTTCATTAAAAGATACTGAATGGTTCAAGCTTACCACAATTCATAGAATAAACACAGATACGTTGATTAGCAATGAATTCTGGCACATTTTTGCACAAATTCCCATCTGCTTATGTTCCAGGCTTTTATTTAGCAAAAATATGAGCTGGCTTCAACGCACTGATGCTTTATCAAGCTTATTTAAACAAGTGGTTTCGAACTAACGCTCCTAAGTGATTATATCAGCGAGTCTGGCCAATCGAGCCACGTTTCGACAAGTGTTTGAAAAAATGTTACCTTCCTACGTCTCCCTAACAACCAAGATAGTATTTATAGCCCGACCAATCGTGGTTAGTCTTTCATTTGTTGCGCTCCAATCAATTTGGAGTTTACATGGTAGGCTATTTCTGTAACGTAAGGTTTTTTCAAACACGTTATAAAAAAATTTTATGAGCAGAAATGATTTTATGTTGTCAGGCATCCCCACTATTTTATTTTGGTTATAATTTATTAACTCCTGGACTATTTGCGTAACGTTTTACATATTCTTTGTCAGCAAGCCCTAAGGAACCCAAATATCCAAATTTAAAAGAGCTACGTGGCTGCGTTCAAAATATGCAATTTCTTCTACCTCCTGTTTCGAAGATGTGCTGTCTGGGTACTGTAATGTTTTCAAACGTAAACCCATCTATTGTCATCTTTCCTTATAAGCGTTTTTCAGGATTTTTAAACCTAACTCTGGGATGGGTAATGTATTTTATCACTGTTCGTCCGAAAAAAAAAATTAGTGCAGGTGGCCTTACACGCGTGATAGTAGTAATTGTGTATCGCGCGACGCGTGTTTAATTTTGCATGCGTTCCTGATTTCATTCGCCCCTCTCTCTCTTTCTATTTGAGTCCATCTGTTCGTTCGTTTTGGTAACGTAATATAATTAATGTTAGGATTAATTTAGGTCATTACGCAGGGTGCCTCTCAATGTTTTTCCAAGAAATACAGCACACGTTTCATTGAAGAAAGTGGGTAATAATACAGTAAGCTTTTACTATCAACGTGAAAGCGTTACAATTTGCAGACGAAGCAGAAAACAAGGGGGATTTCGAGTACCTTTTTTGTGGCAGCACTGTTATTTTACCATTGCTCTTTTCTTTATTAATTTTATTTGTTAGGCTTCATATTTACCTAATAATTTATATATGTGGATTAGAATATTCCACGACACCTTCATGCCAGACTCGATCGAAGGCTTTTGTGAAATCGATGAAGTTATGATATAAATAAATCGTGTTGATGCTGGAGATGTTTTTCGATCAGTAATCTAATATTGAAGATTTGTTCTGAGGTACTTCTTTTTGGTCTAAAGCCAGCCTGTTCCTCGGACAAGATTTCTTCTGATTTCTGTTTTATTTTGTTCAAAGATGCTGACATAGAGAGAACCAACTGGACAGTTTTATCTTCTTCTTCTTCGTTCGTCATCAGACTTCTACATTAATGGCTCTAATAAAGGCAGTAGTCAGCTCAAGGTTCTTGACATCTCGTTCGCCCTCAGACTTCTACATTAATGACTCTAATAAAGGCAGTAGTCAGCTCAAGGATCCTGACATCTCGATCGCTCTCAGACTTCTACATTAATGACCCTAATAAACGCAGTAGTCAGTTCAAGGTTCCTGACATCTCGTTCGCCCTCAGACTTCTACATTAATGACTCTAATATAAAGGCAGTAGTCAGCTCTAGGTCCCTGACATCTCCTAACATTTTTTCGTTGAGAGAAGTAGGTTGTTGCCATATGCCATTCCGTTCACTGCTGTAAGTTGAGCAGGACTGGACGGTTTAACATCGTGGCTTGGAAAGAAGTCTGCTACAGAATTTGATGTAAACAGTACCGGCTAGAGTGAGTTGCGAAGAGACATGATCACCACACCAGCTGGCATGTACCAAGAAAAAGAAGAAGAAAAATAATAATAATAATTAAAAGGAAAAGTAAGGAGCAGATGAAGAAATATTAACGCTAGATCTGTTCATTGAAAAAGAAAGGAATATTCGACAGGGATGAACAGAACAGCGTGCAACGTAGGACAGTCACTCTCAGTTTCCTGGATGATGAATACCCACAGGACCTCTGGGTCCGAGTATACACGGATGGGTCAGCACAGAATGCAGTAAAGAATGGAGGAGCAGGAGTGTACATAGAATACCCAAACAACACTAGGGATACTGTCAGAGTACCAACGGGGAAATTCTGTAACAACTATGATACAGAAGTCCAGGCAATCAAGGTGGCAAGTGAGAAACTATTGAACACCAATCTCGGTCCACAGCCTGTAGTATTCCTGACAGATGCAAGATCAGCACTTCAAGCACTTCAGTCCAGAAAATTGCCAGGCATAAAAGCCCTACTTTCTGAACTGTGCAACCAGCGCAGGGTCACCATGCAGTGGATACCGTCTCATTGTGGAATACCAGGAAACGAGAGAGCAGATGGACTGGCTAAAGAAGGTGCTGCAGACGAGCAACCGGATGTACCAGTTACATACCATCAGAAGAAAAAGATGATCAAATCTATCAGAAAGCCACCAACACCAACGCAGGATGACTACCAAGCTATAAACAGATCAGAACAAATAGTCATTCTGCACCTCAGAACAGGACACAACCGCCTCCGCAGCCACATGTATACAAAATTCAAGATTGGCAATTCAGCCATGTGTACATGTGGACAGGCACCCCAGACTGCGGAGCACGTACTTCAAGATTGCTCCGAATATGATATATTGAGGCAAACCCACTGGCCCAGAGAAACAACACTGGAAGCAAAACTATACGGATCTCAGTATGAACTACAAAAGACAGTGAAGTTTATACAAGAAACAACATTGCAGATATAGACAATATAGTTCAAGCGAACGAAAGAAGATGAAGAAGTTCATTGAATATGCTATTAAATGCTTCTTGTTGTTTTTTTTGGAAGGAATCAAGCCGTTTCTGGCCTTTTTCTTCTCTCATGGACCCCTTCCCCTGACACACCCACCCCACTCCTACCCATCCCTTCCCCCTAAAAACCCTCATTACTTTAGGGAATATGTTATCTATTATTTAATAATCATATTCAGAAAATAAAACACGTAACTATATATATATATATATATATATACATATAGTATATATGAACAATATTTAGTAAAATAATATCGGGGAAAAATTTGGTGAGAAATATTTTGCACTATATTTTAAACCCATAACCTCTTTTAAAATATGTCTTATCTCAATGTTGATATTGCGTCTGAGAATTGTCACTACGTGGGGTCTCAGGCAGTCATGTAACCTTTGATACGTTTAACAATAACGAATTAAAACATAAAGGAGATATGATTAAAAGCGTAGATGAAACAGGTGAGTGAACTGAACCTAGGGAGAGACCGCTGATAAAAAACACAAAACACGTTAATGAGACAAAAGACATGAAAGATGTACCCGGCGTGTCAAAGAAGCCAAGCGGAGACGTGTCACCTTGATGTCGAGATTAATACGCAACCAGTGGTGAGTGTTACGTAACTGTCCGTTCGCGTTGATAAAGGAACAGGTCGGTATATCTGGCAGGTGGTTGGAGCTAAGGTAAATATTTGAGATCACAGCGAAGATAAGCTTATGATGCATTTCAAACCAATGTTTGACCGTATGTATGATACGTTTGTATTTTTGACGATAAAATACGTATTATTCGCGAACGGTAAAACTTCCATACGTTGAAATATGTTTCATCACTGCATAAAATGTTTAAAAACCTGAAAATTTATTTCCAATTGAAACATGTTATGCTATCCTACGAAAACTAGACAGCTAATACTAAAAGCAATTTAATTAATTTATTTTTACTCTAATATCGAACATAAATAACAGAAGCATACTGTCGTTCTTGTTTTCCTTAATTATTTTGACGTGACCCCTTTCTTTTCCTTTGTCTTTAGACATACTTAATGGGTTGTTGCAATTCTGCACTTGAAATAAAAACAAACACAAAGTTATGCAATCATTCAATATGGCCGTATTATCGGCTGACATACAGAATGAATTATTTAAAAGATGGTTTCCCATACCTATAGCACTAAGGTATGCTGTACGTCGCTTTTCAGCATATGACAATTTTTCTGTAAATCCGAACGTTTTAACACATGTTCGTCTAACAATTCAAGCTGTAGTTTAAATAAAACATTTATGTATGATATTTACCTTTAAATTGTCAGCAAAACTCTTGTTGCATAAAACCAAACAACCTGTTTTAAAAAAAAAACACATTATGCGTCAATGACGTAATTTCACGGTATACCTATGGAAAGCGCCCCATGTCAAACTTACGCATATTATAATAGCCCCTTCAGTCATAACTGACTATGGGAATGCGCCCCTGTGGTGACAGCCCTCAGCTACTTATTTTCCTGGTGTTCCTTTCGACGTTTTCTCCTCTCTTCTGCTTGTTGTGTGAGCTTCTTTTCGCCCAAACTGTGGTCTCGCCGTAGACTGCATATTAATTTAACGTATAAAAACGTATTATACGCGTATTTTATTCTTTGGCGTAACGGACGGTTTAACATTGATCCAAACAATAACTAATAATCAGCTTAGTTCTTCATAACCAGGGTTGCATGCATTCCACTTCTGGGGGTTCGATACATGCCAGATATTTTAGATGGGATGCCGTCATAAACATAAAATAATACACTTAACTCATAATGAATTTTTACAAAATAGAACATTGACAACCTGAATTCTTCTATTTCTTCGTACACTCTCAGACGTCAACTTGAATACGTTCAAAGAAAGTAATGGTTAGCTTGAGGCTGTTGGGGTCTCCATCGATTTTTTTCCAGGAATGATAACTTGTGACTTGTGTCCCCGTTTTCCAGACTTGTGCAAATATTGGTTCTAATAGTTCTGCTGCTAGCTCAGGGTCTGTCTTAAATAGCTCTGCATTTAAGTTATCATTGCCCGGAGCTTTGCCGTTCTTTAACCCTTTGATTGCTGTGATGATTTCTTCTTTGCGTGGAGTGTCTGTATTCACATCTAGATCGTTTTCAGCTTCAGGAACATTCAATTGTGTCTCTGGTGGTTCCTTGTTCAGAGTTTCTCTGAAGTGCTATGCACATCTTATTTCTTGTCCCTCTGCTGTCGTGATGAGATTACCTTGCTTATCTCTTACTAATGTAATATTGTTTGCACCTCGTTTTCCGCTGATGAATTTAGTTATTTTGTATACTGTGCTTTGTTCATTTCTCAGTGCTGCCTCCTCTGCCTGTCTTGCAAGATCGTCCAGGAAATTCCTTTTGTTGGCTCGGGTTTGGCGTTTAACTTCCTTGTCCAGCTGACTGTACTGTTCGCTATATAGTTGCTTTAACCTGGTGGACTTCGCTTCTGTTTTCTTTCTTTTCATTTCCTTTCTCATCGTTATGGTGTTTAAAGTTTCTGGTGTTATCCAGTCTTGCTTATTCCTTTCCTGGAATCCCAAGCATGATTTGCTGCTTTCTTTGTATATTGTTGAAATGGTGTTGAAATTCTGGTCTATATCATCAGTTAATGTCTTTTCCTGACTTTTGGCAAATTGATATCGTTTCTTTATGTCGGCCGCAAAAGCTTTTCTGGTAAGGGAGTCCTTCAATTTGCTGATGTCAAACCTTTTCTGTGTAGTTACAGTTGGTGCACGTAGATATCTGAACATACATATAATATGCCAATACAGACTTAAAGATGTAGGCTAGATAGATATAGGCCTATAGATAGATAAAGATATAAAAGCCTACATAGATATATGTATATAAATAGATATGTAGAAATTAAAAGAAACTTAAGACAGATATATAAGTCTATATAAATAAATAAACATACATATAAACAAACAGAGACATGTTGAAAGCCAGATTGCTTACGGAAGACCAACAAAAGTATATAAGCCTACACAGTGAGAAGAACATGAATTGCTAAGAATTAACAGAGACTGCTGGAAATGAATAAAAAATGCAGACAATAAACAAAGTCTGTTGCAAATAAACTAAGACAAGCTGAACACTATGAAAAACGATTATTGCTATAAACAGCAGCAAAGGCAGACACAATGAAAATAATGAGATCTGAGACGAAGATAGATAAAACAGTGACAACACATATCTATGTAGGCCTACTTACCAAACTTGGCAAACGTCTCTGTCTCTCTCTACACGTATAGATCTATCTCTTATTCCGAACAATCAGCACTCAAATAGTCCATCAAAATATCGTTGGTACCTTGTAAATGTGATCAAAATTAGCACCACTTTGCAGATCCACTTATGAGATGAAAAGATTTTCCACAATTGCAAAGGCAGATTATAACCGAAAACAGCCACAATTTTGTTAAACACACACCGAAGTCTGGGAAAAACTGATTTCACCGAACAGAAGTTCTCCCTTTTATCACGTCCCGCCGAATTAAGACAAGCCCACTCGATCGGCTGGTGGGCGGGGCTTGATTTGCTAGGCGTCTCTGACGTGCTACGACTGGTAATCAATGGTTGGCTAATCACTCGCGCTCGCCTTACAGCGATTAATCAGGACCCGTATTCAAATTTGGTACTGCATGTTATGATAGGTTAACTGTCAAACACATCACTTAACTTCGGATGATTTTTCTGTAGCGATTGGTTGGAAGAGTTAGACAATTTAAATGTAACGCCACGGATCCCAGATTTCACATCCCCTCATTTAAAAAAAAAAAGAAAAAAAAAGCAAAACAAGAATATAAATAATCTAAATATTGTGAGGTGGGATACACACACACTCACATACACGCAATTGTAATTTTTCATTTACCATATGAAGGACTACAATAAATGACGGGAAAGGGGTAATATCATAGACAGATAGCAACAACTGAATATAGGCCTACAAAATACACAATATATAATAATTATAACCAATCACGGGTAGAACGGGATATTTTTCTTCGAAACAGAAATTACGCTAAGGGCCCTTTCTAAGGACAAAATAATTGATATGTTTGATAGAATTATAAGTTTGAAATCTGAAGCGAAATATAGATCTAAAAAATTGATAAAATACTTTGGGCGAAATAGAAAACACAAAAACTTTAATGACAGAAATATAATCTAGATTTTACCAACAGCCTGCATCTTGTATTATAACCAAGATTAAATGCAAGACAATATGAAAATACTGTATTTGATGAGAGGTTATAACTGTTGGGTCTGAAAGTGCGCAACGGACAAAGATAATAAGAGATGAGAGGAAACTCTATACAGAGCGATACATCAGGGGGCAATCTGATAATCAGAAGTGGTCCCACCGAATAAACACAGGAAACGATCACAAGAATGTATTTTTTTTAAATAAAAAAAAAACACCTCTACAATATGCACAATCATACATATATGTTGGCAGAAATATAGACAAAGCAGGAGGGACAGACAATTATATCAAAATAAGGATACACAAGACAAGATGATAATTCTTTGCATTGAGAAATTACGGGAATAAAAGAGATATCAAATCCAACATAAAAATCAGAAACCTCAGCTCAATTATAAAGTCAGTGCTGTTGTATGGATCGTAAGATTTTTTCTTACTAGCTATAGAGTGGGTTATGAAAACATCGACATCACACAACAGAAATGGAATCCAGTGGAATCTGACTAAACAGCTTGATGATCTGGATTTTGTAGATGACTTGACTCTTCTGTACCATAACCATAATCAGATGCAAGAGAAAATGAAAATTCTCGATGAGAGGTCACAACAAGTGAGCCTGAAAATACACAGGGAAAAGACAAAGATAATGAATATAAATGCAAGAAATGATAACAAGGTTGAACTTGAAGAAACAACACTAAAGGATGTAGAATCGTAAAGAAAGCTCCTCTTGCTTTTTGTATTCTTATTGCGATATCATTGTCTGTCCCTCCAACTTTGTCTATATTACTGCAAAGATATGTGTATCTTGTGTAGAATAGAAGGACTGAAATGGTATGACAAAGTCACAAATGTGGAATTGATGACAAGAACCAGACAAGTGCCAGTGGAACAAAAGATGAGAAGAAGACGCTGGCGATGGATAGGACACACATTGAGGAAACCTGTTGATAGCTTTACAAGGCAGTCCTTGTTCTGGAATCCACAGGGAAAGAGAGGCAGAGATAGACCATAAAACTCACGGAGAAGAGAACTGGATACAGAGGTGAAAATGATGAGGAAAACATGATCCGTTGTTGGAGCAAAGGTACATCTTCTTCTTCGATCCTTAACCACCGACCGTCAAAGCAGTCAGTGGCCATCACGCCTAGTGGCGTCTTGTAGGGCAACAACAAATTGATTCCACTTTCCACGGTCGGTGGCCATCCTTCGTACAGTGCCCCAACTCTTGTTGGAGCAAAGGTACATACTTGAGATAAAAAAAGAAGATAAGCTGATTGAGCGCTCCAAAACAACATCTGATAATATAAGAAAGTGTTTCTTAAAAAACAGAAAGACAGTTTTATTTTTTCAGGGTAAAGAAATCGGGGATTGGAGCTAAGGTAAATATTTGAGATAAAATAGAAGATAAGCTGATTGTGCGTTCCGAAAAATAACTGATAATATCAAGAACTTGAGCGGATGGCACAGGACAGGAAGACTTGGCATGTGTTTCAGGAAGGCCTATACTTCTCGGGGAGCTAAAGGATATTGAATGATTGACTATACTTCTCGGGGAGCTAAAGGATATTGATTGATTGACTATACTTCTCGGGGAGCTAAAGGATATTGATTAATTGACTATACTTCTCGGGGAGCAAAAGGATATTGATTGATTGACTATACTTCTCGGGGAGCTAAAGGATATTGATTGATTGGCTATACTTCTCGGGGAGCTAAAGGATATTGAATGATTGATTGACTATACTTCTCGGGGAGCTAAAGGATATTGAATGATTGATTGACTATACTTCTCGGGGAGCTAAAGGACATTGAATAATTGATTGACTATACTTCTCGGGGAGCTAATGGACATTGATGAAAAGTAAATGAAAAATAAAAGCGATTAAATGATATATGATGATGAAGCAGAAGCATGGACAAGAAGCAGGCAGTTAGAAGAAAGATATACCAGCCCTTGAAATGTTGGTAAACCTGTTGATAGCTTTATAAGGCTCTTCTCTTTTCTGGAACCCCCAGGGTAAGAAAGAAACCGGGAGACTGAAGAACCTGTGGAGAAGACAACTGGCGACAGAAAATAAAGGGACGTGGAATTTGTGCAATGGAACAGGCGGACATCAGAAGTTTGTTGAAAATTCTACGATACTTGAGAAACTGAAAGACTTGGATGATAATGATGATGATGATGATACTGATGACTAAAGTGATGATGATCATGATGATGATGAATATATGTAGAAGAATTGAGCATATATAACTGAATTAGAGGAAAGCAAATAAAGAAGTCATAGAAAAGCAAGGAATGAAATGATAAATGATGACATGTTTCAAAGTTAAGACAGCTAAACTATTTTGGTCACTTATAAAAAGACATAGCACCTTGCTACTGACCATAACAGAAGGCAGAGGTGACGACAAACGAACAAGGAGAAGACAAATAAGCGTGAAAATAACATCAAGTGACGAACAGGAAAGAGTCTATTAGAGTGCACCATCAAGACACCAGACAGGAAAGAGTCTATCAGAGTGCATCTTCAAGACACCAGACAGGAAAGAGTCTATCAGAGTGCACCATCAAGACACCAGACAGGAAAGAGTCTATCAGAGCGCACCATCAAGACACCAGACAGGAAAGAGTCTATCAGAGTGCACTATCAAGACACCAGACAGGAAAAATTCTATCAGAGTGCACCATCAAAACACCAGACAGGAAAGAGTCTATCAGAGTGCACCATCAAGACACCAGACATGAAAGAGACTATCAGAGTGCACCATCAAGACACCAGACAGGAAAGAGTCTATCAGAGTGCACCATCAAGACACCAGACAGGAAGGAGCCTATCAGAGTGCACCATCAAGACAAGGGACATAAGACGGTGACGATCAATTGCAGCCGACCTATGACGTCATCTACTGCTTTGTCGTAAAAAAAAGGTCTTCTTCTTCTTCCTTAGCTCTCACATAACCACATCTATCTCTCTTATAAAACTGGCAGTCCGTCTCAGGCTTCTCACGTCACCGGACAGTTTCTCCCTCAACAACTGGGTTGGACAAAACCGTGCTGTCACCATGCTCCTCTCATGGAACCAACAGTTGTGGAGTACGTGTTCTACTGTCTGTTCGTACCTGGAAACAAATCTGTCTGTCAGATTTTCAGGTAAATAAAATAAAATACAATAAAAAATGAGTAATGAGGATGTCCTGAAAGACGTCAACAGTGCAAAGGAAGCTTGTTACTCGCATTAGGAAGAAGCAAACCACTTTATTTGACCATGTTATCAGAAGAAGAAATCCGGAAGAAGAGATAGATGATGACATAGAGAGAACCAACTGGACAGTTTTATCTTCTTCTTCTTCGTTCGAACTCAGACTTCTACATTAATGGCTCTAATAAAGGCAGTAGTCAGCTCAAGGTTCCTGACATCTCGTTCGCCCTCAGACTTCTTCATTAATAACTTTAATAAATGCAGTAGCCAGCTCAATGTTCCTGACATCTCGTTTGCCCTCAGACTTCTACATTAATGACTCTAATAAAGGCAGTAGCCAGCTCAATGTTCCTGACATCTCGTTTGCCCTCTGACTTCTACATTAATGACTCTAATAAAGGCAGTAGTCAGCTCAAGGTTCCTGACATCTCGTTCGCCCTCAGACTTCTTCATTAATAACTTTAATAAAGGCAGTAGCCAGCTCAATGTTCCTGACATCTCGTTTGCCCTCAGACTTCTACATTAATGACTCTAATAAAGGCAGTAGTCAGCTCAAGGTTCCTGACATCTCGTTCGCCCTCAGACTTCTTCATTAATAACTTTAATAAAGGCAGTAGTCAGCTCAAGGTTCCTGACATCTCGTTCGCCCTCAGACTTCTACATTAATGACTCTAATAAAGGCAGTAGTCAGCTCAATGTTCCTGACATCTCGTTCGCCCTCAGACTTCTACATTAATGACCCTAATAAAGGCAGTAGTCAGCTCAAGGTTCCTGACATCTCGTTTGCCCTCAGACTTCTACATTAATGACTCTAATAAAGGCAGTAGTCAGCTCAATGTTCCTGACATCTCGTTCGCCCTCAGACTTCTACATTAATGACCCTAATAAAGGCAGTAGTCAGCTCAAGGTTCCTGACATCTCGTTCGCCCTCAGACTTCTACATTAATGACCCTAATAAAGGCAGTAGTCAGTTCAAGGTTCCTGACATCTCGTTCGCCCTCAGACTTCTACATTAATGACTCTAATATAAAGGCAGTAGTCAGCTCAAGGTCCCTGACATCTCCTAACAGTTTTTCGTTGAGAGAAGTAGGTTGTTGCCATATGCCACTCCGTTCACTGCTGTAAGTTGAGCAGGACTGGACGGTTTAACATCGTGGCTTGGAAAGAAGTCTGCTACAGAATTTGATGAAAACAGTACCGGCTAGAGTGAGTTGCGAAGAGACATGATCACCACACCAGCTGGCATGTTCCAAGAAAAAGAAGAAGAAAAATAATAATAATAATTAAAAGGAAAAGTAAGGAGCAGATGAAGAAATATTAACGCTAGATCTGTTCATTGAATATGCTATTAAATGCTTCTTGCTGTTTTGTTTTGAAGGAATCAAGCCGTTTCTGGCATTTTTCTTCTCTCATGGACCCCTTCCCTGACACACCCACCCCACTCCTACCCATCCCCTCCCCCTAAAAAAACCCACTGCTTTAGGAAATATGTTATCTATTATTTAATAATCATATTCAGAAAATAAAACACGTAACTATATATATATATATACATATAGTATATATGAACAATAGGTAAAGGTAAAGGAACCCGTTACACGCCCATTGAGGCATATTGGGAATATGGTGATAGGCCCATATTATCTTGACCGTCGGCACACGAGGGGTGATGTGTTCGGCATCACGCCGGCCGCCTTAACCTTCCCAGAGTAAACCCATTTTGGGTCGACCCAGGAAAAAAATTTTCCGCCTCATCTGGGGATCGAACCATAGACCACTGCGCTAGGAAGCCAGTGCACTAACCACTATGCTACCGCGGCTCCCATCATAACCTCTTTTAAAATGTGTCTTATCTCAATGTTGATATTGCGTCTGAAGATTGTCACAACGTGGGGTCTCAGGCAGTCAAGTAACCTTTGATACGTTTAACAATAACGAATTAAAACATAAAGGAGATATGATTAAAAGCGTAGATGAAACAGGTGAGCGAACTGAACCTGGGGAGAGACCGCTGATAAAAAACACAAAAAACGTTAATGAGATTAAAGACATGAAAGATGTACCCGGCGTGTCAAAGATGCCAAGCGGTGTCGTGTCACCTTGATGTTGATATTAATACCCAACCAGCGGTGAGTGTTACGTAACTATCCTTTCGCGTTGATAAAGGAACAGGTCGGTATATCTGGCAGGTGGTTTGAGCTAAGGTAAATATTTGAGATCACAACGAAGATAAGCTTATGATGCATTTCAAACCGATGTTCGACCGTATGTATGATACGTTTGTATTTTTGACGATAAAATACGTATTATTCGCGAACGGTAAAACTTCCATACGTTGAAATATGTTTCATCACTGCATAAAATGTTTAAAAACCTGAAAATTTATTTCCAATTGAAACATGTTAGGCTGTCCTACGAATACTAGACAGCTAATACTAAAAGCAATTTAATTAATTTATTTTTATTCTAATATCGAACACAAATAACAGAAGCATACTGTCGTTCTTGTTGTCCTTAATTATTTTGACGTGACCCCTTTCTATTCTTTTGTCTTTAGACATACTTTATGGGTTGTTGCAATTCTGCAATTGAAATAAAAACAAACACAAAGTTATGCAATCATTCAATATAGCCGTATTGTCGGCTGACATACAGAATGAATAATTTAAAAGATGGTTTCCCATACCTATAGCACCAAGGTATGCTGTTCGTCGCCTTTCAGCATATGACAATTTTTCTGTGAATCCGAACGTTTTAACACATGTTCGTCTAACAATTTAAGCTGTAGTTTAAATAAAACATTTATATATGATATTTACCTTTAAATTGTCAGCAAAACTCTTGTTGCATAAAACCAAACAACCTGTTTTTTTTTTAAATACACATTATGCGTCAATGACGTAATTTCACGGTATACCTATGGAAAGCGCCCCATGTCAAACTTACGCATATTATAATAGCCCCTTCAGTCATAACTGACTATGGGAATGCGCCCCTGTGGTGACAGCCCTCAGCTACTTATTTTCCTGGTGTTCCTTTCGACGTTTTCTCCTCTCTTCTGCTTGTTGTGTGAGCTTCTTTTCGCCCAAACTGAGGTCTCGCCGTAGATTGCATATTAATTTAACGTATAAAAACGTATAATACGCGTATTTTATAATCTTGTATTAGGCGTAACGGAATACGGTTTTTATTAGATCCAAACAATAACTAATAATCAGCTTAGTTCTTCATAACCAGGGTTGCATGCATTCCACTTCTGGGTGTTCGATACCTTCCAGATATTTTAGATGGGATGCCGTCATAAAAATAAAATAATACACTTAACTCATAATGAATTTTTACAAAATAGAACATTGACAACCTGAATTCTTCTATTTCTTCGTACACTCTCAGACGTCAACTTGAATACGTTCAAAGAAAGTAATGGTTAGCTTGAGGCTGTTGGGGTCTCCATCGATTTTTTTCCAGGAATGATAACTTGTGACGGATAAATGTACTTTCTATGTTCCGCATATGTTGAGCATCTTTGAAGCAGATGTTCAGCAATCATTTTTTCAGTGCCACACTTACACTTATCGGTAGTTCCTATATTTAGCTTGTTGAATAGATTCAACTTGAATTAAATACCGAACCTAAGTCATCACCATCATGATCATTTTCATCATCATTATTACGTACTACGCCTAGTGGCATAGGAGATCATGTCTATCCACAACTTCCTGTCTCATGTACACTTTATCAATACTGTTGTTGACTTCTTTGCTTGCCGTGATGTCAAACTGCCCACTATCTTCTCTCTTTGTTTTTCTCTACAACTTTTTCCTTCAGTCTTCCATGTTGTCACGGTATATTCCAGCTTCCTACTTCTCATAACATGCGCAAAGAAAGTGGATTGCTTCTTTCTAGCGTGAGAAATAAGCTTCATTAGCGTATTGGGCCTCTTTCAGGACATCCACATTACGCTTATTGGTTGTCTATGGTATTTTTAACATTCTTCTGTAAAACCATATCTCTGGCCTCCAGTACATTTGTACTATATGTCTACTAATTGTCCATGACTCACCCCCATATGTCAGTATTGGTTCTATATAGCCCTTACGAATTTTCTTTCTTACTTCCATTGACAAAGAATTGTTGCATAAAATACTCTCCACTTTATAGAATGCTGTTTTTACCTGAGCTGTTCTACTCTTCACTTCTGAGATGCATCTTCCATCCGTTGTTATTCACGTGCCGAGATATTTGACTCTATTGACCTATTTTGTTGTTGTTTAACTAGGGCTGTGTTACGTACATTTATTACCTAAGGGGGTAGTCGTCGGTCCTACCAAATGTACGCACCAGTCTTGAGATAGTTATATTATTTGTGCGTTCGATTGATTCACGCACTGACGTGCACAATGCTGTGTGAGTTGCTTTGGACGCACGTGTAACCTAGTTGAGTAGTTTGTGACGTCATGTTTTGAAGTGGAAACATGGAACTGGCTTGTGTCCATGATTGTAATTTTATATTGTGTATCCAATGGCATGTTGAAGGAAGCCATTTATTATTGTGATTTGTATTGGTCTTCAGGTCGAAGCCAATCGCAGTAATGTCACGTAAGTTATCGCCCACTTCTTATTTTAATGCTGCATAAAAAGGCCGCTCTACTACTAATCTAGCGGGAATTTTATCATTCCTAGAATGGATCTACAGAGTCGCTTGCCTTTAAGATTTGGATCGTAGACGGAGAATTCCTACGAGTAGAAGAAGTTATATTGTTTACCTTATGCACATGTTTTAAATGCCGTACATGCTTCAATGCCAAAGTCGTGGCATGGATGTAAAGAGAGGGTAGCCAACTGAAAGCCTTTAACTGATAGGATTATCGTATATGACTTTGTGTGAAATTATATGATGTACAACGCTATGTAGGATGAACGTCTGGGAATTTTAACAAATGTAATATGGAAGATTTCATCCCAGAGTATGAATACGTTACCATGATAGACGTCCTTGAAAGAAGGTCAACGGTCGTGAATGAGAAGGATATTATACGGTAACAGTTTTGTAATCCTTAGTCTATGGACAGAGGTCTTTACTAGAAGAGAATCTTCAGGAACTTTAGCAGCAATAATTAATATGTTGTCGTGTGATCTTTGCGCCTGTGACGATGTCCGTCTTGTCCACTTCGTGTCCTGGTGAATAAAATCTATGTAAAGTTACCAACGACTTGTGTGCTGCCAATACTTGACCAGTTCACCCAATTCAAGATACTTGTTGGTTTTCGTTTGAAAAAAACATTGTTGACATTTATTCCGTTGTAACCATTCGCGTTTCAATTCATCACTATGAAAACGACACCAACAGGCTGTTAAGCTTTTCGCTGTTTTTGCAGCCAATACTAAGTTGAAGATTCCTTGGTATTATCTACACTGTAGATCTAGGCTTTTCCTGCAGCTTTTCTGACATTCCGAAATATGCTGAGTTGAAGTCATTAGATCCAGTTTCTCCTGCATGCTTGCATCTGATTACTGTTATTGGACAGAAGAGTCAGTCAATCAATCAATAAATAAATCAATAAATCTATCGATCGATACCCTTTAGCTCCCCAAGAAGATTAATCCTTCAACAAACGCATGCCAATTCCTCCTGTCACGTGTCATCCACTCAAGTTCTTTCCAAGTTGTCCTCATCATTTTCACCTCTGTCTCCAGTTCTCTTCCCCGTGTGTTTTTTGGTCTACCTCTGCCTCTCTTTCCCTGAGGATCCCAGAACAAGAACTGCATTGCAATGCTATCATCAGGATTCCTCAACGTGTCCTATTCATCGCCATTGTCTTCTTCTCATCTCTTAATCCACTGGCACTTGTCTGGTTCTTGTCATTAAGTTCCACATTAGTGATCTTGTTAGACCACGTCAATCCTCCTATTCTACGTAAGCACCCATTTATGAAAATCTGTAGCTTTTTTGGTTGTTGTTGTTTGTTGTTCTCCATGTTTCCGAGGAGTCAACTAGTCGTCGGACAATTCTAGGTCACAGAGTTCTTAACCTTTCCTTGACCATGACCCCTTTGATTGTCCGGTGAAGGCTAAGGATCCCTTCTTAGAAGAAAAAAAAAACACTACATAGATACACAATTACATTTTGTGCACACAAACAATAGATTATGAAGAAAAATTGTTAAACTTATAATGTAGCCATACTGTAAAAACGACAAAGGTCCCATAGCAGATACTGACGTAAGGGAAATAGTGTTAGAGACTTGACTATACTAGGTCCAGCATCGAGAGGTGGAGGTATGACCAGTTCTCTTTCTCGCTGCCTTTTCCTTCCCTAACTCAAAGTCTGGTACCCGTTTACGGCTGGGTAGACTGGAGCGTGTCGGTACCGTGATTCGAACCTGGCACCTTTGCCACTAGAGATCAGCGCTCTAACCACTCTGCCAATAGGATACTGAAATTTACAACAACAACAACAAAATCTGTAAATAAAGAATATATTCTTTTAACTACAAAAAAACTTTGAAAATTTTCAAAGTAAACATTTCGTTTAAAAAAAAAAATTCAAATGTTTAGGTTATGTGCACGGAACCCGCTCGAATCCATTCATTGACCTCCTAGAGGTATGTGGACCGCAGGTTAGACAACTGTGTTCTAGATCATTAAAGTTGTTTAGTCATATTTTATTTCGTTTAATTTCATATATTTCCCAAATAAGCGAAAACATCTCATGCCTTTTGGATGTTTCATTTCATTTCATTATATGCCCCACTGTCGTGGGACGACTTCTCACCGACGTTCTCTTCTTTGTATTTTTTTCTTCTTCTTAATATCTCTCGCAGATTTTTAAACTAATTCCCTTCAGATATCTATTTCATTCTTATAATGAAAAAGTCTCTCTAGATTTCACAGTATTGTACCAGCTCAGGATTCTCACGGTCCAGGACAATAAATTATTCACTTCGCCAGCGAAAGTCATTCTACTTGAAAGGTGAAAATCAGTACTACGACGATTCCGAAGTCACGTACAGGACACACGTAAATCAGAGAAAGGGGCAGAAACCCTGTCTGCCGCTGCAAACACGTACACAGTGGATACTAGGGTGAGTTAATGAAGTTAACTTGATATCCCTGGGACCAAAATAGAATTTGCAACAAAGCCACCCACCCCTGCCCGGAACTGCCTCCTGGAATTTTGAGAGGGAATTTTAAGATTAGAACGCTAACCATCATTCGAAGGAGAGGGAATTTATGGGCCCTAGAGTGGGCAATACTGTTGCGAAATATTCTTAGTGAATTCATTGAGCAAAGTAAGTAGATCTAACTAATTAATACTGCTAATTTTATAACATGCATAATCATATGTTTATCAACAGCTTGCTATTGCAGTAACTTTTTGTTAAAGTTTAAATGCATTTCCATTTTCAGTGTCAATAATTGTTATTTGCATCTTTACAGATCCCTCAAACTAATGTATGAGTAGCTGAAGTCCTAGACCTAATTAACTCCTGATCTTTATCTCACAACCTTTCAGAAATAAGACAGGGTTAAAATAATTGATGTATATTATTGTTGTTACTTTGAGATTTGCATATTGATCCAAGCAAAATAGAAGTGTAGGTGGTCCTTCTATTTTCTATTTCTTATAAGGCTTCAGTGTTCTCTGTCAAGACTACAAACTTGATACAAGTGTTCTCAATCACTTCTTTCCCCTTTCTGAAATATGGGACATTAATTTTTGCATCATGGAATGTTCTTTATATGTATTTAATGCAATCTTATGCACATACCATGTTTGATGATTGAAGAACTATTTTATTATCAGTTTATGAATGTTATTTGCTACAGGAACCAGGACTTTAAGAATGCTTGCAATTATTTAGCTATTTAATGAATTTACCACTTGACTGACAAAATGTAAGTCAGCAGTTCTCAAGCCTTGAGACCATGACTACCCTCCACATGATTTACTGCTCGAGTAAGCACGAATGTAAATCATTGGTTCTCAGACCTTGGCAGCAATGACACCCCAAGAGGTTAAAGCAGCATAGGAAACTATTACCCAGTGGTTCTCAAACCATTGTTGACAGAGACCCCAAAATTAAAATACTGCTCTATGGGCACTAGGTGAACCAGTGGTTCTCAACCATTTGATGACCCCAGCCCCTACCTCACAGTTTGTGAAACTCATTGCCCACATGGGGAAAACCACTGCTGTAAATAAGCAGACAGCGAGATAGAGACTGAGAACTCAAGATACGCTATAATGTCAGTTAAGAAGTGGTAGTTCATAAATAATAGATCACACATTGTAACTGAAGGATAGTTATCATTGTGTTAATTTACTTTCTGATGGACGCTTACCGACCATCAGACTTAGGAGATGACTGCTCTTGAAACCACTAACGGTACTCAATTGTTTCCAGTCCACCCAGGTTGCGGTTACAAAGAACAAAACCAGGTTGCGGTTACAACTTACAAATCCAGGTTGCGGTTACCAGATACCTAAACCAGGTCCAGGGTACAAGTCCATGGTACCAAAGATTACCCTTACCCACCATACCCTATCGAATTGGTTATCATACCCAACCATATCCTATCACCCAGTAACCATACCACACATCCCATAAGCAGAAGAGGTCTTCGGCAGAGGTGACTTACCCCATCCTTATCTGTGATGTGCACTGAGTCCAGGGAAGCAAACTCTGACACCCTCTGAACCCATAGAACTGTTTATGAGACCAACCTGCTGGGGCAGACCAAACCAAGAGAGTCCGAACCAAAATCACCTCCGCAGCTACTACAGTCCTTGAGGAGATGAGTATTAACACCTACCAGCAACACTACCATAGAAAAGATCTCTGGTCCAAGTGATGACCAAACTAGTTGTTTTTTTTTTAAACAGTAGAGCTAAACTCTTTTTTTTTTCTTCATATTTATATGTATAATAAGAAATGTAAGATTCCATACCCTTTTATCCAACTTTACATAACAGAGTCTGTTGTTATTTTTCTTGTTAACTTTATTTGGGTTGTATTTTGTTTTAAATATAATCTACACCCTGGGGGCTCAGCCATAATTCAATTAACTTTTATTGGGTCGGGATATTTTAATTGTGGCTGGACACTGTCGTGAATTATTCTAATCCCCATATATAAATTAAAACGTAAATGCAAAGCCTAACAAATAAATTTAATAAAAGGAAAGAAGGATGGTAAAGAACAGTGCTGTCACAATGACTGTACTCGAAATCCCCCTTGTTTTCTACTTCGTCGGCAAATTGTAACGCTTTCACGTTGATAGTAAAAGCCTACTGTGTCGCTGCACGCTTTCTTCAATGAAACGTGTACTGTATTTCTTGGAAAAACCTTGAGATACGCAAGCTGATCAATGACCTAAATTTAATATTTCATTCATTCCATTTTATACACGGCGTAACTAAAAGACAGATGGACTAAAGGATAGAGAGAAGGGAGGGGCAAAAAGCAGGGACACGTGCAACACTAAACACGCGTCGCGCGATACACAATTGCTGCCATCACGCGTGTAAGGCCACATGCACTAACTTTATTTCAAATCGACAGTGATAAAATTCACTACCCATACCAGAGTTAGGTTTTAAAATCCTGAAAAACGCTTATTGGGAATTATGACATTATACCGGTTTACGTTTGAAAACATGACAGTAACAGCACGACTATCCTAGAAGAAAATGCATATTGGCTCCATTAAATTTGTATATTTGGGTTCCTTAGGGTTTGCTGACAAAGAATATGTAAAACGTTACGCAAATAGTCTAGGAATTACCAAGTTATGGCCAAAATAAAATAGTGGGGGTGCCTGACAGCATGAAATCATTTCTGCTCATAAAATTTTTTTATAACGTGTTTGGAAAAACATTACGTTACGGAAATAGCCTACCATGTTAACTCCTATTTGATTGGAGCGCAACAAATGAAAGACTAAACACGATTGGTCGGACTATAAATACTATCTTGTGTTGTCAGGGGAAACGTGAGAAAGGGGTACTTTTTTGAAAAGATGTGTAGACATGGTTTGATTGGGTAGAGCTGCGAATATACTCAATTCAGAGCGTCTGTTCATTGCCACATCTTGTAATAAACCTACTAAGAAGCAGTGCGTTGAGCACCAGTGTATATTTTTTTATAAAATAAAGCCTGGGACATCGGCAGATCGGAGTTGTGCTATATTCATTGCCAGTCAACGAAACTGTTTATTATTATTTCCATGAATTGTGGTAAGCTTGAAATATTCATTATTTTTAAATGAAAATTGAATGTAAATTGATAAATTATGTCTGTATATATGTGTGGTTCAGTAGCGAACATGATGTAAAGCCTATAGTGCTCCAGCCTGAACAGAAGGTGTCGGAGGAAAGTAAAACTGCATGAAATGGCCAAACAGTACACTGACACCTAGATTATTAACTAGAAAGAAATAATGCTGGAATTGCAGAGGCGTAGTAACCATTAGGGAGGGAAATACTGGTATAAAGTATTTCAGATGAAGCTGACAGTTGGCCTAACGCTCTGAACTCAATGTTTGTGATGTATTGTGCTCAGTGTAGAAATGGAGTATAAATTAGTTCTGACGTAGAAGGTACAACCTTCTTGTTTCAGGGACCGTGGTCTTAAAGTTATTGAGCAGCACCTGGTCAGAGCTTTGCTGAAGCCAGAGGTGGACAGCATACTCCTTGGTCCATATAGCAACCAGTGGGGTGGCTCCAGAACTCATTAAAGTAATCGATCAGAGGAGTCTTTTACTGCAGTCATCACGCAAGATAAGAGAGTGTGGCCATGGAGCTCAACATTATGTACCCCATCTTAAAATGACATTGTAAACTAAAATTAAGAGGGGAATGTAATTGTTTTAATACCAGGAACTGAGAACATCTCCAATACTAGTTCCAAAAGAAACAAACTATTGAAGTCATGATGACAAATACCAACAGAGCTTGAACAAAACCAAACCAGTATTACCTCATATTACCACTACACAACTGACACACATAGGATACCAGTAATAATATATGTCACTACAAGAATCATATTAATAAATTCTGTACATATAACTTGTAATTAAAATTGATTGTGATTCCTGGTTCCCTTTGTATTTGAATCAGGACACATATACATTCATGACAGCACTGAATACATATTGTTATTTGAAAAGTTATCAGTGACTCCTTTAAGATATCCTCTTAGAGTGTTATATGTATGTGAGTGTCACAGTGTTGTCAAGTGTGGTGGAATAAATTAAATTGTTTATATGTCTGTTGTTGTTATGACTTACACTTCATCATACACATACCCTAGACATATAACGTAGTCATCACACTATTCCAGAATAATTCTGACTGAGGTATACATATGTGGCAGTAAGTAAGGTTATCTATAATACACTACTCTTATTAGATATAGATACCTTCACAGCTGATCTCAGTCAGTACACTAAGTCCCCTATAAATATTTATAACATCCCACTTTACCACAGACACCAAATCTCTTTCTCAACCTTGTGTGCTTTACACAGTCCTTTTCTAGGATTCCTGAGGAAGAATTTATCGTCCAGAAAATATCCTGTTTAGGTACCAGAATTCTCTTTTAAGTAAATTTCGAGTACACTATTTCCCGAGGAGAGGCAGTTTCTTCAAACTTGGATGCTATCAATAAGACATTATTATCTTTATTCTTCCATTCCATTCAAGCTGTCCTATCTCCTCATAACTCCTCGCGACAAGTGGGACGCTCGTGTCCCGGATTAACTCTTATTTCATATTTGGACACTTGTCTGAGATATGAAAACTCTTTATCTTTCCTAGACCACTACTGCTGTAGGTACTTGTCACTTATTGGTGTCCAAGTCTACGATTAGATTAAAGAGGGGACATACAAATTACCCTAGACTATAATACATATAAATTTTTGCAAGAAAAACAGATTTTAAGTTTTGTTATGAGAACTCTTCTTGGTGGTACTGCTGGAAATTAGTTACCTATTGTTTACTAATTTTTAATTTGATGGTTATAAAGGCAAGTTTGATATAATATATGGTTTTGTAATACTTTAGTATAGTTAAGACTATAGAAAGTATTTTTGCCTTAATTATTGTTTGTGAGTTAGAGATCTCATACTCGCTCAACGAACCACTACGGATATAATGGAAGAATCTGTAGAGTTGAATGAGTGGAGAACATTCTGGACAGAGTTAGCCATTGAGTGTGAACTCTCCGGAGAAGAACTGGATACTTTTGTTTCACAAAAGATGGAAAAATGCAGGATGAGAGAAGCGGAAAGGAAGAAATGGAGAGCAAAATACAAGGAAGAGAATGTGGAACATGAGAGACAAAGACAAGAAAAATCCCTCCAGTGTAAGGAAGAACTGGAAAATCAGTTTCAACCTACAAATATGGAATCCAGGGATAAACTTGAATCTAGGAATACTCATCATGCCACTCCTTTGCCAGTTGCATCACCATCTTCAGTGGTAAATATAACTGCACCACATGAAGCCAAGTCTGTGTCTCAGAATTCCGGCTCAGACAGAGCAGAGGCTAGGATATCTAAACGGAGACAACTAGACTATCCTGAAAACAAGATTAAGCACAGCTGTGCTAATAATCTGAAGAGACCTTCCTCATCCTCCGCAAAGACTCACAACAGGCATATCAACAACAACCGCACCAACAACCTGGTAAATAGGATCGCTCAACCAAATAGGATCACTCAACGGAAAATGATTACGCAACCCTATGGGAAGGGAAGGGATGTTCTCGAACATCACCTGTCGGCCAACTTACATCAGTTAGACTGTATGCGCCGAGACCCAATCGCACAGACTTCATACAAAGCTAAGGTCCCTACCATGGATGGGAACTTGACGAAGGCCCGGAGTGGATACAGGGATTCTCAAAATGTGGAGACTGCCACAGTAAATGGAGAAGAAATCACCTGTTTGTATTATCAAGGTCTTGGGTGTGATGCCCTTGTCTCAGCCTCTGTTATCGACCTTGATCAAGTCACCGAAGAGGATGTTGAGGTAACAGCACCCATGATAAACAACAGAAGGATGATTTTGCCTTTAGCTTATGTAGAAGTTAGGTCGAACTTTGTAAACGGCAAAGTAAAGGCCGCAATATTGGATGAACGAATTTACCCCATACCTCAAGGAGGGAAATATATCATCTTAGGAGACTCAGCACGATCCAGAGACGGCGTGACTGAACAGGCTATGGAGACTCCAAGGCCTAACTCGTCTTCCAATATTTTCACTGAAAAGTTGGAAGAATGCAAAGGGGTTGACCACCCCAGTGCACTTAATTCTGAACAAGTTTTGATAGTCTCACCCACTATCTGCGTGCAGAAAGTGAAGCCGGGCCAGAGTTTCTTGGTACCTGGTGGGATGAAACATGTTTCAGAAATATCTTCCTTTAACATGGGAGAAGCGGCTGTAGAGGAACAGGACTCTCAGGCACTAAGACTTCACTCAGTTCCGATAACCTCACCCACTCTCTGGGATCAGAAAGTGAAGCGGGTCCAAATTTCCTTGGTACCTGGTGGGATGAAACATGTTTCAAGAATATCTTCCTTTAACACGGGAGAAACGGCTAAAGAGGAACATGAGCCTCAAGCACTTAGTCTTCAGTCAGTTCCGATAACCTCAACCACTCTCTGGGATCAGAAAGTGAAGCGGGTCCAAATTTCCTTGGTACCTGGTGGGCAGGAACAACTGGTAGACTTATGTTTCTCTGTCACTGGAGAAATAGGGATAGAAGATCATACACGCTCTCATACCTGGGGAGATAGGTATGTGTCCTTAGGCAGGTCAAGTAATATGACTAAAATAAGGTTGTGTATGAGGTTGGCAACCTCATCATGCAAAACTATTTGCTATAGATCCAGTTGTAAGCAGAGTGTAGGCTTTAGGGCAAGCTCTTTGCCAGGAGGAAAGCTTCAATGGAGGATCCATAAGGGAGAAAAGAAAAAGGGGATATTTTTGCGAGCAGGCTTGCTCAACTCACCTCAACTACTTATTGAAGAGGAAACGGATAGCCATGTGTGGATTACAGGCAACCCGTATGACAGAGGAAAAATAGGAAATATTTGGATTGAAGGAATGGAGGACACGATATATGAATGTAGTGTCCGACATAAGAGAAGAGACGGCTCGAACGTAGTTGGCCGTTGGCCGAACTTTCAAAAGGGGGCTTATGTCGTGGGACGACTTCTCACCGACGTTCTCTTCTTTGTATTTTTTTCTTCTTCTTAATATCTCTCGCAGATTTTTAAACTAATTCCCTTCAGATATCTATTTCATTCTTATAATGAAAAAGTCTGTCTAGATTTCACAGTATTTTACCAGCTCAGGATTCTCACGGTCCAGGACAATAAATTATTCACTTCGCCAGCGAAAGTCATTCTACTTGAAAGGTGAAAATCAGTACTACGACGAGTCCGAAGTCACGTACAGGACACACGTAAATCAGAGAAAGGGGCAGAAACCCTGTCTGCCGCTGCAAACACGTACACAGTGGATACTAGGGTGAGTTAATGAAGTTAACTTGATACCCCTGGGACCAAAATAGAATTTGCAACAAAGCCACCCACCCCTGCCCGGAACTGCCTCCTGGAATTTTGGGAGGGAATTTTAAGATTAGAACGCTAACCATCATTCGAAGGAGAGGGAATTTATGGGCCCTAGAGTGGGCAATACTGTTGCGAAATATTCTTAGTGAATTCATTGAGCAAAGTAAGTAGATCTAACTAATTAATACTGCTGATTTTATAACATGCATAATCATATGTTTATCAACAGCTTGCTATTGCAGTAACTTTTTGTTAAAGTTTAAATGCATTTCCATTTTCAGTGTCAATAATTGTTATTTGCATCTTTACAGATCCCTCAAACTAATGTATGAGTAGCTGAGGTCCTAGACCTAATTAACTCCTGATCTTTATCTCAACACCTGGCAGAAATAAGACAGGTTTAAAATAATTGATGTATATTATTGTTGTTACTTTGAGATTTGCATATTGATCCAAGCAAAATAGAAGTGTAGGTGGTCCTTCTATTTTCTATTTCTTATAAGGCTTCAGTGTTCTCTGTCAAGACTACAAACTTGATACAAGTGTTCTCAATCACTTCTTTCCCCTTTCTGAAATATGGGACATTAATTTTTGCATCATGGAATGTTCTTTATATGTATTTAATGCAATCTTATGCACATACCATGTTTGATGATTGAAGAACTATTTTATTATCAGTTTATGAATTTTATTTGCTACAGGAACCAGGACTTTAAGAATGCTTGCAATTATTTAGCTATTTAATGAATTTACCACTTGACTGACAAAATGTAAGTCAGCAGTTCTCAAGCCTTGAGACCATGACTACCCTCCACATGATTTACTGCTCGAGTAAGCAAGAATGTAAATCATTGGTTCTCAGACCTTGGCAGCAATGACACCCCAAGAGGTTAAAGCAGCATAGGAAACTATTACCCAGTGGTTCTCAAACCATTGTTGACAGAGACCCCAAAATTAAAATACTGCTCTATGGGCACTAGGTGAACCAGTGGTTCTCAACCATTTGATGACCCCAGCCCCTACCTCACAGTTTGTGAAACTCATTGCCCACATGGGGAAAACCACTGCTGTAAATAAGCAGACAGCCAGATAGAGACTGAGAACTCAATATACGCTATAATGTCAGTTAAGAAGTGGTAGTTCATAAATAATAGATCACACATTGTAACTGAAGGATAGTTATCATTGTGTTAATTTACTTTCTGATGGACGCTTACCGGCCATCAGACTTAGGAGATGACTGCTCTTGAAACCACTAACGGTACTCAATTGTTTCCAGTCCACACAGGTTGCGGTTACAAAGAACAAAACCAGGTTGCGGTTACAACGTACAAATCCAGGTGGCGGTTACCAGATACCTAAACCAGGTCCAGGGTACAAGTCCATGGTACCAAAGATTACCCTTACCCACCATACCCTATCAAATAGGTTATCATACCCAACCATATCCTATCACCCAGTAACCATACCACACATCCCATAAGCAGAAGAGGTCTTCAGCAGAGGTGACTTACCCCATCCTTATCTGTGATGTGCACTGAGTCCAGGGAAGCAAACTCTGACACCCTCTGAACCCATAGAACTGTTTATGAGACCAACCTGCTGGGGCAGACCAAACCAAGAGAGTCCGAACCAAAATCATCTCCGCAGCTACTACAGTCCTTGAGGAGATGAGTATTAACACCTACCAGCAACACTACCATAGAAAAGACCTCTGGTCCAAGTGATGACCAAACTAGTTTTTTTTTTTTTAACAGTAGAGCTAAACTCTTTTTTTCATATTTATATGTATAATAAGAAATGTAAGATTCCATACCCTTTTATCCAACTTTACATAACAGAGTCTGTTGTTATTTTTCTTGTTAACTTTATTTGGGTTGTATTTTGTTTTAAATATAATCTACACCCTGGGGGCTCAGCCATAATTCAATTAACTTTTATTGGGTCGGGATATTTTAATTGTGGCTGGACACCAAATCTCTTTCTCAACCTTGTGTGCTTTACACAGTCCTTTTCTAGGATTCCTGAGGAAGAATTTTTCGTCCAGAAAATATCCTGTTTAGGTACCAGAATTCTCTTTTAAGTAAATTTCTAGTACACTATTTCCCGAGGAGAGGCAGTTTCTTCAAACTTGGAAGCGTTCAATAAGACATTATTATCTTTATTCTTCCATTCCATTCAAGCTGTCCTATCTCCTCAAAACTCCTCGCGACACCCACCAACTGTGTCTATATTGTAAATAAGGATGACATTATACAATAAGGGTATTTAAAAAGTTGACACGAAATAAATAAAATAAATAAATATTTAGCGAACCGATTCATGGAAGAAATTCAGCGTGAAATATTTTAAGCCAAATTGTAAGCACGTCAACTTTTTAAATGTTAGTGTCATCTCAATGTTGATATAGCGTCTTAAGATTGTCAAAACGGGGGTCTCAGGCAGTCGCAGTAACCTTTTATAAATTTAATAATAAAGAATTTGAAGCATAAAGGATAAATGATTAAAAGCTGAGGAGAAAAAAGGTAAGCGAACCGGACCTAGGTAGCGACAGGTGATAACAAACACAAAACACGTTAATGAAGCACCAGACAAGAAAGAGTTAATTGGCATGTCAAAGAAACCAAGCGTGGACTTGTCACTTTGATGTCTGATATTAATATACACTGATAGCCGAGTGTTAGGTAACTAACCATTCAAGCTGTTAAAGTAGACAGGCCGATATACCTGGCCCGTGGTTGGAGCAAAGGTAAATATTTGAGATAGAAAGAGAAGATAAGCTAATTGAGCGCCCAAAAACAACATCTGATAATATAAATAAGAGTTTCTTAAAAACCGAAAGACAGTTTTATTTCTTAGGGTAAAGAAATCGGGGATTGGAGCTAAGGTAAATATTTGAGATAAAATAGAAGATAAGCAGACTGTGCGTTCCGAAAAATAACTGATAATATTAAAGTGTTTCTGAACGAACAAAAGAAATTATTATTTCTTCAGGGTTAAAAAAAAAATAGGGTAAAGTGACTGTTTACATTTCTGTTTTACCATAATACAGTTCTTAAAGTAGTTTTTTTTTAAATTTGAAACATTAAGTTCATTAACAATTATTAAATATTAACATTTCAAAACCAGGGGACACGGGGGTGGGTGACCCGACTTAAGGGACACGAGACAAGCTAGGTATTTTAGGAGACGAATCATCAGAAACACAATAGAACCCACAGAACTCAAATGTATTTGAGCGAATTGGAACATTAACGACGCGAATTCAATACCGAACCTGTCACATTTTGTAAATACCAATTTTTTATTTACGCATAATTGAATAGAAGCAAGAGTAGAAGGTTAACTTTTAGTAAATTCACGATTATTATCAAATATCAAATGCTAAAATTTCAAATATTTTAACATTTATTAGAAATATTTAAAATATATTAATATTATTTCTATGACACTGTTTAGTTATGACATGTGATAAGAATCTTCAGCTCAAATGCCAGGTTAGTCCTATTGCCTATTGTATGGCTCTGACCCTAAATCATATATTGTAAAAAATTTTATTTTTGATGCATAATTGAAAAGAATCATAGAAAGAATCTAATACATTCACAATTTCTATCAAATACACAATGCTAAATTTTCGAATATTTTAACATTTATTATGCAAATTTAAAACATATTAACATTTCTATGTCAATATGTAGTTCTGACATTTGACAAGAATCCACAGAGAATCAATGCAGGTAACAATAACATGGTTGAACTTGAAGAAACACCAATACAAGATGTAGAATCGTATCCGTATCTTGGCAGCAATATAGACAAAGTTGGAGGGACAGACAGTGATATCAAAATAAGAATACAAAAAGCAAGAGGAGCTTTCATTGCATTGGGAAATATATGGAGATCAAGAGAAATCGGATCCAACATGAAAATAAGAATCTTCAACTCAATTGTGAAGTCAGTCCTATTGTATGGCTCTGAAACATGGAGAACAGCAGAAACAACAAAAAAAGTTACAGATATTCATAAATGGATGCCTGCGTAGAATAGAAGGATTGACGTGGTATGACAAAGTCACAAATGTGGAACTGATGACAAGAACCAGACAAACGCCAATGGAACAAGAGATGAGAAGAAGACGCTGGCGATGGGTAAGACACACACTGATGAAAACCTGTTGAAAGCATTACAAGGCAGTCCTTATTCTGGAATCCCCAGGGGAAAGAGAGGCAGAGGTAGATCTAACAACACATGGAGAAGACACCTGGAGACAGAAGAGAAAATAACGAGGAAAACGTATAATGAACTTGAGCTTTTAGCACGTGACAGGAGGACTTGGCGTGTGTTTGTTAAAGGCCTATGCTCCTTGTGGAGCTAAAGGTTATTGACTGGTATTTCGTTATTAATATCATCATTTTTTTTCTCGCTCCTACGGAGCATGGAAACACCAATACGACTGGTCCCACTGCCAGAATCCAGTAACAATCATTCACATGCTCTTGTCTTAAAAACTGAAAAACAGTTTTATTTCTTCAGGGTAAAGAAATCGGGGATTGGAGCTAAGGTAAATATTTGAGATAAAATAGAAGATAAGCTGATTGTGCGTTCCGAAAAATAACTGATAATATCAAGAACTTGAGCAGATGGCACAGGACAGGAAGACTTGGCATATGTTTCATGAAGGCCTATACTTCTCGGGGAGCTAAAGGATATTGAATGATTGATTGACTATACTTCTCGGGGAGCTAAAGGATATTGAATGATTGATTGACTATACTTCTCGGGGACCTAAAGGATATTGAATGATTGATTCACTATACTTCTCGGGGAGCTAAAGGATATTGAATGATTGATTGACTATACTTCTCGGGGAGCTAAAGGATATTGAATGATTGATTGATTATACTTCTCGGGGAGCTGAAGGATATTGATTGATTGACTGTGCTTCTCGGGGAGCTAAATGATATTGATTGATTGATTATACTTCTCGGGGAGCTAAAGGATAGTGAATGATTGATTGACTATACTTCTCGGGGAGCTAAAGAATATTGAATGATTGATTGGCTATACTTCTCGGGGAGCTAAAGGATATTGAATGATTGATTGGCTATACTTCTCGGGGAGCTAAAGGATATTGAATGATTGATTGACTATACTTCCCCGGGAGCTAAAGGATATTGAATGATTGATTGACTATACTTCTCGGGGAGCTAAAGGATATTGAATGATTGATTGGCTATACTTTTCGGGGAGCTAAAGGATATTGAATGATTGATTGACTATACTTCTCGGGGAGCTAAAGGATATTGAATGATTGATTGATTATACTTCCCGGGGAGATAAGGATATTGATTGATTGACTATACTTCTCTTGGAGCTAAAGGATATTGATTGATTGACTATACTTCTCGGGGAGCTGAAGGACATTGATGAAAAGTAAATGAAAAATAAAAGCAATTAAATAATATATGATGATGAAGCAGAAGCATGGACAAGAAGCAGGCAGTTAGAAGAAAGATATACCAGCCCTTGAAATGTTGGTAAACCTGTTGATAGCTTTATGAGGCTCTTCTCTTTTCTGGAACCCCCAGGATAAGAAAGATATCGGGAGACTGAAGAACCTGTGGAGAAAAGAACTGGAGACATAAAAGAACGGGACGTGGAATTTGTGCAATGGAACAGGGGGGACATCAGAAGTTTGTTGAACATTCTACGATCCTTGAGAAACTCTCAAATAACCACATCCATCTCTCTCATAAAATTGGTATTCTGTCTCAATCTTCTCACGTAACCATACACTTTCTCCCTCAACTGGTTTGTAGGAGACCATGCTGCTCCTCTCATGGAGCCAACAGTTTTCAAGTACGTGTCTGTTCCTACCTGGAAACAAATCTGTCTGTCAGATTTTCAGGTAAAAAAAGAAAAAAATTAAAATAAAAGAGTAATGAGGATGTCCTGACAGACGTCAATAGTGCAAAGGAAGCTTGTCACTCGCCTTAGAATGAAACAAACCACTTTATTTTACCATGTTATGGGAAGAAGAAAGCCGGATGACGAGATAGATGATGACATAGAGAACCTACTGGACAGTTTTATCTTCTTCGTTCACCATCAGACTTCTACATTAATGGCTCTAATAAAGGCAGTAGTCAGCTCAAGGTTCCTGACATCTCGTTCGCCCTCAGACTCCTACATTAATGACTCTAATAAAGGCAGTAGTCAGCTCAAAGTTCCTGACATCTCGTTCACCCTCAGACTTCTACATTAATGACTCTAATAGAGGCAGTAGTCAGCTCAAGGTTCCTGACATTTCGTTCCTCCTCAGACTTCTACATTAATGATTCTAATAAAGGCAGTAGTCAGCTCAAGATTCCTGAAATCTCGTTCGTCATCAGACTTCTACATTAATGACTCTAATAAAGGCAGTAGTCAGCTCAAGGTTCCTGACATCTCGTTCGCTATCAGACTTCTACATTAATGACTCTAATTAAAGGCAGTGGTCAGCTCAAGGTTCCTGACATCTCGTTCGCCCTCAAACTTCTACATTAATGACTCTAATAAAGGCAGTAGTCAGCTCAAGGTTCCTGACATCTCGTTCGTCATCAGACTTGTACATTAATGACCCTAATAAAAGCAGTAGTCAGCTCAAGGCTCCGGACATTTCGTTCGTCATCAGACTTCTACATTAATGACTCTAATAAAGGCAGTAGTTAGCTCAAGGTTCCTGACATTTCGTTCGTCGTCAGACTTCTACATTAATGACTCTAATAAAGGCAGTAGTCAGCTCAAGATTCCTGACATCTCGTTCGTCATCAGACTTCTACATTAATGACTCTAATAAAGGCAGTAGTCAGCTCAAGGTTCCTGACATCTCGTTCGCTATCAGACTTCTACATTAATGACTCTAATTAAAGGCAGTGGTCAGCTCAAGGTTCCTGACATCTCGTTCGCCCTCAAACTTCTACATTAATGACTCTAATAAAGGCAGTAGTCAGCTCAAGGTTCCTGACATCTCGTTCGTCATCAGACTTCTACATTAATGACTCTAATAAAAGCAGTAGTCAGCTCAAGGCTCCTGACATCTCGTTCGTCATCAGACTTCTACATTAATGACTCTAATAAAGGCAGTAGTCAGCTCAAGGTTCCTGACATCTCGTTCGTCATCAGACTTCTACATTAATGACTCTAATAAAGGCAGTAGTCAGCTCAAGGTTCCTGACATCTCCTAACAGTTTTTCGTTGAGAGAAGTAGGTTGTTGCCATATGCCACTCCGTTCACTGCTGTAAGTTGAGCAGGACTGGACGGTTTAACATCGTGGCTTGGAAAGAAGTCTGCTACAGAATTTGATGAAAACAGTATTGGCTTGAGTTTGCGAAGGGACATGATCACCACACCAGCTGGCATGTACCAAGAAAAAAGAAGAAGAAAAATAATAATAATAATTAAAAGGAAAAGTAAGGAGCAGATGAAGAAATATTAACGCTAGATCTGTTCATTAAATATGCTATTAAATGCTTCTTGCTGTTTTGTTTTGAAGGAATCAAGCCATTTCTGGCATTTTTCTTCTCTCATGAACCCCTTCTCCTGACACACCCACCCCACTCCTACCCATCCCCTCCCCCTAAAAAACTCTCATTACTTTAGGGAATATGTTATCTATTATTTAATAATTATATTCAGAAAATAAAACACGTAACTATATATATATATATATATATAAATATAGTATATATGAACAATATTTAGTAAAATAAGATCGGGGAAAAATTTTGTGAGAAATATTTTACACTATATTTTAAACCCATAACCTCTTTTAAAATATGTCTTATCTCAATGTTGATATTGCGTCTGAGGATTGTCACAACGTGGGGTCTCAGGTAGTCATGTAACCTTTGATACGTTGAACAATAACGAATTAAAACATAAAGGAGATATCATTAAAAGTGTAGATGAAACAGGTGAGCGAACTGAACCTAGGGAGAGACCGCTGATAAAAAACACAAAACGCGTTAATGAGAGAAAAGACATGAAAGATGTACCCGGCGTGTCAAAGAAGCCAAGCGGAGACTTGTCACCAGGATGTTGATATTAATACACAACCAGCGGTGAGTGTTACGTAACTATCCTTTCGCGTTGAAAAAGGAACAGGTCGGTGTGAGGAGGTAATATGATTGGATTTGCAACAGGCCCCATGTTTTTTTCCTTGCATTTATTTACGTTTTTCTAGGAAGGAGTATGGTGGGATTTTTATTTTAGTCGGGGTTTTGTTTCTCTTTGTATAATAAGTTTGTTGGGACTTTTTGTGTAGATTAAGAATTACGGTTTCTAGAAGAGATGGTAGTTTTATCTTCTAGACTGGCACCAGTGCGCTTTTTCATTAAGTAACTCGCGATCATGGAGGATTTCCTAGTGAAACATAATAGCAAGGCATTTTGTTTCTTTCTCAGTGAGCGCGCCGGAATTAGGAAGGGTAAAATCAGTTGGGGGTAAGGGGGAGTTTTAGCGCGTGGAAACAGGACAGCAATGGAATTTTTCCAGAGATTGACCTGTTATAGAAACAAAGCCAAGCTATGACTCACGGTAGCGTGGGGTCGACCGCTGGCTCGGGTAGATAAATACGCGTGTTTCCCAGATAGAAGTCTCTCAGATTTCAGAATCTCTACGCTGTGGAAAGAATTGCCTGTATTTTATATACAGAGCCCGATTTGCTCTTTCAAGAGAAATTCGTTGCTGGTAAATATGTATTTAATTCAGCTAAAATAGTCTATAAGATTTTAGCAGAGTTGTATTGCGGTTATTCATAGAAGTAGAGCCATAATGCTATCTATTAGAACTTAACATAACTGACAGCGCAAGTAGGTATCTTGTGAAAAGGTAGTAGCGAATTTTGATAGTTTCCTCAGAGTAGCTGCTTGTATTAATTGGAGTATTACTGTTATTTGTCAGAAGGCCGGGGTATTTATTTGTTCCTGGATTTGTGAATTATTAAATGGTGCAGCGTAAAACACGCTCGTGTAATTAATTTTATTTCGGAACAGACATGCCATGAGTTACCCTCTTATCTAAATAATTACCAGAGGGAATTCACTCTTTTTTTGAGATAAGGAAAGCTTAAAGATATGAGATGCTAAATACCAAAATTTTGAGATACGATGCACGTAATTTCATTGTGATTTTCGAGGATTTGGAGAGGGGTACTTGAGCGCGTGCTGTGTATCTTTTTCTAGAGGGGTGAATCTGTTAACGGAAGAAGAGAGGGGAGATAGCGGGGCATGCATTGTAAGATAGGATTTCAGTTCCTTTAGAGATCTATATATATATATCGTTATCTGAATCGGGTCTAAATAATATTCCCGGCATGTGGGTGAAGATTTCCCAATATTTGATTTATAAATGGTAGCAGAGTATATACGCTAGGTATTTGTGTGTGTATTTAATTGTTCTTTAAGTGTGTGTAAATTACCAGCGGGCTCATTTGGGTAACACTGTTGTAATAGAACGAGTGACTTTAACAGTTCTGTTAGAACATAGGAAATTGTGTATTTTGCTCTGTGTGGGTAAAACCTACATTTTGAAGTCAGCAGTTACGGGTGTACCTGGGATTTTTAATTAGTCCTTATCTAATAGACTTATGTTGGCGAATTCATAGAGACGGGAGATTATTGTCTCGGGGAAAGTCTATTGTAATGTGGTTTAGCGAGGTAACACCTCGATCATTGTTAAATAGTAGGGTCATGAATTTTACCGGCAACCGGTTCATTTAGTAGTGGCAATGTTATGACGGTTGGGGGTAGGCATATTTACTAATCGCTGAGGCGATTCTAGAGCATGGGAGCTGTATTGAAGATTGAGAGTTAGGTGATCCAGATTTGAAAACTTAAGTGTTAGAGATTTGAGACTTAAGTGGTTGAAGAGTTGGGATTTAAGTGTTAAAGATTAAGAGTTAAGGGAGTTAAGTGTTAATGATATGAAAAGATTTGATGTGTGATTTATATCTTTCGTTATTGGTTGATTCCACAGCAAATATTTTCACGGCGGGCAGCTTGCCAGAAGTTCGCCGGTCTTTTCTGGAAAAGAAGAATCGGCAGAGCCAGACTAGAGAGGAGTGGTGACGAGTGGGTCACTGGTGCAAAAGTCTGTTTTTCTACCCAAGAGAAAGCGGATGGGTGACGAGTGGGTCACTGGAGCAAAAGTCTGTTTTGTACCCAAGAGAAGGCGAAGTGGTGACGAGTGGGTCACTGGTGCAAAAGTCTGTTTTGTACCCAAGAGAAAGCGGAGTGGTGACGAGTGGGTCACTGGTGCAAAAGTCTGCTTTTGTACCCAAGAGAGAGCAGGGAGCTGGAAGCACAGACTTCTTCAGCAAGAACAGATGTTCTTAACAAATTCGGAGCTAGTTACGCTCATAAACACACACTGAACCTAGGCACAGGGCCTAGAGGTGTCGTGATTTGTCGGTCATAATAACACCGACGGCCCAACCCAAGAGAGGGGTACCCGGACTGTGAATTCAGAATCGTCACTGATAGTGCAGAAGAGAGTCCAAGTCAAGAAACCAGAGTACCAATTCAAGTAGCAGCTACAACGGAAGTCAGAGGAAAGAGGGCAAAATACCTCTGAGCTGCACTAGATAGAGAGAAGGAGAGTAGTGGAGGAATCGTTTCTGTAGGAACTAGGAGTGTCAGACAGACACTGAACATAACATTATATACTACTCGTCAAAAGTCAAGGGCCACTTAGAAAAACCTTGGTTGAAACCATAAAACAAATCTGATATAAACGTAATTGGTATCAGTCAAAACGGCATTTATTGAATACGAAATTGACATGTCACGTAAAGAAATGGAAACACACATTCAAACGCAATGAAGCTGTGAAGTGTGTCACCCACCTTTTCAAAAGTCAAACAATAGATGTTGGACAAATAGACATTTCAAAATCGGGTATGACCACCGTTTGCAGCAAGGCATTCAAGACAGCGTAGACGCATCGAGTCCACAAGGATCCGAAGAGTATCCTGAGGAACAGCTTGCCATTCCTGAAGCAGAAATGCAGTCAGCTGTGCAACATCCATTGGCAGGGGGTAATTTGTTGACAATCTTCTCCCAAGGACATCCCAGAGGTGCTTAATCGTAGAAAGGTCAGGTGAATGAGCTGGCCACGCCATCCTGATGATCCCATGTTGCTGAATAAACTCATTCACCACACGAGCTCGATGGGGTCGAGCGTTATCATCTTGGAGGATGGCATTACCACCTATGGCCTCCAGAGCAGGCTGAACAATTGGTCTCAAGATTTCGTTCTGGTATCTTGGGCCGGTCAAGTTACCTTGGATGATGTAGAGTGGGGTCGTGCAGTGTCTGTAGAAGCATCCCCAGGCCATGACAGAACCCCTACCATAACGATCCACCTCTCGAATTGTGTCATCAGTAAATCGCTCTCCTGGTCGTCTCCAAACTCGAATCCTGCCATCATTTAATGACACAGTGAAGCGAGATTCATCAGTGAAGAGAACTTGACTCCATTGTTGCCTTGTCCATCGGATGTGCTCACGACACAAAGCACCACGGGCTCTGCGATGAGCAGGAGTAAGAGGGATTCTGACTGCAGGACGTCGAGCAGCCAGTTCAAATTCATGTAAACGTCTGGGAATGGTGCTTTGACTGACATTAACGTTTACAGTTTTTCTCAGCTGACATCTTAGAGTGGAACAAGTCACTGTTCGATGGTGCAGGGCTGAAAACAAGAGGTTCCGTTCATCATGTCTATTGGTGCATCTAGGGCGACCTGGCCGGTTGCGATCCTCCACACTTCCTGTGGCTTGAAATCTCTCCAAAATTATTTGGATAGTAGAGTGTGACTCTGCAAGCCGTCTAGCAACCTCACGGACAGATAAACCACTTTCAACCCATGCTATAGCCCTCATTCTTTGTAAGGTGTCAAGACTTTTTCTCTGTGGCATGGTTTTTGCAAGTGATGAAACTACCCTAAGTCTGCTGATTGTAAAACAAGTTAAAAATGAACTCTGTTCACGAAAAGTCACCATTGCACGTGGAATGTCAATCAGCACGATTACTTCACCTGTTTGGTTCTACGGAAGTTTTAAAAAAGAGATTAAAAATGTGAATTTATGGTCAGCAAACCAAATTGCACGTGATCAACATGGTTGTCGGTGAGTTGTTTTTATGCTTAACGTGCATAGAGGACTGTCAGAGGAAGATATTGCACCGATTTTTACTAAAAACGTCCTTCATTTAATCATTCTATGCGCTAATATAAAAGTGTATTGAAAATAATAGGGTGACCCTTGACTTTTGACGAGTAGTTATAACTCAGCAGCAAATCATGCTTGGGATTCCAGGAAAGGAAGAAGCAAGACTGGATAACGCCAGAAACATTAAACACCATAACGATGAGAAAGGAAATGAAGAGAAAGAAAACAGAAGCGAAGTCCCCCAGGTTAAAGCAACTATATAGCGAACAGTACAGTCAGCTGGACAAGGAAGTTAAACGCCAAACCCGAGCCAACAAAAGGAATTTCCTTGATGATCTTGCAAGACAGGCAGAGGAGGCAGCACTGAGAAATGAACAAAGCACAGTATATAAAATAACTAAATTCATCAGCGGAAAACGAGGTTCAAACAATATTACATTAGTAAGAGATAAGCAAGGTAATCTCCTCACAACAGCAGAGTGACAGGAAACAAGATGGGCAGAGCACTTCAGAGAAACTCTGAACAAGGAACCACCAGAAATACAATTGAATGTTCCTGAAGCTGAAAACGATCTAGATGTGAATACAGACATTCCACGAAAAGAAGAAATCATCACAGCAATCAAAGGGTTAAAGAACGGCAAAGCTCTGGGCCATGGTAACTTAAATGCTGAGCTAGCAGCAGAACTATTAGAACCATTATTTGCACAAGTCTGGAAAACGGGAACAACACCATCAGAGTGGAACAAAGGAATAATTGTCAAATTGCCCAAGAAGGGAGATCTTGCAGACTGCAATAATTGGAGAGGAATCACTCTTCTCTCAGTTCCCAGCAAAATACTAGGCAGTATAATTATACAGAGAATTTCAAAGGCAGTAGATCACAAACTGAGGAAAGAACAAGCAGGATTTGGAAAGAACAGGAGATGTGTAGATCATATATTCACTCTCAGGAACATTATAGAGCAGTGCTCAGAATGGCAAAGACAGCTTTACATTAATTTTGTTGATTTTGAAAAGGATTTTGACAGCATACATAGGGACAGTTTATGGAAAATACTGAGGGCTTATGGAATTCCAAGCTGCATAGTGTCAATCATAAAAAGCCTCTATATAAACTTTACGTGTAGTGTTGGGCAGAGCAACCTAACCTTTGAGGTGAAGACAGGAGTACGACAGGGATGCCCCTTATCAACCACTCTATTTTTAACAGTCATAGACTGGGTGATGCGCCAGACAACAGAGGGCAGTCCAAGAGGAATGAGATGGACTACATTTTTGACATTGGAAGATCTGGAATATGCAGATGACATTGCACTACTAGCACGTTCACATCAACACATCCAGGAAAAAATGGATAGACTTAATAATGTTAGCCAGCAGGTGGGCTTGAACATTAATTTAAAGAAGTCAGAGGTCATGACGCTCAATGTGAGCAACCCTGAGCCCATATCAGTAAGGAATCAGCAACTGGTACAGACAGACACCTTCAAATACCTAGGATGCATATTAACACCAGACGGCAGGGCAGGCAAAGACATCAACATCAGAATGAACAAAGCAAGAACAGCCTTTTTTAGCCTAAACAACATCTGGAAGTCCTCTCAATACAGCACAAGCACAAAATTAAGATTATATCACAGCTGTGTGCTTTCTGTGCTTCTCTATGGTGCAGAATGCTGGAGAGTTACAAAGAAGGAAATGTCGAAATTGTCCTCTTTTCACACAACATGCCTGTCATAAAATTAACCATGATACAACGTTAAAATATCTCCAATGATACAACGTAGGGATAAAAACTAATGCGTAAGCTACTAGAATACATGATCGCCCACGCCGCGGGTCACCACCCGATATGGAAATTAAATTGTTAGACGTGAAGGCAAAACGTTTACCCTTGGAGCGGAATGAGAACGGAGATCAGAGGAAAAAAATATGACTGAAACGTGCTTGGAACTAGCAAGGCTAAAAGGACGCAAATTGGTGGGGCAAGGAAAAATTCACGTCCCCAAGTTGACACAAGATAAAGAAATCGACAAAAGGGACCTTAGCTATTATACGCCACAGTCATTTCTTGGACGCTTTTGCGATAACTTAGTCCGTTTATTTGAATGCAGTGATGAACGCATTCCAGAAGATTCTAGAAAATATTTGAAAAGTAACTTTTTCTTAATAATAATGTTAGGAATATAAAACCTAGCTGGCCGGATGGCCCATCTTGAGCAGTGAAATAATATGCTTTCATTTATACAGACGGATAGATAATAAGAAAGATATTGACAAAAGACTGTGTTGTTCATATCAGCGAGCGTCTGCATTGAAACAAAAATGTCCCAAATTTTCAAAAACTGCAGCCTTAAGACTCAAAGCGCTAAAATCTAGTTGGTATGAAAGAGAGGGGATGGGCTGGAGAATTGTGGCTAAAAATAACTTTAAAGGCGGTGATTGGCCATAGATGAATATATTATCGGCGCTCAGACGCGCATTTTTTGCCATTCGTTATAAGTTGTCCTAGTAGACACAGTAAATAATATAGTGGTGTATTCCCAGAAGCAAATTGATATCTTTAGAGGGACGCCATACTAAGGCCAGCAGCTCAGCTGAGTTTTGCTAGCAATTAACTGTGTTCTATATTCATAATTCTGGTAAGACTGAAAGTATTTCTTTGTATATTTTAATATTTGTTTAATGTTTCGAGTGATTTGATACTGCCATATCAAAATCTATCCCTTACAACAAGTAAGGATTCGCTCTAGACCCCCCGCCCCAGTTCAGGGTCTAGAGATAAATAAAATACATAAACTCCAGTAAGGATTATGAAGGACAGATCAAGTGTTGAGATCAGTGAAACATATCACCTATCCTATTCTATGGCAGGAAGTTAATGAACATATTTCAGAATATGTAGTCTGGGAGAACTTATCCTATGTCAAACCAACTTGGTAAGATGTGTTGTTTGGTCAAAGAGATCTGACCCGTCTATGTGGTGTTGTTGTTGTGTGTAGTGTTGTGTCCAGAAATGGGTTAGAGGATGGAATTCTGACACATGACCAATACTTTATTGCAGAGCTGTGAGTTTTTATTTGGCACCAATGTGGTGTCAAATGATGAGTTACTAATACAAGAGTGGACCCGTGCAGTTTATATTTTGGCAGAGCAGCCTGATATTGCCCCCAAGCACGGAGAGGTGGGGCCACCAGATCTCAGCACCAGAGCTACACATTCAAGTTACGTGAGCGTCTGGTCTGCTGAGAATTCACCAACTCAACTTATTTTCTAACACACCCATAAAATTTCCATCAAATAACTGGACAATGTGTAGTCGCCATAGACAGGGAGTGATGAGGCCACCCCAACAGCACATCCATTAAATGTTCTCCCAATTAGATTACAACTATAAACAGTAGTAAAATTAACTAGTCTAGTAACATACATATGTACACACCTTGCATTTATTATGTAATATTCATGCATTTCTTTCATAATTGCAAAACCTTTCATATGTTCTGGCCAAAATAAAACCTTGGTTCAGAACAAATAAATTTAAAGAAAATTACTATCCAAATTTTACACATCTCGAGTTAGTTCAGTGTGTTATAACATTTTATTACTATTATTAGACTTGTTAAATATCTGTGTGTGTGTGTATACAAACTACCACAACACATTACATATCATACCCTAGAATTTTAACGTAGCCACATTCATTAGAAAAAAAATATAGGTGTGAGGTCGTAGTGGTAGCAAGAAGGGCCTTCTGACAATTCACAGCTACATTTTATCTCAGGAGCCTTCACAGCTGACCTCATGCATCACACTTAGTAATATCACCATCATACAATACCATCAATACCACTACATATATTGGGGTCTCTTGTCTTGGGATAATTAGCCTATCAAAAATATTAGGATCTCCTAGGGGGGAGAATTAGATTAGGGGAACACATAATAAAAATTAAAAGTGTCCCTGAAAATAAAAGTTGGTGAATCTTCACAGCCAGTGGTAGTTAATTGATTAATTAATTAATTAGAATTATTTTAGACTAGAGGAATTAGAATTACTTTAGTAGTTTGAAATTTTATTTTGCACATTGCTAGATTTGTTTAAAAAGTATGGCGGAGCTAGCCAAATTCAGATCAGCTGCTGTGCTGACGGCAAAGGAGATGGGAATGGATGGTCAGATTTTAATTCAATATGTAACGGCTGAATGTGATAAAACTTGCAAGAGGTTACAAATTGAGGCTGACAAAGAAGCTAAAGCATTGGAGGCAGAAGAAAAACGACAGCAAAGGGAAGCAGAAGAAAAAAGATTGACTGCCGAAAGGGAGGCAGCAGATAAAAAGGCCGAAAGGGAGGCAGAAGATAAAAAGGCCGAAAGGGAGGCAGAAGATAGAAGGTTGCAGAGGGAGCACGAATTACGACTCATGAAGCTGGAGCTACAAGGCCAGGCTCCTGAAAATGGTGCCAGCCCTTTTGCCTCAGATGCGACGCCCAGTCTGGGAGCCTCAACATCAGCTATGGGGTTTCATTTAGACCATTTTGTTGAAAAAGACGATGACATAGAGGGGTACCTAGGACGTTTTGAGTTATTAGCTACTACATATGGGTTAGAGAGAGAGAGGTGGAGTTTAAAGCTATCACAGGGACTGAGAGGTACTTCTTATGAAGTCTTCGCAAAAATGAACGGAGAAGACCAGGAGAATTATGACATGTTAAAGCAGGCTTTGTTATTGAGGTACGAAAAAAATGGGGAATTTTATCGTAAGAAATTTAGAAATGCCAAACTGTTGTCTGGGGAGACATACCACCAATTCTCTGCCAGACTGGAAACCTATTTGGAGAAATGGACTGCTCTGGGGAAGACCCAAGATCTTAAAGAAATGATCATGATTGGCGGTGCCAGAAACATTTACGACATGTGTGGCCAAGCGGAGTTATGAAACACGACCATATCGGAGACAAAATTCTCGTAGTGAGGAGAGATCGTATGATAAGAAGGCAGTAAGTAGGAAATGGACAGAAAGAAACTTCCGTACATCCCCCAGGAAACAGCAGAATATTACAGAGTCAGGTAGTAGAAGACCTTCTGGTTGTTTTAAATGTGGATCACCATGCCATGGAGCAAAGTTTTGTGACAAGCCTGAACCTCAGTCTATGGCCGAGCCTCAGACTAGCACTCAGGGTAGTCCACAGAAGAGCCAGCGTGAGGAGTACAGATGCTTTCTATGTAATGGGATTGGCCACCTTCAATTTGATTGTCCTAATAGGAAGTTTGAACGCGCAAGTTCGGTGGTAGTCTTAGATACATTCAACAACGAGAGTTGTGAAGGGTGCAGACCACTTTTTCATAAAGATGAGACACCAATTCTGATTTGTGGCCACCCACTTCCATGTTTATCAGCAGTTCATACAGATGGGAACATAGTCTTGCATCCAGGGTACGTAGGACATAAAGTTGTATCCGTCTTAAGGGATACAGGTTGTACGACAGTTGGGGTGCGGAGACCGTGCATTGAGGGTTCTCGTTGGTTGGGGCAAACTGCTCGATGTATCACTTTTGGTGGCAGGGTGGAGTTTTACCCTTTGGTGTTGATAGATATTGATATGCCATTCTTGCGGGGTAGGGTAAAAGCATGTGTTCTTGATGATAATGCGGTCGCTGATCTGATACTTGGATATATTCGTGGTATCAAAGAATGCACAGATGATGATATCAAACTATGGAAGCACAAACATAGAGACGATATTTATGGAGGAACTACTAGATTGCAAGGAAAACCTAGGGTAATTCCTGTAGATAGCATGTCATATGGTTATGTTCGAGTTGTTGATACTTCGGTATTAAATTTAATTTCACCCCAACAGAAAGATATATCGTTTCCAAAACAGCAGAGTCAATCAGAAAATAACATTGAGAGGCATATTAAATCAGCAAATGAATTGGGTGAACGGAAGATGAATATTCAGGAAAGGGCAGTAAATGAAACAAAGGAGAACTTTAATATGCCAATAAAAAGTGAATGTTATGGATCTATCAAATATCCTGAGACAGACCGGATGAAAGAAGAGCACAGAAAACTGATTCAGAAGTATCGCAGAGCAGGTCGTGGTGCTCGTATGCCACATGAGAAACGTGACATAAGAGAAACTAGTGACTTAAGAGATTCAAGATACTTTACAGGAAGCCACATGAGTAGTAATGAGTACTGTGGTAATTTTCAACGTAAACGTCGGATTGGATTTAGAAACAGGTACAGAGGACAAGATATAAACAGAGGATTTTTTTTCCAGCAGACCAAGCTATAGTGAACAAAAAGGTGCAGAAATATACAGAGATAGTTTCAGAAAAGATTGCCGCTGGGCAAACAAAAGAGAGAGAGAGAGTAACCATCTTTACAGTGGTGCACGTCATAAATGGAGTGATGGTAGTGAGAGCTATTGTTGTAGCTGCGGTAGTAAGCGGGGGTATCGTCAGCCTAAATGGAGCAGCTACCCTGAAGAATATGACCAAGGCTGAGATAAATATGATGCCAGAAAGGGCCTCTGATAATATAATATTGAAATTACAGAGCCCGAAAACTAACATCACTAACTCAGGAGGGAAGGCCTAACAGAGTGATTTGTACAAATAAGTGTCAAAGTGACTTAGATAAAATTTGAGAAGATCTTTGCAAGTAGTCAACTTTTGTTGCTTTCTAATTTAGACAAAATTTTCTTTCTCAGAGCAGATGCTTCAGCATTGATCATAGGGAGTTGCAACAAGTTTTCTGCAGTCTGCCAAGTCACCAAGCAGCTGAACATTAACCTTACAACAGTTTGATGTAGGACAAGATACCAGACTAGCGGATTTTGATTATAATAAAGCATGTTTACTTGTAGTTATATTTGTATAAGTTTGATAACTTTACATGAAGTTTGTAGATTATGCATACATTTCTCTGATATGAAAATGAATTTTGTTTAACTTTAGAGATATTGAATGTCATTGTCACTAGAATAATAAGTATGTTATTAATGTGGATTGATGTATTTTGTATGGAAGCATTGTTTACTTTGATGATGTATTTTAGGTTTGAGGATGTATAAAACTACCATCTCTGTCTTCACGGTGAAAAACCGCAGTTTTTCACGTGGGGAAAGGGGTGGATGTCACGGAGTGTTTTGAGGCTATTTTGTATGTGTGAATGTTCCCATGCTCCAGCGGGATTTTTATTAGTTATGTGAGTTGTTGTGAGCTGGGAATGCGTGCATGGTAATAATTTAGCTACAGGGTTGTGAGCGTTGCTTGAGACAAGCTGTTAGCTTTTGTTATGCGTGAATGAAGATCAGTGGGGCGTGAAAGGGTTTCATGGGTTTTAGGGAATACGCATGAAAGGGGCAGTCAGTGGGAGGAGTGTGTTGGTTGAAAACGTGTGTTGAGTCAGTGGAGAGTTCAGCGAGTAGAGTAGAGACCCTACTCGTCACAGGTACAAAGAGTGAAAGTAATGAAGCACAATATGGGTTGTGGGTTACAAAGAGTTAAAGGAGTGGAGTGCAATATGGGTAGTGGAGTAGGTTTGAACTTTTTGCTACCACATATGGGTTAGAGAGAGAGAGAGGTGGAACCTCAAGTTATCCCAAGGCCTCAGGGGTACAGCTTATGAAGTTTTTGCCAAAATGAGCAAGGATGACCAAGACAATTATGACATGTTAAAGCAGGCTCTTTTGTTAAGGTATGAAAAGAATGGGGAACTTTACAGGAAAAAATTTAGAAATGCCAAGCTACTGTCGGGTGAGACCTATCACCAGTTCTCTGCCCGTTTAGAGACCTATTTGGAGAAATGGACTGCTCTGGGGAAAACCCAAGATCTTAAAGAAATGATCCTTATTGAGCAATTGAGAGAGTCCATGGCTCCAGACTTGAGAAAGTTTATCATGGAACAAGGTGCAGAGAGGCTGGGTGAGTTACTCAATGTCGCTGAGAGGTATCAGGCAGCCCAAGCAGAGGTAGCTGGCACAAAAAAGAAACAGGTAGACTGATGCGTGATGCCATATGATGATGGATGGCATCCGCATGTCTGGTTTTGTGTAGTATGTAGATGTGTTCAGTCAAAACAATGTTCATACAACAATAACAGGGCAATCCACATAGGACGTCAGTAAACTCACGACGTATAAAGTCAATGAGTCTTGAAACAGCCGTTGACGTTTTTCTTCATTATTTATTGTGGACGCCACAGTGACAAAATGGTTACGCAAATGTGTAGGCACATCAAACAGTCATTATCACAGCAACATTCAATACAGCAATAAACGGTAGACAGCATTACAATGATGAGTCAGATGCATGTTATATTTCATAGTGCTGTAAATGTAGTCAGGTGAAAACTCCATCCTTTTCTATAACAGCCAGGAGATAACCAGATGTATGAGATCAGTTCACTCTCCTTAGTTTGACTTCAGCAAGACAGACACGTCTGCCGAAGTATAAATAATGTCCTCAAGAATATCCTCTAGATAATAAAGGTTTTCTAAACCTAGTTCATTTAACAAAGTAGCAAGTAATGGTCCTTGGTACATGCATCAACCGATGCAGTACAATGCAGCGACATGTGAGCTGGGAAAGAACATCTCGTGACGACGACTTTCGCAGACAGGCTATGAATCGAAATCGTTCACGACCAAAAATCGATAGAGTTAATGAAAATGTTAATTTACCTTGCTTTCAAGAAATACAGAAATATCACGCCTCCCGGCATGTGCAAATACACTAGAGGTATTATCCCGAATAAACGAAATATCCATAAGAGGACTACACATCCCTGACAGAACAAAAAAAAGCGGAGATCCCCTCTTCAACGAGGCATCTCTTTCGCCATTCCAAATCGCTCACTCCCACTAGTGGTGGGCGGAAACCGATCGACCAAACAACAAGACAAGTCATGCGCAGTCCAGCGCAAAAATGACCACAGCTCAAAAGTTAACTGCATTCGATACCAACGCGAGAAGACAAATGCTTACCGAGAAAAGTGACTATAAATTTCAAGCAGTTGTTGCCCTTGCGTTATAAAACAGATATGAAATAAAACGATGTTGCGAGAATTTATCACGCAACATATCACCACCTCCTCCCGATAAAAAAAAAATGTGGAACATATTTTTTTTTTCAATATCAAAGAGCAAGCGATAAGCGGCTCAAAACGCACGAATTATGCGCTGATAATTAATTAAATTGCCAAACAATAGGCTAATTATAGAGTGTCTGGTGAGGATATACCTCAACAGAAAAATAAATATGTCTCAAAAAATATTCACATCGGGGAGGTGTCACCAACACACATCACGTTAGCATGTAAACACAATATACGTATGCAAGTTACTATAATCATCATTAAACAGCATACTCTAATATTGTCTTTAAAAATGGATGTACAAATCTGATAGGAAAATTTAAATAGTACATTCTTTGACATGTAATGACATAAGTACATAGTAAAGTTAAACTACATGACGATCCAGGACATATGCTCTGGTATTCCGAGGGTAAGTACACAATCTAGAACTCGTAAGGTAAGTCCTCAGCTCAACAATGACATTCTGAGAAAGTACAAGCAATATAATGCTAATTAATAACTAATATGCTTCATAAGGTACAATACATTATTAATAATTGTGGCTGTTTAGTAAACTAACGGCCCTTATATTAACTACTCAGTCCTCCTCTATCATTTTAAAAAAACGAACAGAAGAAGATGACAACAAAGCACGATAGTGTGTACATATAAAGTAAGTACAGATGTGCTAATCTATTGTAGAAATATAGGTGTGTTATGACTCTGTAATATATAGAAATATAGGACAGAAGTATTAGTTGGAGTCATGTGGGCATCTAGACAAAATGTCAGCCATCACATTATCCGCACCACGGATAGCTCGTACCGTGAAGTGAAAAGGTTGAAGAGCTATAGCATATCGAGTGGATCTCGAACTCTTCAAATTCTTAGTCTGAATAGCTGTAAGAGCTTTCTGATCAGTCTCTAGAATGAAATGTGCGCCCAGGAGGAATCTTTGTAGCTTTAGAATTGACCAAACCATCGCTAACAACTCACGGTCTAAAACCGAGTAGTTCCTCTCTGCCGCATTTAGTTTTCTAGAAATGTACATAACAGGATGCAGAGTATTTGCATATTCTTGCATCAGTGCTGCTCCAATCCCAGTGGATGAAGCATCACTCCGAAGAACAAAAGTCCTATCAAGAGTAGGTAATCTTAAGATGGGAGGAGAAGAAAATATATTCTTGATTTGGTCTAGTGAAGATTGGCATTCTTCAGACCAACGGACCAGATTAGGCGAACCTTTCTTCAACAATGTTGAGAGAGGTGCCATGATCGAAGATAAATTTGGAATAAATCTCCCATAAAATTGAATTAAACCTAAGAGACTCCTAACTTGTTTCTTCGTTTTAGGAACAGAGATGTTCAGTATTTTGGAAGTATTGTGGTCTTCTGTCTTCAAGAGACCATGACCAACACGATGACCCAGGAAAGAGATTTCACCAAAACCAACAAAAGCTTTAGAAGGTTTTGCTGTCAAATTATTCTCACGTAGAGTGGACAGTAAGTCATATAACCCTAAATAGTGATCTTCCCAGGTATCACTGAAGAGACAGATGTCATCTAAGTATGCGATGACATCCGAACGATGTGACAGAATTCGACGCATCATGCGAACGAAAGTGGCAGGGGCGTTCATGAGACCAAAAGGCATAACATTCCATTGAAATAGACCCCTAGGTGTAGAAAAAGCAGTAAGAGGTTTGGCATGCTCTGCTAAAGGCACTTGCCAATAACCTTTAGACAAGTCAAGTTTAGTGAAGAATCTAGAATTAGAAAGTCTAATCAGTAGATCTTCTAACAAAGGCATCGGTTCAGCGTCGAACTTTGTGACCTGATTCAATTTGCGATAATCAACGCAAATTCGTATGTTCTTATCCTTCTTCCGGACAATAACCATGGAAGAAGAATATGGTGAAGTCGATGGTTCAATTATATTTAATTGAATCATTTCATCCAATTCCTTTTCCACTTGCGACTGAAAGTGTATAGGAATAGGATACGGCCTAACCCTAATTGGATTATTGTCGGTAAGAATTATGTCATGTTCTATGACATCTGTGTGTCCAGGAATGTCAGTGAGAACATCCTGAAATGTTTGTAACATCGACGAGACTTGTCGATGTTCGTCACCAGAAAGATTAGGAGAAACAGAAACGTTTTTCCAAGATTCCGTGGAATGTAATGGAACCACTGGAAGGGGAAGGTTGACATCAGAGAAGGTAGCTTCCTCATCCTGAATGACAGACAGGGATGAATAATGACCGTGAGGTGCAGGAGCATCATCCGTTGCCTGGAAAATAGGCAGCAAATAGTCCGGACGTTCGTGAAATTCCGAAAGCATGTTTATGTGGAAAGTTTTATGCTTTCCATCAATATCGACCACATAGTCAACATCGGAAATCCGAGAGACTATTGCATACGGACCTTTCCATGCAATAAGAAGTCTATTTTCCCTACTGGGGAGTAGGACGAATGCTTTGTCACCTGGACAAAGTTGTCGTAGACATCTATTCTTGTTAGCAAACTGCCTTGCCTTCTCTTTAGCAATTTCTGATGAAGCAGTTGCTAGCTTACATGCCTCAATGATCTTTTGTCTAAGAGCAATGACATACTCATATGAGGATTGAGTTTCATCGCTAATATCATCGGCAGTGATGAGATCGTGTAATAAAGACATAGGGCCGCGTGGACGCGCGCCAAAGACAAGTTCGAAGGGAGAAAATCCTGTGTGTTCATTAGGGACTTCTCTATAGGCAAAGAGAGCCGCGGGTAAAACCCTGTCCCAATCTTGAGGATGATCTTCAGTTATCTTACCAAGCAAAGTCTTGAGCGTTCTATTCAGACGCTCAACTAACCCATTAGACATAGGATGGTAGATACTACTGAGAGATCGTTCAATATGTAAGGTAGACATTACCTGTGACATAGTGTCAGATATGAGTTGAGTGCCATGGTCTGACAATATTTCTCTGGGGAACCCCAAGCGAGAAAATATCAACCAAAGAGCATCTGCGATATCTGTAGTAGATATGCTCTTAAGAGGAATAGCCTCTGGCCAACGTGTGCACATATCGACACATGTAAGGATAAACTGATGTCCTCTGGCCGACTTGACCTTAAAAGGGCCAATAATATCTATGGCCATTTTCTGAAACGGCCGAATAGGAATGTCAGCAGCCTGGATAGGCGCAGCATGTCGTGGTCCTCTAGATTTGACCTCCTGACATACCTTGCATGATCGGCAGTAAATACGAATGTCCTTATTGACAAAAGGCCAAAAGAAAGCCGCAAGGACTCTCGACTTCGTACGGGCAAAACCCATATGTCCAGCACATTGCGAGTCATGAGCATGTTGTAATATTTGGACTCTCATGCTCTTGGGAACAAGAATTTGCGAATGTGCCGACGTAGTCGAATCTTGTACCATACGTACAAGTACGCCGTTTCTCATTGCAATCCAAGATTTTCTATTTGTATCCTGATTCGGATCACCTTTCTTCGCAAGAACGAAGAATTTTTTTAAAGAAGGATCTTCTTCTTGCAATTTTATGAAAGAGTCACGAGTAATTACTAAGTGACTATCTTGGCTATCAACTTCATTATCACTATTCAGTGAAGTTTCGGGTGTTTGTAGAGCTTGTGCTCTTGTAACTACTGCATTTGTAGCTTGCATGTTATTATCTTCCCAAGCAGCAATCTGCTGTGGGGTACACTCCCTAACTCCGTGAATACGACCAATAATAAGGTCCGCAATAGGATTAGGTAAGAGACAAGCATGCACATCTCCAGTAAAGAAAGGAGTGGCAATGCGAATTACAGCAGTAGGATATTTTTCTAGAGTGCCGCCAAATGTGACACATTTAATAACCCTTCCTGTAGCACAAGATGGATCTACAAGCGATTGTCTAACACCAATAGTGGTGCATCCGGAATCGAAAAGTAGTGAGACCGGAGTATCATTAACAAGACCCTTATGTAGAATTAAAGAACCCCTCCCGTCATGCGCAACAGCAGCAGGAAGAGCGGGAAGTGGGTGACCACAACTCAAAGTAGTTATGGTACCCGGTTCGAATAAAGTACTGCATTGGGGGCATTTGTTTGCTCTTTCAAAGTCAAAAGCAGAACTAGTGACAGCGTCAAAGTTTTTACTATCAACAACATGATTACAGGCTCCCTCAGTTTCCTGTTGTACAGCATTAGCCTGCTGATATCTCTTTTTTTTGTGTTGAGATCTACCCCGACTATTATTACCTCTGAAGTTATCAGAGTTATTATTATCTCTGCAGTTATTATTGTCTCTATTGTAATTGTTATACTGGTTCGAATTCCAGTTTCCACGATTACTATCATGTTCACATTGATGCGAACATCTATTTGTTTGGTTCTGAGGTCTTCGGCAGGAATAACCTCTATTACCATATCCTCTTTTGAAATGCTTATAATTATTAGGGTGATAGTAACGACCACTATCAGGTTGTCTCCAATTCTTCGAAGAAGAATCACCATGAAATTGGTTTCCATGATTTTGACAGAAATTACCGCTGCCCTTTCTATCAAAATTTTGTTGGGATCTACGAGCAAAGTTTTGACCATACGGAGCTGCCGAAGCAACTGGTAAACCTTCTTTCACCTTAGAGTTACCCATGGTTATGTGTGGGTGCGCAGTTACGTATTGGCAACAGAAATCTTCCATTTCTTTTATTGTTTTAGGTTTACGTTCATGAAGGAAAGCAAGGAAAGACTCATTGACAGACGACATGACTTTGTCTCTAAGTATTAAGTCCATAAGTCCTTCATAAGTTTTTTCCGTCTTAGATAGTTCAACCCATCGTGAGAAAGTAATGCGTATTCTTGCAATAAACTCGGAGAATTCAACTCCATTTTCAGGTAACATGTTTTTAAATTGTAGACGATAGCCGTCTTCGTTAAGCTGATATTTCTTTAACAAAGCGGCCCTGACAACCTCATAATTGCTCTTGTCAGGTTCATCCACCATATTTAATATACTTAGAGCTTTACCTGTCAGTATCCCTGATAACTGATAAACATATTTTGCTTTGTCTATGTTATGAGCTGTACATGCTTGTTCAAATCTGTCCAGATAGAACATTATGTCATCACTGGAAGGACTAAATGTTGGTAACTTAATCTTAAAAGTATCATTATTAGCCTTCCCAGAAGATGAACCCTTGTTTGAATCATTACCATTACTCATGCTCGTCAATTTCAATTTCTCCAACTCTAAAGCTAAGAGTTTTTCTTCATGTTCCATTTTTGCTTTCCTCTCATCAGACTCTCTTTGTAACTTCCTTTCTTCAGCTTGAGCCTGCATTTGAAGTCTTTCATTTTCAGCTTCTTTTTCAATTCTTTTATTTTCAGCTTCTTTTTCAAGTCTTTTATTTTCAGCTTCTTTTTCAAGTCTTTTATTCTCAGCTTCTTTTTCAAGTCTTTTATTCTCAGCCTCTAGCTGTAGCTTTCTTTCCTCAGCTTCTGATTCCCTTTTTTGTTTTTCCATTTCCATTTGGAATCTCTTTTCATCCACCTGCATCTGCAGTTTCTTTTGTTCAGCTTCCATATGCAGTTTCTTTTGTTCAGCTTCCATTGCTTTATCATATCGAGCAGTTGCAAATTCTTCTAACTTATCACCAGTCTTCCCAAGCAATTTACCCTGCTCAATAAAGTGCTCAAATGTAGACATGTTGTCTAACATATGAGTCCAAAACCTGAAATAATTAACTAATTTATTTCAAACCTAAGTGTAACAAGTCTTAATTAAGCACTTGTATATTCACATCACATTATATTATCCCAGTCTCTGTGGGAAACAAGTCTCCAATCAAAGAACTTGTATATGAAATATCAGCACTCAAATCTTGATCATAAGTGCACTTCTCATTCAATAGTGCACGACACTATTCATCATTCATTTATCATCAGTATAGTAGTAACAGTGCATTAGCATAGCCCATTAACTAATTACTATAACTGTAAACAATGACTATGTAAACACATGCAGAATGTAAACATTGAAAATGTAAACAATACAAACAATGTAAACAATAACAATGTAAACAATAACAAAGATCAGCAACAATACAAAAACTTTCGCAGAAATCAACTAAAAATAAAGCAGAAATTAATGAAATATCACAAAAAATGTGACGATATCTGCGATAGAATTAAACAAAATACATGACACCACAGTGTATAAACAAAAATGTTGTATGAAACTAAATTATAGACAAGAGTAGGCTAACAAATACAAACAAATCACAACAAAACTAAAGAATGTGAAATAATAACGAAAACAATATTAAAACATGTCATCACAGCTAACATAAATAGCAACAGAAGTCGCTTAGCAAATTCCAGTATCGGAAATTTGCAAACCCTACAGAAAACGCTCACAATAGACGACCTCTATGACGTGGCATAATCTAACGGAGACACCACCCAACCGAGAACCCGCTGAAATATAAACATATAAATATACAAATAACATATAGACATATAACATATAGAATGAGATGATACACAGAAGACTCAGCAGAAGTATAAGGGCACAGTTTACATACAAACAGGCCACTTAACTTAAAGGCTTCCAATCGTAGAACAGCAGAAAAACGGATGTCAATCAACGTCCTAAAGAGCGAAGCTCCAACGATGATGGCACATCTGAACTGCTTCCACTGCTAACACGATGGTACAAGAGCTTCTGAAATACTGTGTGTTGAGTTGTTTCGGCACTTGACCTTCTAATCCAAAAGTAAGTTGATGGAAATCGGTACTTGGCCTTCTTCAGAAAACAACCCGTTTCAACCGGCACTTGACCTTCTCAAAAAACGACAGCACTGGAACCTTGACAGCAGCAACTTGCTTGACTTGCGTAAAAGATAACAGCAGTCCGAGTTATCCGGCAACATGTAACAACGCCGGGTACTGTCAAATTCTTGTTTCCGTCAAAAAGTTGAAATTTTGACTTTTACCGGGCAACGCCGAGTACTTTGAAAATTTTGAAGATATTGACTGTATTGAAGAATGTTAATTTCTTGAAGGATGCTGATGAATTCTTGTTGAAAATGAAGTGGGTAAGGGACCCCGTGTTTGCTAGTACCAGAATCAAACCAGCTTATGGCCACCAAATGATGCGTGATGCCATATGATGATGGATGGCATCCGCATGTCTGGTTTTGTGTAGTATGTAGATGTGTTCAGTCAAAACAATGTTCATGCAACAATAACAGGGCAATCCACATAGGACGTCAGTAAACTCACGACGTATAAAGTCAATGAGTCTTGAAACAGCCGTTGACGTTTTTCTTCATTATTTATTGTGGACGCCACAGTGACAAAATGGTTACGCAAATGTGTAGGCACATCAAACAGTCATTATCACAGCAACATTCAATACAGCAATAAACGGTAGACAGCATTACAATGATGAGTCAGATGCATGTTATATTTTCATAGTGCTGTAAATGTAGTCAGGTGGAAAACTCCATCCTTTTCTATAACAGCCAGGAGATAACCAGATGTATGAGATCAGTTCACTCTCCTTAGTTTGACTTCAGCAAGACAGACACGTCTGCCGAAGTATAAATAATGTCCTCAAGAATATCCTCTAGATAATAAAGGTTTTCTAAACCTAGTTCATTTAACAAAGTAGCAAGTAATGGTCCTTGGTACATGCATCAACCGATGCAGTACAATGCAGCGACATGTGAGCTGGGAAAGAACATCTCGTGACGACGACTTTCGCAGACAGGCTATGAACCAGAAATCGTTCACGACCAAAAATCGATAGAGTTAATGAAAATGTTAATTTACCTTGCTTTCAAGAAATACAGAAATATCACGCCTCCCGGCATGTGCAAATACACTAGAGGTATTATCCCGAATAAACGAAATATCCATAAGAGGACTACACATCCCTGACAGAACAAAAATAGCGGAGATCCCCTCTTCAACGAGGCATCTCTTTCGCCATTCCAAATCGCTCACTCCCCACTAGTGGTGGGCGGAAACCGATCGACCCAACAACAAGACAAGTCATGCGCAGTCCAGCGCAAAAATTACCACAGCTCAAAAGTTAACTGCATTCGATACCAACGCGAGAAGACAAATGCTTACCGAGAAAAGTGACTATAAATTTCAAGCAGTTGTTGCCCTTGCGTTATAAAACAGACACTGAAATAAAACGATGTTGCGAGAATTTATCACGCAACATAGACAATTATAAGGCTCCACAAAACTTTAACAGATTTGACAACAAAGATCAAAGTAACAAAGGTAAGCAACATTACGATAGGCCACGAAATGATTATAGGAATAAAAACCCACAATTCAATGATAGGAAATATGATGACCGAAAACCTTTTCATAAAGGTAGATTATATTGTAGTTGGTGTAGGATGGACAAAAATAACACCGAAGTGTGTAAAAAGAGACCTGTGATCATGGCCACGCTTCAGACCAGATCACAGTCTAAAAAGGAGGAGGATAATCCTATAAATACCCATCCAGATGAGATGAGGAAGGCGCAGGCTGAGGATAAGACCCTCAAGCCTTGTTTTAAGAAATTGTCCAAATGTCATACGCCACCAGGCAAGGGAGACTTCTATATGAAGAATAAACTGATATATAGGAAGGCCAGAACTGGATCCAATGGTCAGGGACAGCTGGTACTTCCAAAAATGTATAGGGCAGAGGTAATAATGAGCTTACATGTTGGAAAAGATGGGGACCATGAGAAAATAGGTACCATCATCCAAAAGGTTGCTCAAAAATATTATTGGCCAGATGAAATGGTTGACATTGAAAATTTTGTAGAAGCATGTGGCATATTACATGAGGGAACATCCACAAGTGGGAAATTGATCAGGACCTAGACACGCCACGGGGCAAACTTAGGCCTGAAAATGGAAAGAAAAATAAATTTAATAATGTAGACAAAGTTGAATGGGAACCCCCTTTTCACACACAGTCTTCACTTAAATGTGTTAACATGGCCACTAAGCGGCGAGTACAAAGAAGTGTTTTACCCCAGAATAAGCCGACAATCCCTCGGTCGGAATTATGTGAACTGGAGGAAGACAAAAGTGAGAGGAGATCTCTCACAAGGAAATTAAAGTTGGAAGAAAACCCCAAGAAAAAAAATGGTAGTGGTCGATTTGTGAGTGATGATTCTAGGAAGAAAAGTCCTCACTATAATGCTTCTAGTGGAAGGGACCATACCGGTGCCTGGAAAAATGTGTCGGAAAATTGTAAAGTCCCTATGTAGCCTTGTTAAGGACGTGGACCGATGAAAAGGCAGAAGAAAATATTACCTCATCACATCAATATGTGAACGAGCTGACCACTCGTCTTAAAACTGGCTGGAAACTTGCTAATGATAATTTGAGACAAGCCAGGAAAAAACATGCTGTCTATTTTAATAAGAAAGCAAAGGACAGAGCATTAGCTGTGGGAGAGAAAGTGCTTCTTCTTCTACCCGGCAGCCAAAACAAGTTGCAAATTGGATGGCAAGGTCCATATACAGTTCTAGAGAAGGTGTCTAGAACAAATTATAGGATAGATAAGAAGGGGAAAGAGAAAATCTATCATGTCAATCTCCTGAAGAAATATCTGGAAAGAGAAAACCAGGAAGAGACACACTTACTAACCTTGTCTGTTGCAATGGAGATGAAAAAAGAACCACTCACCTCTCATGAATATCCCCTACATTCCTGTGAGACCGCCGCACAGGTACAAATCAGTAATCACTTAACGAAAAATCAGAGGGAGAGTGTTCAAAAGGTTCTGAATGATCATACAGATGTGTTAACGGACAAACCGGGGCATACAAATTTGTTGGAATATGATATGAAGCTTATAGACCCAACACCAATCTGTATGAAAGCCTATTCGATTCCTTTCGCTAAGGAAAAAGCTTTAAAGGAGGAGATAGAGTATTTGTTGAAAGAAGGAATTATTTCACACAGTGAGTCTCCGTATAGTTCTGGAGTGGTTTTGTTGAGGAAACCCTCTGGGGAACTCGGATGAGTATAGATTACAGAAAGTTGAATGCTGTCACAGAAGGTCAGGTGGATCCATTACCTGATATAAATCAGCTGTTTGCTAGGCTGAACAAAGCAAAATATTTCTCTAAAGTGGATCTGAGCAAAGGCTATTATCAGATTCCAGTAAAGCCTGAGGTTAGACCTTATTTAGCCTTTAGCACCTCGGATGGACATTATGAATTCAACATGTTGCCTTTTGGGTTGAAAAATGCCCCGAGTGTGTTCTCTAGGATAATGCGAAAATTGTTAGTCCCCTGAAGAATCCATGTATCACGAATTTCATGGATGATATTCTCATAGCAACAGAAACATTTGAGGAACACATTAACTCTCTGAATATGTTGTTTGATAGACTCAGGGAGGCCAACTTGACCGCTAGACCGACCAAATGTTGTATTGGATGTAAAGAGCTGGGATTTTTGGGACACACAGTATCTCAGGGAAACATGACACCTGACCCCAAGAACTTAGAGAAATTAAAGAAAGCTCCGAGACCACAGACAAAAAAAGATGTGAGATCTTTTGTCTCGTTGTGTGGTTTTTACCAGAAATATATTAAAAGTTTTAACTCGATATGTGCACCACTGACGGATTTAACGCGCAAAGGAAATCCTGATAAAATTACTTGTCCGCGCAGTGTGAGTCATCCTATCAAGAGTTAAAAGAAAAGCTCACAAGCAAAACTATATTGAAATTGCCTGACTTAAGTCAAGAGTTTGTTGTGAGGACGGACGCGAGTAACGTCGGATTAGGGGCAGCCCTATTGCAAAGGTCCAATTGACTTGATGGGGAATTAACCCCAGTTGCTTATGCTAGCCGTAAGCTGAACACAGCGGAACAAATATATTCAACAAGTGAAAAGGAATGTCTGGCTTTGATATGGGCGATAAAAAAGTTCCAAATCTATCTCTATGGTAGATCATTTAGGATTCAAACAGATCATAAACCACTTGTATTTCTGTCGCAAGCAAGACATGAAAATGCTAGTTTATTACGTTGGTTTTTGCTCCTACAGCCATACCAGTTTATCATAGAATATATTCCCGGTTCAACCAACGTTGGTGCAGATTTTTTAAGCAGACACCCGTATGACGAAAATCAGAGTAGTCACCACGCATAGGTAGTAAATTTATCTATGTGTATTTCGAATTATGAACTGACATGTGATCGTCTGTTCTAAAGTGGGGAGATGGGTGACGATATTCTAAATACAATATCTAAATTAGAATATAATAGTAAAGAGCATAAAGTCAAGAATAAGATAGAAATAAAAAAAATTGGTAGAGAATTGTTTTTCTTCACCCACGCCTGCAGCGTATTAGTTGATAACGCAGTATGGCCGAACAAAAGATACCCACTTTTTCTAAGTCGTCCTTGAGACAAAAGTAACACATTTCCAAGTTCAAGCAGAGTGTTAGCCTAGAAGACATAGTATGTAGAATGAAGGAGGGGAACGGAGATGGCCAATTGCTAACCGCATCTCGCATTGTGTTACACTCCCTTGTGTCCTGTGTCCATTCGGCCAATGTTTCTGAAAAAAGGCTTGGTAACTCTACTTTCATTTATTCTGAATTATCCATTGGCACACCCAAAATGAGATAAGAGCTAGAGGTGGAAAATCTGTCACATTGTAACGATAAAATCAGAAAGAGAGAGTAGCAACAGGTTCTAAATCAATCTTGCAGAAGTGGTTAACAGACCGACCTGGGCAAAACATAACCTTTAAGCAAGAATACCGATTTGAAACTTCTAGGTCCCCAACACTGTCATTATCGAACCTCAATATCAAGTTCAGTCTTCACTATGAGGAGAAGGAGAAATATAACTAGAAGGAAGAGATTCAGGTTACCTAGGTGATTATGCGTATTGGAGTGGATAATTGATTTCACACTGATCGACAAGTCCTAACATTAGTTCCGGTGTTCTTTTAGGTCTTACCCGAAGCCCTCTCTGGTTTTTATCATTTAGAACTCGTTTGTATTATCTGCGGAGACATAGTTAAACGCTATTACAGCAAGGTAGTTTAGGATGGATCCCATTTGCACGTGATACAAACTCAGTGTTTGCAAGTTCCTAAATAATACAGATAATTATGTTCTTCAAATAGTGTGGATCTGAGGTATTATAGGATAAGTTATCTACAGGATTGCGCCAGTACAAGCCTGAGGTTAGACCATACCTAGCTTGTAAAAAAAAGACAAAAAACCAAAACAGAGGAACAACTATGAGTAAGAAAGAATGCCCCTTTGGATATGAGTTTATGCGCCTAAAATCCTTCTTAAAAATGATCCACTAAAATTATTGGACCTATGAATTAATCCATTTGTATAACAAATTTCATGGATTATATCTTGGATAGACCACCAGAAACAATTGGGAACTACCATTGACTTCTGATTATACACCCCCCAAAATAAATCGACTTAGGGCAATAACAGACATATTTAACATGCCACATTAACCCATAAACCCATATGTTGCGATGAACAACATGTAAATAACAATTGGTATTTTGAATCGAACACACTAGTTTAAGTAGAAACAACATCGAGCATTATAAACCCCTGGACTATCATATTCGTAGAGAAAACACTGCAGAAAGAGATGGGTCACTGTCATGCTGGAGAAGTGGTACCTTGGAAGATCCAGCTTTGTCCATTTGTGGTTCTCTAATGGGAATATATTCATTAAGTTCGTTAATATCCATCTATGGTGCAAACTATTGTAAGTGTTTTGAACGGTATCTAGATACATGCCATGAAACACGATCAAATGAATGTATGGATAAACTACTTTAGTGTATCATTGCCCACCCGGTCATAGTACCAGGTATGGTCCTTCTCTAAGAAAGCTAAAGGCTTCGGTATTATATTTAAGATTGGGGTTCTGGTCCACCGGTAACGAAGTAGAGTCCTGAATACATTGAAGAGCTCGATACTTAAGGACTATCAACAGAGACAAACGTTATGTACATCGATTGGGTCCTAAAGGTGCATAATAACTCCTCGCTATAGAAATCCAGTTGCCCCCCTGGATATGGATGTAATGACCGCAGCTGGCCTTATGCTTGCCACTGCAACATTTGTGCTCGTTCACTATCACGCCCTCAACCGATTGGACCGTAACACAGATCAGTGAGCGCCAATTGCACAGAGTAGCCGCGATGGTTATGGCGTCGCGGATTGCCCCCCATGATATTACGGATTTTTACCCATACATGGCTCATTCGGTCTGGGCCTTTGGATCTGTGTGACTAATTGAGTTTTGACCTCATACTCCTTTTTCAGGTTTCCTCATGCCCTACTTAACATGGGTTGGAATGTGTTTGTACTAACTGGCTCATACCTCCAGTGATGCGCATTAAAAACCTTCTACAGTTTCTGTTAAGGGTGATAATGTGGATACTGACTGCGGGTTTTTCTGAAGTACCAAACAGTTCCTTCCAGAACTGACATTGAAAACCTGGTTATGTCCATGTTAAATTCGGAGCCCCGACGGTGGGAGTGGCCCAATATGACCTATATCAAAAAGTGTTGCCTTCTGGGAAAGATATTAAACCTAAGTGAGCTTCGATTAGCTATACACTTGAATAAAAACTCCTGCCAATGGGGGATTGAAATCGGTTGTTGGTTAGTGGCACGGGGCACCATTGTTTTAGTAAATATCTTTTATAGAACTACATTTAAAAGTGATTGGTTCAGTGATTTAAGTTATTTTCATGTCATAAGTTTTTGTATTGGTAGGGATCTAATCTTGGCGTTTTTGGATACATAAGTGACTGGCATCTTTGGTAACCAGAGTCTAAGTTCCCCCCCCAAACATTTATACTGCGTAGGCCAGTTAGGGATTCTTAGGGTAATAGAGTAGCGGGGTGTGACATTTATGGAACACGATATCATAAATACAAAGGGGACGCAATTTACTAAATTAGCGTTAATGACTCTGATATTCCTGGGGCATCAAAGATAGGAAGATAGCTTCAGCTTTACTAAAAACAACGTTATATGCAAGAATATTTTATTCAATGTCATTAGTCGGCAGCAAAACCCTTGAATGATCTGGCTATTCTTGATGGAGACATAGGGGGATTATCACATTTACACCAACGTGATAGGAATAATTTGTCTTCATTCGTGGGGTTAGCTATAATTGGTAATAATGTCTGTTATGCAAGAATCTGGTCAGACATGGCGACATACAAAACTGTGAGAAAAAAGTACTTGATTTGAAGTAAATTAAGTCCCCTTCGTAGTTTGTTGGTTTCATATCTTATTATGCAACACGCCTAATAGGATTGTCATCGTGCAATAGTCTCATATTGCGTGGATATTCAAACATAGTAGCTTCTTAGTTATAAAGAGTTCAATAAATATGTGTTGTTTGGATAAACAATAAAGAATGTCATTCTAATATTTTAGATAAACGTACATGTGTGATGTACCGAAAAGGGAGAAAGACGGAAACGGGGCTTTCAAAGTGGTTTAATATTCTACCACCCACAATTATCCACAATCTCCATTACAAAAAAACAATACCCCCCCAAAATAACCATTAAATCCCTACACCCTAATTTCCCAAACATTAAAAATAACAAAATACACCACTCAACCCCATAATTTATCATTTTTAAACCTATAATTACATACTAAAAAAAAATAACCGGAACATAAAAATAACATTAAACAAAAACCTAAAACCAAAAAAATATCCAAAACCAAACATTTTCTTAATTCCCAACAAACCCCATAAATTTTACTTCAACATAACCCCAACCCCAATAAACCTCCCAAAATTGAACCTTTACCCATATAACACCTATTATTCAATCCAAACAAATAAAACCAAAACAAATTTCAATAAAATAAACCACCAAACCACAATACCTTCATCAATATCACAACAATTTTTTCAAATCCCCCTCAATACATACCACACTAAAAAACCCAACAAAACATTATAACTAAACTCTTCCAAACCAATCTCACCCAATAATCACAAAAAAAATCCCCATAATTAATTAAATAACTCCAACAAAATACAAACTCACCCTATCCAATCCTCCCCATAACACCAATTCTAAATACCGCTCCCCATAAACATCCCAAACAAAACCCAACCCACTAACCATACCCCCAAAAAAAATACCATACAAATTAAACCTACAATTTTAAATTACAAAATTAAAATAACCCCAAATCCCCTAACAACACCAACCCACCCCAATAAACCCCCCAATCACCACAAAAAATTCTCAACTACAATTACCCCCATATATCAAAAACCCCCCCCAACACCCCCTAAGACAAAAAAAATTACCCAAAATAAAACCCCCCCCAAACCTAACTCCCCCCCACCACACCCCCAAATCCTTCAATAACCCCCCACAAAACCCCCAACAAATTCACCCATACACACAACATACCCAATACAATCCCACTACAAAATAACCCCCAACCCCCAAAAAATAAAACCACCTACCCCAACAAACTCCCCCCACCCCAATACCCCCCCCAAAACCCCAAATAAACCAAAACCAATCTAAAATTCTATAAAATCACCATTTAACCCAAAAAATTTTACCATTACCCCCAATTCCACAATACCTAATAATTTAAACCAAACACCCCAACAAAAAAACCCCAAAAACCAAAATAAAACCCCCAACCAAAACAAACCCCAAACCCACAAAATCCCCCCCCCCAACCCCCCACACCATCTACCCCCCCAACTAAAATTACACCCCCCACCCCCCCCAAACCCCAACAAAAACACCCCCAAAACAAAAAAACCACACCCCCCCCAACAACCCACACCCCAAAAACCAACAATTAACAACCAAAAACACACCATTACACCACAACCCCCAACAATCATCAAACCAACCCAACCCCAAAAAAAAACAACAAAACCACCCCCAAAATTCCCCCCCACAAACAACACCCCCAACCCACAAAACCACAACACAAACCAAACCCAAAAATACCAAACCATCCCCAAACCACCCCAACAACCCCCCCCCCCCCACCCCCCCCACCCCCACCCCACCCCCCCCACACCCAACCCCATAACAAAACCTACACCAAAACAAAAAACATATAACAAATAAATCCCCATCCACAACCCCACAATACCCCCAACCCACCCCCCCACAAAAACATACCCAAATCCCCCCCACACCATACCAACAATACAAAACCCCCACACCCCACCCCCCCCACCCCACAATCCCCCTACCCACCACCAAAATTTAAACCCCACCACCAACCCACCCACCTTAAAAACCCACAACCCACAAACCCCAACCAAAAACCACCACCCAACACCCCCCCCAACCACAAAAATCCCCCCCCCACCCCACAAACCCACACCCCCCCCCCCCACACCCCCACCAAATAAAACACCATCAAACCACCCCACCCCCCAAATCCACACCCCCCCCCCCCCCCCTAAACTTAACCCCACCCACCCCCAACACAACCAAATAAATAACACCCAAAAACCCCCCCCAAATTAACACAAACCCATACACCCCAAACCCACCCCCCCAAAACCCCCCCCAAAAATATCCCCCCCCACAAAAAATCCACCCCCCACCAAACCACCCACCCAAACCCCCCAACCCCCCCCACCCACCCCAAACCAACCAAAACCCCAAACCCACAAACCCACCCCCACCCCCCCCTAAAACAAAACCCCCACCCCCCCCCACCCCACAAAACACCCCACAAACCACCCCCCCCCCCCACCCCCCCCCCACAAATTCAAACCCCCCCCACAAAACCCCCCACCAACCCCCCAACACACCCCCACCCCATAAACCAACCCCAAACAACACAACCCAAACCCCCCACCCCCCCCCCCCAAACCCCCCCCACCAAACCACCCCACCCCCCCACAAACCACCACCCCCCCCCCACCACCCCCCAAAAAAAAAAAAACACATTCCAAAACCACCCCCCCCCCCCATACCCCCAAACCCATACCCCCCCCCCCCCCCCAACCCCCCCCCCCACCCCCCCCCCCACCGCCCCCCCCCCAAAAAACCCCCCAACCCCCCCCAACCCCCACACCCCACCCACAAAACCCCCCCCCCCCCCACACCAAAACCACCCAACCACAAACAAAAAACCACCCAACCCCCCCCCCCCCCCCCCAACCCCCCCCATAAACACCCCCCACAACAAAAACCCCCCCCCCCCCCCACCCCCCCCCCCCCCCCCCCCCCCCCCACCCCCACCCCCCCCCACCCCCCCACACCCCCCCCCCAAAACCCCCCCACAACACCCCCCCCCCCCAAAACACCAAACAACCCACCACCACCCCCCCAATACCCCCCCCCCCAACCCCCCCCCCCCCCCCCCCCCCACCCCCCCCCACAAAAACCACCAACCCCCCCCCCCCCCCCCCCCCCCCCCCCCCCCCCAAACCCCCCCCCCCCCCCCCCCCACCCCCCCCCCCCCCCCCCCCCCCCCCCCCCCCCCCCCCCCCCCCCCCCCCCCACCCCCCCCCCCCACCCCCCCACCCAAACAACCCCCCCCCCCCCCCCACCCCCCCCCAAAAAACCCACCCCAACACCCCCCAAACAAACCCCCCCCCCCCCCCGCCCCCACCCCCCCCACCCCCCCCCCTCCCCCCACCAACCCCCCCCACCCCCCCCCCGACCCCCCCCCCACCCCCCCCCCCCCCCGCCCCCCAAAAAAAGCCGGAACCCCCCCCCCCCCCCCCCCCCCTCCCCCCCCCCCCCCCAAAAATACCCCCCCCCCCCCCCCCCCCCCCACCCCCCCCCCCCCCCCCCCCCCCCCCCCCCCCCCCCCCCCCCCATCCCCCCCCACACCCCCCCCCCCCCCACCCCACCCCCCCCCCCCACCCCTCCCCCCCCCCCCCCCCCACCCTCCCCCCCCCCCCCCCCCCCCCCCTCCCCCCCCACCCCCCCCCCCCCCCCCCCCCCCCCCCCCCCCACCCCCCCCCCCACCCCCCCCCCCCACCCCCCCCCCCCCCCCCCCCCCCCCCTCCCCCCCCCCCACCCCCCCCCCCCCCCCCCCCCCCCCCCCCCCCCCCACCCACCCACAACCCCACCCCCCCCCCCCCCCCCCCCCCCCGCCCCCACCCCCCCCCCCACCCCCCACCAACCTCCCCGCCCCCCCCCCCCCCCCCCTCCCACATCCACCCCCACCCCCCACCACCACCCCCCCACCCCCCCCCCCCCCCCCTTATTATTTATCCGATTTATATAAATAATTATACAATATAATTTAAGGTGGTCAATAGTTATAGGGTGTGGATTTCTTCCCTGATTATTTCCCTGATTGTTTCATCATGGGTAATACTGTATATTAAAAATAATATTCTTTTTGATTTTAGTATTATTAAATTTTCAAGTAATACTATCAATGGGGGCCATAGTATATAATTATGCCTAATGCTTAATAGTATATACATTATCGAGGGTGAGTCTATTGATATATCGGATAAATATCTCTCTAATATTATTCTGATATAATCATCGCACTTTCTTGTAGACTTGCCAATATTGTAGGGAAATCTGGATATATCACAGTATATTAGCAAGCGCTATTTCGGTAGATGGAGCATTTCGCTGGCTTTACAGAACTCGTTGGGCGTATTGAATATGGCTAAAACCGATTGTGGATGCAATTTCTACCCTAAACAGCCTGGGCAGGACCGATTCTGATAAACACTTTCTCTGATAGCAGATGAGTGTCATTGTTCTAGATTCCCCCAATATCTTATGATTAGCCCCATTTCCTACTCTACAACCCCGCCCCCCCCCCCCCCCGCATATTACAGCTACTTAGTAGTGGTTGATGCTTGATATCGTGAGAGTCGTCAGAAGTGTATTGGAAGATAGAGCGAGTACAATGTATCCTTAAACGGCGTGTCCTTCCTCTGTGACAGGATTCATTCACGACCGTCGTCAGGCACTACAGAAGTATTAGTGATCCTCCAGCAATTGATCTCAGCCGATTATGAACGGTTTGTTACTGGGAAACGCCGATTGATCCATGTCGGCATCTATTGTTTTACATCTTGTCGGTTAGGTCAGCGATTTTCCATTCAGCAGGGACATGTCAAAATCTCTAGTTCGTGCTACTAGTTACCACAAATGTGTCTGCAGGTGGTGGGTTGCCACGGCAGCTCACTCCAAGAATTGACAAAAACGGACGCTGTACCTCTTCCATCGGACTGAAAGTACTTTCCTCCAATGCCTCTTTGCAGTCGTTCCAAACAGGTGGAAAAATCCACTTGGGGCTAGGGTCTGGCGGAGTTACGGTGGATGTGGGGAGACACTGTAAGTGCAGGGGCCTTGATGTGTTTCAGTCGTTGCATGGGCTGTATGGGATCGAGCAATTTCATGTTGCAAAAGGACACCTTTATTCAAAAAGTGAACGTCGTTTGGATTTCGATTGCGCGGTCGATAGATGATTACCTGAGAAGCTCTGCATAAGTGGCATCTGGGACAGTGTTGCCCACTTGAGCATGTAGTTGCTCTAAAATAACGCTCGTTCATCCCCCAAAAGAGAGTCGCATTTACTTCTATGCCCAGATCGGCGCGTGCGGAACTTCTTCGGTTTCGGCGAGCGAGGCGATTGATGCCATTCCTTGTCTAGAATTCGCTTTAGTTTTCAGGTTCGTGGTAGTGAAACCCACCGTTTGCGTCACCAGTAACAATTCTTGATATGGAAACCACCATCTTTCTGTTTCGAATCGCCCGCAAAAGTTCTTTGACAAGCATCAATGCGTCGTTGTTTCAATTATGGAGTTAAGTGCCGTGGCTACCCACATTAGCAGATCACTTTGTGGGGACTGTATAGCACAATCAGAGAAGGATTGTGTCGTGCTGAATCAGTGTACTGATGTCTAGATGTTTGCAAATATAGCTCCACAGTCCAATCGGCGGTTCCCTGTACGAATCGTTAACCCATCAGAACGGTTACGTGCTATCGATTATCGAGTGGTCAAATTACTCTGTGTGCTGACCCGGTAGTGAATCAATCTGTCAACACGATAATTCACGCACGTTTTTGGTATTTGTTACCACACATTTCAATATGACACCTGCGACCCTTGTCATGCATGCATCACAGTATTGGCTTTATTCGCCCGATTGAATTTCTATTGGTTTCACCCCTTCGCCACTCGCCCATCAAAAAATTGTATAAACCTCAAGAATGCTGCCTGACTGTGGTGTCTTGGTGCATTACCTCTCTAGCGGGGCTGAGCCATCTTTAATAAACGTCATTTTGAACGTCACTTTATGCCGTCATCACCGTGATGGCGCGTGATGACACTCGCAGACATATCGTGACAAAAAAATAATTGGAAGTTTACTATTACTAATGGCGCAAATTATTCTTATTGTTATAACATATTTCCAGTTTTCACTTGACTCACCCTCGTATATAATCATATGGCGTCTTAGCCATCTCCTGTTGCAAAGTACAGTGTGAGTGTGACATAACTATGTGTAAAAAACTCAACAATCTGTATTAAAATCCAATTAATAACTTGTTAATATTATTCTCACTGCAGTATTTTATTTAAAAAGTCCAAGAAATGTTATTCGTAAAGTTATAAATGTTTATCCATAGTCCCTTTCGACCAATGTAGTAAATCCATCGTTAGATATGTCCATGATTGTTGTCAGGCGATTATTATGTCATTACGAATCCATTGTCCTTACTAACACAGCGGTTAATCCATCAC
>JAMPIV010002717.1:0-48946 GCA_024509875.1 Oreohelix idahoensis | reverse complement strand
GAATAAACAAAACTGTGGAACTAGTTAAAGTTAGCTTAGCTCGATGCAAATAATCCGTGGAAGAAAGCGGTAGTCTCTTGTCACAGGATACGCAAGGAAGTGACGTGCGATAGCGACAAAACAAGAGATATAAAAAGATACGAAACGAACCAAAGCAAAAACACAAAAAGATAGATCATAAAGACAACGAATAAAGAATGAAAAAGAGAAAAGCTACCAGAATTTATGCAAAATGATGTTGTATATTTAAACCGCCGGGAGCTAGAACGCCCATTTTAAAAATAAGGCGGTTCTCCAACGAAAAGCGAGTCTTGTCACTGCCCTGCGTTCATGTGCCGGTAATGACAAGACTCGCTTTTCGTTGGAGAACCGCCTTATTTTTAAAATGGGCGTTCTAGCTCCCGGCGGTTTAAATATACAACATCATTTTGCATAAATTCTGGTAGCTTTTCTCTTTTTCATTCTTTATTCGTTGTCTTTATGATCTATCTTTTTTGTGTTTTTGCTTTGGTTCGTTTCGTATCTTTTTATATCTCTTGTTTTGTCGCTATCGCACGTCACTTCCTTGCGTATCCTGTGACAAGAGACTACCGCTTTCTTCCACGGATTATTTGCATCGAGCTAAGCTAACTATAACTAGTTCCACAGTTTTGTTTATTCTTCTTTTTTTCGTTTCGTTGGATTATTTACTTTCTTGTTTCAGTATTTCTTTTCTTTTAGATTTTACGATCGCCCATTTGTTGTTTGTTTCTCATCATCGTATAGTTTTGTAGTACCTATATGTAATTTTTGTCTTTGTCACCTGTTTGTGGCTGACGAAGGGTAAAACCCGAAACGTCCCTTGTCTCATGTGAACTGTTATTAGTAAAACTGATTAAATACCGTTTTATTAGTTTATAAAAATAACCTTATGTAAGGATGTGAACAAACAATATTATCAGTTTCCTTTTTGCTCCGTATGTATGAAGCCTAGACCAAGTATTTGTATGCTCTGGCAGCAGCAATTTATGTAGCAACTGATTTTAGATGATGAGGTTGCCAGTTCCCCATAAAAACCTCCATATTAGTCGCCTTGTATGACATGCCAGATGGTACAGTAGTCTTTTTCTTTCTTTCTCTCTTCAGATCCCCCCCCCCCCCCTCCCCCGCGAGCTACACAGAGCAACTAACCATATTACTGTCTGAATATTCCACGTGCCCAATCAGGAGACTTACCCAGAATTAAAAAAGTGGGCCAACAGACCACACTCGCTTCAGCTTTCTCTTGGCTGTGTCATAAACTTTCATACCAGAGGGCCATCTTGGATGGCCGAGTTGAATTGTTTAAATTAGCTTTAGCGAGAAGTTACACACTTTCAGCAATGGATGTTTGTACAGTAGCTCAGTGGTCCATGGTTCGATACCCAGTTGAGGTGGGATTTTTTTAGACCGCAAATGGCTCCGGGGTCGACCCAGCCTTATGAATTGGGTACCAGAGCAACTCTCGGAAGGTTAAGGCCAGCATGATGCTGACCACATCACCCTTAGTGTGCCGATGGTCAAGAAAATATGGGCCTAACACCATATTCCCAATATGCCTCAATGGGCATGTAACGGGATCCTTTACCTTTAATTTACAGAACATATGGATTCAAATGATATGAAAAAATCCTCAACGTGGAACTGACGGAAAGAGCCAGACAAATACCAGTGGAACACGAGGCAAAGAGTTTTAGCAATTTTTAATATTGTTCTTGATAAACCACATGAAAGCATATGTTCCTCAGGGAGCTGAAGTGAAATGTAACATCTTACTAATAATTTGGCTGGTAAGGTTTCAAAGCAGAAGTAGACCAAAAAACACACGGAGAAGACAACTGGAGACCTTGAACTGACAGCAAGTGATGGCATGTATTTGATGCTCCTTGGGGAGCTAAAGGGTATTGATTGATTGTAAAAGCAGTTCTTGAAAAGAATGGTTACTTTTATCAAACAAAAGCCGTCTACAGTTAATGAATATTTTTTTTTTCCACCTCTTTGTGTTATGGTTCAACCAACGTCCTTTTCAGGACGAACGAGGAAGAAGAAGAAGTGTTATGGTTTTTTTCCCAACTTACATGATGGAAAAATGTGGTTCTGATGTAATCAAGATGACCCAGAAGTGTGAAAAGACATCTCCTCAGCTTGTAATTCCATACCTGGGAAAACAAATTTATTGGTTCCAATGATTCACACATTTAATAAGATAAAACTTCAAAACTGCACATTTAGTTACCTTGACCTTCTACTATTCCCAGAAGCACTGCGGGGAGCTACAGTTTGCATTCTTCAGTCAAGTGCATTTATCAGAGACCATGTTTGACAATGATAGCAAGGAGTTGGTAAAGAATATATTTATCAGTGGCTGTTTAGTTTCCATACTGATATTCTGATGTTAAGTAGTGATGATTGTTTGTAAGTCATTGCACTGGCTTTATAACATCTTGTTTCAATTTTTTGGTCGTTTTCCATTTTCAGTAAAAATGCTTCCTAGGTATTTGAACTCTGGAACTTGTTTAAGCCTGATGTTGACATGTATGTTAAGTGGGACAGGCAATCTGATGATATTCGTAGTTTCTGTTAGCACATTTACTATAATTTTAAAAGAGAAAACCTAGTCATTGCTAAATAATGCTGCCTTTAACTGCACTCTTGTTTCTTGATGTACTGGTTGTCACATAAGAAGATAAATATATACTACTGGACAAAAAGTTAAGGGCCGCCATTCAGTTTAGACAAGGTTTATATAATTCTTCGTGAGCAGGGTCGATTTTCCAAATGTCCGGTAGCTTGAAATCTCTCAAGAAGTCTCTGAATGGTAGAGTGGGACACTGCTAAACGTCTTGCAACATGACGAACAGATTGACCATCCTGAATCCATGCCATGGCTCGACCCCGGTCTACAGTGCTGAGACTTCTCCTTGGTGGCATGGCTAATGCAGTGATCATTTCGACCACTTGTCATGCTGATTTATTGCATACCAACGGTGATCCAGCAACATGGGAGGATGAAGCTGCCGATCGCACTAAGTGGCGATGCTATTTACGGCGCCACCTCAGATTGGGCGAAGAGAGGCTCACACAAGAAGCAGAGGTGAGGAGAAAACGTCGAAAGGAGCACCAGGAAAATAAGCAGCTGAGGGCTGTCACCTCAGGGGCGCATTCCCATAGTCAGTTATGACTGAAGGGGCTATTATTATTATTATAACGGTGAACACTCTTTACTGATGATCATTTTCCACGTGCATTCAAATTCAACTCACTTTTTCACTTTTTGAACTAGTGGGGCATGTTGCAAAAACCAGGAGTTTTTGCAGCAACAATGGCAATTTTCACGTGCGGGTTAAAGTGACCCAGTTTTTGGACATTTAAAAAAAATTAACCTAGTGCACAAAGAAATGTATACACATTTCTCTGAGCTCAGTTTTAATGACATTTTCACTTGTCTTTACAGTTTGCCAATCAATTATATAAACCTTATCTAAACTGAATGGTGGCCCTTAACTTTTGTCCAGTAGTATAGCACAAGAGGCTACAGTGATTTGGCATCTGGTCAAGAGAATTGGACACAGCACATGTCAAAAACTGTACTGCCTATTTATCACTACAAAAGGATTTGACAAGGTGAAACATGAGGCAATTATCAAAATGTTTAAATGTGTTACAGCGTAAAGACGTGAGAATAATAAAGAACGTGTACTGCCAACACACAACAGCTATAAGAAATAGCAGCAAAATAGGGACACTTCAGTAGACAAAAAAAAAAAAACCAAGATATTACGCAGGGATGTGTGCTCTCACCTGATCTGCTTAATCTGTACCATGAAAATCTAATGAGATCCATACAGGATGATACAGCCTTAATAGCAAACAGTGAAAAAAAGTTACTGGACATAACTGATACACAAGGGGCAGAATATAAAAATACACGCACACAACAAGAAGACAAATAATGATCATCTCAAAGAACATGACTTCTCCAGATTGCACCATCAAAGTAAATGGGACACTTCTAAAACAAGTCAACACATTCAAATATCTTGGCATCTTAATAACGTCAGATGAATGATGCATCTCAATGGTGAAGAATAGAAAAGCCCAGGCACATGCAGCGCTCAATAAAATGAAAAGTATGATGCACCATTATAGGGAAGACATGGCATCTTACATGAATGAACAAACAACACCAACTCTGCAATGCCATATAACTGGCACTGAAGTGAAGGTTCCTGAGGTTTTTTTTTTTTAAAGACAAAACTAATAAACAGGAAAACAGGACAGAAAAATACAAATAAAGAATACACGGTTTGTGAGACAGAGGAAAATTAGAAGATGAAAGAGTCAGAGATCAGAGAGCAAGAGACTGATAAAGATTAGAAGGTGAGAGAGAATTAACGAGGGACAGACAGAAGACTGAGGTTTATAATGGCCAGATCAGAATTGTACAAAACAAATTTACAAACTTTGATTTTGTAATCATCACCGCCAGACACAAAGAGAGGCTGTTGCTGATGGAAGTTGATTCCTCTTACTGGACCTGGATAACATAAGAATAAAACAACATTCATTTAAAATGTTTGCAACTGATCATGCTTTTTCCCCCCTCCCCCAAGTCCAATTCCAGGCAATAATCTTATATAAAATTTCGCAATTTAATAAAAAGAAAGAAATAACTAACGAATTAAATTTTCAAAGAGTTGAGAATTGGCCATTGGTCAGGTCTTAACATTCTGCCTTTCCTTTCTCTCGTCTTCTATACTGTACCTTTTCATTCTCACATGTACTTTAAGTATTAATAATTAAGGAATGCAACATTATAGAAGTAATATAAATGATCACTCATATTTACAGTATCAAATCATAATCAAGAAATTAAGTATGTTAAAAAACATTTTTTAAAAGCAACAATCATCATAACCTAAATACAGTATACTAGATACTTATTTGGAAATATAATCGGGGCTGGGTGGGTAAAACTGATTGCTACAGAAACAACAGCTACAGCAGGATTCCTACAAGGGGACCTGCTGCAACAGTAGTCTTATGCTCCATAAGGAGTAAAAACTGAAATTAACAAATGAACAAACTGTTCCCTTCATATTTTTGTCTTCTGCACCAACAAAAACACTAAAAATTTAAGCAAGCATTAGAAATTTTCATATTAAAAACAAAATGTGATATCTGCCAATTATAAATCTCCTAAATATGAAATACATCCTTTAAGAGTACAGTAAGTTCTCAGGTTAAAACCTAGTTCCGTTCTTAAGGGTGTTCACAACTGGCATATTTAGAAAATGTGTGTAAGTGTCCTTAAATAAAACATTGGCAAAAATAATGCTTCGGAACATCTATTTTACTGAAAAATGCATAAATCTTTTAGTAATGCCACTGTAGTAAAATACGGTAATTTACAAAATGCAAAAATTCAAATTAAAAAATTTGAACATCATGGAATCTCTACCTTACACATGACAACATTGAATGAATTCATGAGCTGACTTAAAACAATGACATGTTCGTACTCCTTAAAGTCAGTGATGACCGGTGTAAGTCTGCTATTCACCCATGTCAGAACCAGTTTGTCCTGTACATAGGTAATGAACGGATGTTGCTGCAGTAACTGAAAATTCATTTAAATTAAAAATGAATGGGTCTTACGGGCTCGTTCACATCTGTGGGTTGCTGTAAGTCAAGACTGCCATAACCTTAGACTTTATTGTAGGTGCAATTTCTAAAATAATTGAATCACTTACCATCATGCTCGTCAAACTTGTCAATGAGCGTGCACATGCGGTAGTCCCACAGCTGGATAACTCCATTATGAAGGGATGCTAAAACCCATGGCCTCTTGGGGTGAAAAGACAACCCTGTAGATGTTTTTTTCAAAAACGCGGAGTGACTCAAATGTAATATTTTAAAAATATTTGTGCATCCAAAGAAAACACGTAGTCTGCAAGTTTTGACAATAAATAAACAGGTGAACCCCAGCCCTGTTAGCTCCTGAGGGTCTCTGAAGAGACAAAGATAGAATATGACTACTATGTCGTACAAGGCAACTAATATGAGGTTGTGTATGAAGCTGGAAAACCTCATCACATAAAACAAATTGCCACATAAACCACAGCTACAAGAACATGTGAATGCAGTGGTGCCTCCGTACTTCGTAACAAGCACACAAGACAATGATGATGAGTTATGAGTATGAAACTATTCATGTTCAGTAGCAGCACATACAGATTCTACAGTTTTCTCATTTCCATTAAGCCATAAAATGTGCAGTAATAGTAAGCTCTACACGGCCTTACAACAAGAGATCATCTGATCATCAGAAGTCCCTACCAATCAGACAAGTGTTCTGACTTTTTGTTCTAGATAACCCAGATGATGGGCCCAAATGAGTCATGTTTCAAAAGTGTCATCATAATGTTGTGGGTTTTTTTTTTTAAAATATTGCCTGCACTGGAAACTGAACTCCCGTCCTCTTCAATTACCAAACTCCACTCTAGGTCTTGTCCATTAAGCCAACATGAGACAGTCATGAAAATAATAATTTGCTGTACATAAATTTACTGTCCTATTCATTATCAGCACGTGATTTTAAAGTATTCATAATACCAATAAAATTATGCTGCATCAACCTAAGGAAACATCCAACTTATTTTCAAATAACCTTACAAATAATAATATTGAAGTGTCAACCCAGCCATCATTCATTGCAAATTGACACTTAAAAATGAGACAATATACGTGGAAAGTAAATGACTTCTGCAGGTACAAAACAAATGTTGTTAATCCAACAATTACAAAGTTAACATAAAATAATATAAACTTCTGAAAAGAAAACTTAATTTTGCTTTACATTACTACTAGTTATTTTCAATGAAATTAATAAGTGTGGTAACTTTAACCGTTCCAATGATTCTTCAAAACCTTTTGTTTTGAAGCTTTAAGAGAAACAGTCAACAAGCAAGCATTGCTTTGCTTAATTTTGACAACACAGCAAGCAATCTGCATCAGAAACAGCAAAGCATCATAATGCTAAAACAGCTTTTAAGGCAAGAAAAACAAAAAAAAAACTACAAGTTATCCATTGTGTCGTGTTTTAGTATGTCTTACACCTCGGTCATATTTACCGCACGCAATACTATAGGAAATGGACCGATACAAACAGCCAATTAAAACGTTCCTTTTTCTAGTATGTATAAGGAAACCTTTTCAGGCGTAACATAGAGGCCCATTTTGTGTAAATGAAAGTACAAATTTATTTAATTTCTTAAGAACTAGAGATGTTTAATAGGAAAGGTATAGATAGTTTAACAACGGGGATGTTACTTAAGAGGTAGGTGCCAAGACTTCCTCGAATAGTAGTTCATTTAAAGAGAAAAATCATTTAAATAGTCTGTTGCTGTCGTTTTTGACAGTTTCATAAGACGTAGATCTATTTAATATTTTTTGATGATCTAAGTTAGAGAACTATATATTAACTCTCTGGGACAGGTTGATTTGGGGTTATCTTCCCTTTGTTTTATTCATTGTGTTGACCTATCTTAAGTCGGGGGTTAGCTGTTCTCAGATCTGTTCTGTCTACGCATGCGCAAGTTTTTTGAGCGCGAAACGGAGAGACTTCCGTCAGTGAGTGATGAACTGGGTTCTGACCGGACTAAGATGTCCGTTGTACTTCTCTGCATTATCTGGGGGAAAGATAGTCTTCAGTGTGACTGTGATGTTAGTGATTCTCCCCAGAGTTATTCTGTTCATCAAGAATGACGACAGTTATTATTAGTGTATTTCTTGGATTCTGTCAAAGGTAAAAGAAACTTTATTATTATGCCTAGATTGCAGAACATTTTGTGTCAACCTGTGAGTACAGCTCACAGTTCTTTGAGATGCAGAGTCCATTATGTGTGCTCGATGTAGCCAGCTAAGACTATTCGTCTAACTATATTACAGAAGCACAGTGAAGAGAGATTATTATTAAAACCGCATGTTAGCGGTATGGTTTCGGCATGGATGATTATGCCTGCCTATGAAAAATACACAGTTGTTCGCATTATTATAGAGGCCCGATATTACGGCCGATATCTTTGAGCAGAAGAAGAAGTGTCTGGCGTGTGAAGCCAGATGAAGTCTTGACTTTCATTAAACAAGTTCATAGACTTTGATATTAAGCAACTGGAACCACCTTTATCGAGCGGTATATTTGTTAAAAGACTACCTGACGCGTTTAGTCAGGGGCCCTGAGCTACAGTATGAACAAACGTAAATTGTCAAGCCAGCTCTACTAGCATCTTATACATGAGCTATGCAAGATTTATGATGCTTGATGTTTATGATCATTACCCCACATGAAATGTCCATGATCTTTTGTGCTATTGACTGTGTCGTCTGTCAGCGTACTGTTGCCGTAATAAATGTTGAAGAAAAGTCATTTGTATTATCCACGTCTATGACTTCTACTTGTGGTGGAGTGAGTTTGGTGTGTAGATGAATAAGAGCCTATACGACTTCGTGTTCACGATCTGCTGTTTCCTACACACACACCTTTACTCTCTACCACATCCTACTACGAGTACTACGCTCCTGAACAACATGTATGCTGTTTTATGTGTGAGTGTCTGCACTACACCCTGGCAGCGCCTCACGCTGCTGACCTAAATACATCGCAACACTGAACTGTCCAGGCACGACTCGACCTTACCCACTGTAGTAAAATCTGTGAGATAATCGCTTATTTCAGTAGATTTTAGTCCTATGATGAATAAATACACCAGCCCTCAGGTGTCTGACTGGTTTCATCTTCAACGCCAGTAGGGCGATGCCTTTTGTGCAGTGGGAATGCTAAAAAAAAAAATGACCCTCCGTAAAAATCTAACACGCTTTTAGTTTCGGTTTTGAAAAACTTACAATAAACATTTTAACATCTCGCTGATCTGCTGCACGAAACGGGGGAAAAGCTTGTAATTAACGACTTGCCAGAACTGTGAGACCAAACTGGCGTTTGAATTAACGTAATATGTTAACTTTAACACTAACATTTGTAATAATTCGGACATTTCACAGCAGTAAGAACGAGACGATTGTAATAATTAACGCAAAAACACTACCAAAGTTTGAAAAACCCCTCTTCGCTCTGCGCGCGGTCTCTTTAATATATACACGCTGTGGGCAAAGCCAGCAGAGGCAAACACACAGACAAATTTTCATTTCCTCCTAGCGGTAATATTCTGACGTCACTCAAACTAGTTGGTTTATTTGAATAGTGAGGAAAATGTTAGAGACAGGGGGGGGGATGGCCGACTTGTGTAAAATTTAATTTTGACGATTGACAGTGACAAAATTGAAAATCTAAACCATACTGAAACTGACCATAAAAATCATATGGTAGTATAGCTTAGAGTCCCTTGAGCAAAAATATGTTTTTTAAAATATGGTAGTCCAAGTATTAGCCAAGTTACTGAGAAAATACTAAATGTCTACGAACGCTTGACCGGACAGATTGTTGTTCTTGCTCGTTACACATAACGTTATTGGGGACGCTAGTTTAAAAAAAGAGGCATTGTAGTAATTCAAATTCTATTAGTTGGTATAAGAGTATAGGAGTAAAAGGGGAGAGAGAGGAAAATGTAACTAAAACGAAACATCTTTTCCTATTGGCATAACTAACGCGGACTGACCAATGGACTACGAGGCACATAGTTTGTTTGGAATTGTTTTGTTTTTTTCAAACTAAATTCAAAAAGTTGTAGTAGTGCCTGCTTTCATTGGTCGGCTCTAATAGATATTGGCAAGAGGCATAGTGGTCTCGTGGCCATTTGACTAGAAAATTTTATTCAAACAACTACGTTGAGATCAGATGTGATAACTTGTAAAATTAAAATACTAATTCACTATCTGGACGGGGCAGAGCAAAACTGAGGCCATATTCTTTGCCAGTCAACGTTATTTGTGACATATTTCTTTGAACTAGTGGTAAGAATGCTTTATGTATTTACATGCTTGATTAAAACTGAAAAAAGTCAGATACTGCTGTGGAAAAGTGAAGGACATGCCGGAAGCAAACATTATTGAGTCCTCACATTGAACTGTATTTGACTGTTGCATATTATTATGATTTTGTATTAATATTTTGTATTGGAAATGTTAGGAAGCCTCTGTGTTCTATGAACACTTTTCAACATGCCTAGAGCATTTATAAGTTAGAAAAGAAAAGAAAAAAATCATATAAAAGGAGATGTGGTTACTCCACGTTATTGCATTGAAGCAAACTATGTAAAAGTACAGTGGCGTATCTGCCATAGGGGCCTGTGGTGTGGTCACAGAAGGGTGTGAGTCATAAATTAGGGGCTGATGCACATGAATGCACAAGAGGCTGACCCCATACCGTCATGTGTATATAGGGATAAGAAGTTGTGATCAGGTTGAAAAGGCCAGGGTGTCTTTTTATTGCAGAGTTTTTATTTCCTGTTACCATCCGGTGACAGGAAACCTGATGAGTGAGTGTAAAGTCTCCATTATAAAGTTTAAGCTGTCAGCTGATAGCCTGAAGGAGCTTACGTGTGGGTGCTGATCTACATTGTCTCTACATTGATATACTGACTTATATTCGACCTCCTACGAAGAATCCCAGGTGACAAGTTATCAGCTGGGACCTCTGACATTTCATCCTAAGAAACTAGGTCCTATCAAAATAACATTGAATTATATGGGGCTTGATGAAAACAACAGCTCCTCATAACAAATGACAATCACTAGCAACTATTAAAGTATTAGTCTGTGAATACACCTACAGGAACTCTATATTAACATATATTCATAGGACCAAGAGTCCATATTTTTAGTTAAAACATTATATGTAAATATATTTCCTCATTTTCAAAGACCTGTCCAAAAGAGTTGGCGGGACAGGCAGATTAAATTGTATAAAAAAGAAAAAACATTCAAATTTTAAAAGAAAACTTTAACCACTGTCTTATTCATTTTATTATAGTGAGTTAAAGTGTATTGTGTTGATGTACCATCATCTTCATTTCACCCCTAGACACTACAGACATCATACACCAGCAACTTACGCTGTACTACAAAGATAAACATCCTTCAACACTTTGACAGTCGTCAATGGCCATATATTGTTATGTTCAAGTCACGTTGTTTACGTCAAAGCTCAAGTTGTAAACAGTTCAAGCTATTGTTTACATTACAGTCTACACATACTACGTTGGATCTTCCAGTTTCAACTGGTTTGTTGGGTATGACATTGTAGCTGGATATTTGGAGACCACTACCTGTTGGCAAGTTACTGTGTACTTCAATGGTGGATCGTCTACCTTTACTGTTTACAGTTGTACCGCATTATACTGCATCTTTGCGGGTGTTTGAGGATTGTGCTTGAGATAAGTGGCCCGTTTATGTGTTAAACTGTGCCTTTATTTATGTTCAACTGAGCCTTCCTCTATACACATTCTTTATATTGTGTATTTACATACTACATGCATTTTGTTGTTTACATGTTTTTTGTTTACATGTTGTATTAGTGTATATTTTGCGGGTTGGTTGGGAAGGTGACTCCTTTAGAATATCCCACGTGATAGAGGATCTAATGAGAGCGTTTTCTTTAGGGATTGTGCAAATTTTCCACAGTGAAATTTGCTAGCGACAATTGTTGCTATTTTTGTTTAGCTGCAACGTAGTGTGCTTTTCATCGTTGTTGTTGTCATATTTTTTTTGTTTCTTTAGTTTTGATTTCATTTGTTTGTATTTGTCTGCCTTCTCTTCCTTTCATTTATTTCTATACATCTTTTTGTTTATAACAGTGTTGTCAGTTGTTTTGTTTAATTTTTCGCAGTTATCATTGCAATTCTTTGCAACATTAGATTTAGTTAAGCTTTATTTTTGATTTGACTTCTGCAAACGTTTTCGGTTGTTCTATATTCTTGTCTTTGTATTGTTATTGTATACATGTTTATCATACACAGTCTATATATATATATATATATACTTGGTCATGAACTACTATTATTATTAATATGATGCACTTTTCAGATAGAGGTTATTTATGAGGATAATATTATAGAGAAACAAGGTGATTATACAAGTTTTTGATTAAAAGACTTGTCTCCCACGGAGATTGGGATATAATAAAGTGACATGAGTATACAAGTCTAGTATTACAGACTTGTCTCCCATTGAAGTTGGGATAAGGTAATTTATTTAATTTTTCAGGTTTGATCTCACATTAATAGACAGAATGTCTACATTGGATTTCTTCATCGAGCAAGGGAAAGCCCTTGGCAAAACTGATGAGAAATTGGAAGAGTTTGCACTTACTCAATATGCCAAGGCACAGAAGGCTGAAGAGAAAAGGATGCAAATGCAGTTAGACAGAGAAGCTGCTGCTGAAGCTGAAAATAAAAGATTAGACAGAGAAGCTGCTGCTGAAGAGAGGAAACTTCAAGCTGCTGATGAAGAGAGGAAACTTCAAGCTGCTGCTGAAGAGAGGAAACTTCAAGCTGCTGCTGAAGAGAGGAAACTTCAAGCTGCTGCTGAAGAGAGGAAACTTCAAGCTGCTGCTGATGAAAGAAAAGCAAAAATGGAACACGAAGAAAAACTCTTAGCTTTGGAGTTGGAGAAATTAAAGATCATGAATATGAGTGCTCCTCAAACAACTTCGGGTAAGATAAAGGAGAATACTTATAAAGTCAAATTGCCCTCCTTTTACCTTGATAGATTTCAATTAACATGCGTAACGCATAAGGTAGATAAGGAACAATATGTCGGACAACTGATGGAGTTACTTTCAGGTGAACCATTAAGTACTGTAATGGCAGTAGAGGAACCTGACAGAACTAATTATGATGTTGTCAGGGCAACATTACTTAAAAGATATCAATTAAAAGAAGAAGATTATCGTCTTCGTTTTAAGACAATGCTACCAGAAACTGGAGTAGAGTTCTCTGACTTTATTACGAAGATACGTCTTACATTCACACGTTGGATTGAGCTGTCTAAAACAGAAAAAAACATATGAAGCCCTTATGGACTTATTACTTCGAGATAAAGTTATGTCATCTGTCAATGAGTCTTTCCTTGCTTTTCTTCATGAGCGTAAACCTAAGAACATAAAAGACATGGAAGAATATTGTTGCCAGTACGTCACTGCGCATCCCCATGCTACTGTTAGCAATTCTAAGGTGAAGGAAGAGTTGCCAGTTGCTTCTGCAGCACCATATGGCCCTAACTTTATGCATAAATTCCAAGGTGCTCAACACAACTTTAATAAGAAGAGCAATCGTAATTATGATCAGAATCAGGGTAACCCATCACATAATGGGTCTTCTACAAAGAACTGGAGGCGATCTGATAGTCCTCGTTATTTCGGGTCCAATAATTATGGAAACTTTCGGAGAGGTAGTCACAATAGACACTATCAAGGCTATTCTTCGCGGGGACATCGAAACCAAACAGGTAGACACTATAATCAATGGGAAAATGACAATAGTGATTGTGGAAACTGGGATTCGAACCAGAACGGTGGTCGCGGTAGATCAAACTATGACAATTTCAGAGGGAATAATAATCGTGGTAGATCTAAACATAACAAACATAGATCTCATCACCAGGGAAACTCTGTACAACAAGAGTCTCATGGTGCCAGTAATCAAGTGAATGATAATAAAAACTCTAATGCTGTCACCTGTTCTGCTTTTGATTTTGGGAGAGCATTGGGAGAGCATTTCAATGCCCCCAATGCACAACATTATTTGAACCGACCACAGTAACTACTTTAAGTTGTGGTCACCCTCTTCCCGCTCTTCCTGCTGCAGTTGCGCATGACGGGAGAGGATCGCTTATCTTGCATAAAGGTCTTGTGGATAGTAAGCCAGTCTCAGTGCTTTTTTATTCTGGGTGCACTACTATTGGGGTTAAGCAATCTCTTATAGATCCTCGCTGTGCCACGGAAAAGGTGGTTAAATGTGTAACATTTGGTGGCACAGTAGAAAATTACTCGACTGCTATTATTCACATTGCTACTCCCTTCTTTACGGGAGATGTCCACGCGTGTCTTCTACCTAATCCTATTGCGGATCTTATCATCGGTCGTATTCACGGGGTTAAGGAATGCACCCCGCAGCAAATTGCTGCCTGGGAAGAACGGAATATCCAAACAGCCAATGCAGTGGTAACAAGAGCACAAGCTCTTATTCCTCAAACTTCATCTACTGAAGTTAATGAAGTACATAGCCAAGAGGATCACTTGGTGATTTCGCATGACTCGTTTGTGAAACTACAAGAAAAAGACCCGTCTTTAAAGAAATTCTTTCTTCTCGCTAAAAACGGTGATCCGAATCAGAATACAAATCGCAAATCATATATCACTATGAAGAATGGTATACTAGTGCGTATGGTACAACACTCAGACACGTCTATGCATTCTCAAATTCTCGTGCCCAAAAGTATGAGAGCCCTAATTCTTCAACATGCACACGATTCTCAGTGTGCTGGACACATGGGTTTTTCCCGAACTAAGTCGAGAGTTCTGGCGTCTTTCTTTTGGCCATTTGTCAATAAAGACATACGAATTTATTGCCGGTCTTGCAAAATATGTCAAGAGGTCAAATCTAGAGGTCCACGGCATGCTGCGCCTATTCAGGCTGCAGACATTCCTATTCGGCCGTTTCAGAAAATGGCCATAGATATCATTGGCCCTTTTAAGACTAAATCGGCCGGAAGACATCAATTTATCCTTACGTGCGTTGACATGTGCACGCGTTGGCCAGAGGCTATACCTCTTAAGAGCATTTCCACTGCTGATATCGCAGACGCTCTTTGGCTTATATTTTCTCGTTTGGGTTTTCCCGGGGAAATATTGTCAGACCATGGCACACAATTGATATCAGACACAATGTCGCAGGTAATGTCTACTCTGCACATTAAAAGATCTTTGAGTAGTATTTATCACCCAATGTCTAATGGGTTAGTTGAGCGTCTTAATAGAACACTCAAGAACTTACTTGGGAAGATAACTGAGGATCATCCTCAGGATTGGGACAGGGTTCTACCCGCGGCTCTCTTTGCCTATAGAGAGGTCCCCAACGAACATACAGGATTTTCTCCTTTTGAACTTGTCTTTGGCGCGCGACCGCGCGGTCCTATGTCTTTACTGCATGATCTGATAACTGCTGATAATATCGACAATGACACACAATCTTCATATGAGTATGTCATTGCTCTAAGGCAAAAGATTATTGAAGCATGCAAGCTAGCAACTTCCTCATCCGAATTTGCTAAAGAAAAGGCAAGGCGATTTGCTAATAAGAAGAGACGCCTACGTCAACTTTGTCCTGGAGACAAAGCGTTTGTTTTACTTCCTTCTAGGGAGAACAGACTTCTTATTACATGGAAAGGTCCATATACAATAGTCTCGAAAATTTCCGATGTCGACTATGTTGTCGATATTGATGGAAGGCATAAAACCTTCCATATAAATATGCTTACGGAATATCATGAACGACCAGACTATTTGCAGCCTATTTTCCAGGCGACGGACGATTCTCCAGTCCAACAAGGTCATATCTCATCCCTGTCAGTTATACAGGATGAGGAAACTACTTTTTCGGATGTTAATCTACCTCTTCCTGTGATTCCACTTACTTCTACGGAATCATGGAAAAACGTTACTGTTTCTTCTAATTTGTCTTTTGAGGAACAGCGACAAGTATCTTCTACGCTACAAGTATTTAAGGATGTCCTTACCGACATTCCTGGACACACACATGTCATTGAACATGACATTATACTTACTGATCATAATCCGATCAGAGTAAGACCGTATCCTATTCCTATTCATTTTCAAGCACAAGTCGAGAAAGAATTGGATGAAATGATACAATTGAAAATAATTGAACCATCCACCTCAGCATATTCTTCGTCCATGGTTATTGTTCGAAAGAAAGACAATAACATACGCCTTTGCGTAGATTATCGCAAATTGAACCAAGTTACGAAGTTCGATGCTGAACCTATGCCTTTACTAGAAGATCTACTTACTAGACTTTCTAACTCTCGATTCTTTACTAAACTTGACTTGTCGAAAGGCTATTGGCAAGTTCCGTTAACTGAACGCGCCAAACCTCTCACTGCTTTCTCAACACCTAGGGGTTTGTTTCAGTGGAATTTTATGCCTTTCGGGCTTATGAACGCCCCAGCTACTTTCGTACGCATGATGCGTCGAATTCTCTCATATCGTTCAGATGTCATTGCATACTTAGACGACATCTGTCTTTTCAGTAATACTTGGGAAGATCACTATTTGGGTTTAAATGAATTACTGTCTACTCTACGCGAGCATAATTTGACTGCAAAACCCTCTAAAGCCTATGTTGGGTTTAGTGAAATTTCTTTCCTGGGTCATCGTGTTGGTCACGGTCTATTGAAGACAGAGGACCAAAACATTTCTAAGATATTAAATATCTCTGTGCCTAAAACAAAAAAAACAAGTACGTAGTCTCTGGGATTAATACAATTCTACGGAAGATTCATTAAGAATCTATCCTCTATCATGGCACCACTCTCAACCCTATTGAAGAAAGGGTCTCCTAACATGGTGCGCTGGTCTCAAGAATGTCAATCTTCATTGGATCAGATTAAGAATTTGTTCTCATCCCCACCTATCTTAAGGCTACCTATTGCTGATAAGACTTTTGTTCTTCGTAGTGACGCCTCATCCACAGGGATCGGAGCGGCACTAATGCAGGAGTATTCAGGAACTCTGCATCCTGTAATGTATATCTCTAGGAAGCTGAATGCGGCAGAAAGGAATTACTCGGTTTTAGACCGTGAATTGTTGGCTATGGTTTGGTCAATCCTTAAGTTACAAAGATTCCTTCTTGGTGCGCATTTCATTGTGGAAACAGACCAAAAAGCTCTTACAGCTATTCAGTGTAAGAACTTGAAGAGCTCGAGATCTACTCGATATGCTATTGCTCTTCAACCTTTTCATTTCACGGTACGAGCTATCCGTGGTCTGGATAATGTGATGGCAGACATACTGTCTAGATGCCCACATGAGTCCACTTAAGTCTTGTGTCCTAGATTTTCCTGATACACTTCTAGACTTATGTCTCTTCAATATAACAATATATATTAACACATTTGTTGTCACCTTAGAATGGTAAATTAATTGTTTTCTTTCTCTATTACAATCTTTCGTGTAATGGAGAAGGTTGAGTTGACATAATATAAAGATATAAAAAAATTAATGCGGCCACATGTAATGCTTAGACATGTAATAGTAATTATAGTACATTATAGCATGTTGCTAATTGTGTCATTTATATTGTTCTCAGTGCAAACTAGTACCAGGTATGGAGTGCTTTTGAGAATCATGACGATGCCATATGTCACACTTACATACTATTTGGATGCTGCTTACATTGATCTTCGAGACACAGCATTATTTTGTACTGTGGATGCCATCTTCTATTTGTTACATTGTACACTTGTATTGTCATATGTATATATAATGACTTTACAAATTTTGATTATGTCCATCCATTAGATAATAGTGATTATATAGCATGAGACTTATATAGATTTATATGTTCATATGACTTCTCGATATATGTTGTCATTCACATTGCTATAATATTGCATTTGTTGATATGTATGTGATTTTTGTTAGCATCGCCAGCAACTGAGATTTTGTTGATGGTACCTTCCGGATATGTTTTACTTCGAGAAAATATTTTCTCTTATCTTGTGAGGTAATTTTTTGTTCTCACTAGACGCTCTATTGTGCGTCGATTGAGCCTGTCATTAAGACATTATTTTAGGTTGTTGTTTCATCGGCACATAATTCATGCGTTATGAGCATGTGGTATCTTGCTCATTGATGTATTTCACAAAAAAAAATGTTCATTTTTTTTTTTTATCCGGAGGGTGCGGTAGTCTGTTGCTGTCGTTTTTGATGGTTTCATAAGACGTAGATCTATTTAATATTTTTTGATGATCTAAGTTAAAGAACTATATATTAACTCTCTGGGACAGGTTGATTTTGGGTTATCTTCCCTTTGTTTTATTCATTGTGTTGATCTATCTTAAGTCGGGGGTTAGCTGTTCTCAGATCTGTTCTGTCTACGCATGCGCAAGTTTTTTGAGCGCGAAACGGAGAGACTTCCGTCAGTGAGTGATGAACTGGGTTCTGACCGGACTAAGATGTCCGTTGTACTTCTCTGCATTATCTGGGGGAAAGATAGTCTTCAGTGTGACTGTGATGTTAGTGATTCTCCCCAGAGTTATTCTGTTCGTCAAGAATGACGACAGTTATTATTAGTGTATTTCTTGGATTCTGTCAAAGGTAAAAGAAACTTTATTATTATGCCTAGATTGCAGAACATTTTGTGTCAACCTGTGAGTACAGCTCACAGTTCTTTGAGATGCAGAGTCCATTATGTGTGCTCGATGTAGCCAGCTAAGACTATTCGTCTAACTATATTACAGAAGCACAGTGAAGAGAGATTATTATTAAAACCGCATGTTAGCGGTATGGTTTCGGCATGGATGATTATGCCTGCCTATGAAGAATACACAGTTGTTCGCATTATTATAGAGGCCCGATATTACGGCTAATATCTTTGAGCAGAAGAAGAAGTGTCTGGCATGTGAAGCCAGATGAAGTCTTGACTTTCATTAAACAAGTTCATAGACTTTGATATTAAGCAACTGGAACCGCCTTTATCAAGCGGTATATTTGTTAAAAGACTATTTGACGCGTTTAGTCAGGGGCCCTGAGCTACAGTATGAACGAACGTAAATTGTCAAGCTAGCTCTACTAGCATCTTATACATGAGCTATGCAAGATTTATGATGCTTGATGTTTATGATCATTACCCCACATGAAATGTCCATGATCTTTTGTGCTATTGACTGTGTCGTCTGTCAGCGTACTGTTGCCGTAATAAATGTTGAAGAAAAGTCATCTGTATTATCCACGTCTATGACTTCTACTTGTGGTGGAGTGAGTTTGGTGTGTAGATGAATAAGAGCCTATACGACTTCGTGTTCACGATCTGCTGTTTCCTACACACACACCTTTACTTTCTACCACATCCTACTGAGTACTACGCTCCTGAACAACATGTATGCTGTTTTATGTGTGAGTGTCTGCACTACACCCTGGCAGCGCCTCACGCTGCTGACCTAAATACACCGCAACACTGAACTGTCCAGGCACGACTCGACCTTACCCATAAAACAGCGTTTTAACATTGACATCTATACATCAGGGTAGTCCCAAATTTAGTTAGTTAAAGTCTGCATAGATTTAAATGCATTTTGCTAACTAAACAATTATTAGATAGAACGGTAGAGATAAATTCACAGTATAATTCTAACTTCAAATGATCCAAATCGGTTCAGAATTAAGAGAGATAATAAATATTACAAATTTTGCACATTGTACAAGCAGGCAAAAGATGCCTCGTTTTTAGATTCCTAACACCGGTTTTTGGCACTGTTCTCCGATATGGGGGAGCAATGGTATAAAAGTCCTTGAACTTGGTTGATTTTGAAATCGACACGATAACGAACGGTTGGTACAGGTTTTCAACCTATACAGAGGCAAGACACCAACGTCCTTCTCAGGACGCCACTATTCGAGACAAGATCACATTTTCATCAAAATGACCCGAAATAAACATCATGCCAAAAGGAGGAAGGTCTACACCAGCCCGCCAGCGCTGAACAGCCATGTGAATAACAAAGCTTCAAACAACAAAGACAGACAGCCAGAGAGCAAAACTGCCCCAAGTACTCGTGCTGAGACCGGTCCTCCTACAACTCTAGACACGACAACGGAGTTAGCTGCGACGTGTGTCGACCCGACTGAGAGGCTGAGGGGCCCGACTCCTTGCGAGACAGAGGAGAGGGCAGATACAGGCGTCCCTGGCCTAGATGATGTAGATCCAGAGGATGAGGAAACGAGGAGACTGCTACACCAGCTGGAGAAGATGAGGGGATGATTGGAAAGAAGAGAGAAAAGGGCAGCTGCAAACGTCCACGGCCTAGACCCTGAGCGTGAGAGGGTGAAGAGACTGATACAGGGGATAGAACAGACGCTGGAAAGGAAAGAGAAAAGAAAACAGGAGCCTAAAGCCGAGGGACCACCACCACACGAACCAAGATCGTCAGCAGAAACCCTTTCTACCACAGAGAAGCTACGACAAACACCGAAGACACCAACACATGATGCCGGCGACACAGATGCGATAGAGAGGTGCGTTAAGATCACGCAGATGTCAGGAGGTGAGGATTCACTCAGGGTCCTACCAGATGACAAAGTGATATGCATCCTCGAGTCAATAACTGGCAGGAGAGGCATCTCTAAAGTATGGAGGCACGAAAAGGGAGTCGTGCTTTCGCTCAACAGCAATACAACAACCACTTCACTGATGACCGAACTGGAATCTAGCCCAAAAGAAGTCCAGTTGCCCCACCAAATAAAAGGGGTGGTGAAAATGTACAAAACAACAAAGAAGTTGGTCATCAGAGGGGTGGATACCAGATGTTCCGAAGCCGAGGTCCACAGACACCTTCAGGCTGAAAACGCAAATCTAAAAATCACACAGGTCGAAAGGCTAAAAACCTGGGCAAAGAAAGATACCAATCTGATGATAGTTACGGTAGAAGGATCAACAAGACCTGAGAGACTGACGCTCCAAGCAACAACAAAAAAGACAGAAGCCTATATCCCTCCGGTGATGCAGTGCTCTAACTGCCAGCAGTTTTCACACACCAAGAAAACATGCAGGAGGGAGGCAGTCTGCCGATATTGTGCGGGTGGCCACCTATATCGCGACTGCCCAAAGGCGAAGGAGGACCCCAACTACAAAGCAATAAACTCAAACCGCACCTGTGCAAACTGCCTCGGAAACCACGGGGCTAGATACCGAGGCTGCCCGATGTTCCAGGAAACAAAGAGCATCCTGAAGGAAGCGGTCTCCAAAAACATCCCCTTCAAGGAGGCAAAACACAGAGTGGCTGCGGATGTTGCAGAAAAACAACGCACGATTGACAGACGACAGGTACACCAGCTGACCGCTGAAGTCAAACAATTGAAAAATAAACTCCAGGTCGAAAACAGAAGCAAGCAGGCTCCCGAAGACGAAAAGGACAGCGGTGAAGACGTAATAGAAATACAAAACATCAGAGAAATGATGAAAGACATGAAAAGCATTAAGCAGCAAATACTTCCTGAAGCAGATGTAAAGAGGCTGACAGAACTGACGGAAGAAAACTCAAAAATCCTCAAGAGAATCGAAACAGAGCGAAGAGCCATTGAGGAAATGACATCAAACACAAGAGCGACCAAAACAAACGAACAATCAGACAATGAAGTCATCGAAGAAACACTTGAAAAACTTCTACCAGCAATAATAGAAAAAGCACTACTACAGATACAGGAAAGCAGGAAGACAAGAGAAACAGAAACTAGGAAAGCAAAAACTAACAAAACGACACAAGACAAATAGGAAGGCAGGAAATGAACACCATGAACACGCCACGACAGACAAGCAACGAAGAGATAACCAGACAGCCAGCTAGCGGTCCTTTTTAGGACCAGTCCTTTTCAGGACTAGGAAAGTGATACCAGCGAAGGTACCAACACACTACATACCCCAATATAACCGTTTGTAACCCTTCAATGGGTTTTGGTTGAACAGGGTATTACAGCAATCTAGTAGACGAAAACAACAACAACAACATCACAAGACAGATAGGAAGGCAGGAAATGAACACCATTAACACGCCACGACAGACAAGCAACGAAGAGATAACCAGACAGCCAGCTAGCGGTCCTTTTTAGGACCAGTCCTTTTCAGGACTAGGAAAGTGATACCAGCGAAGATACCAACACACTATATACCCCAATATAACCGTTTGTAACCCTTCAATGGGTTTTGGTTGAACAGGGTATTACAGCAATATAGTAGACGAAAACAACAACAACAACAACGATTTGGAGCCACAACTTTTTTAAACACTAAGCGTTACAGAAGAGAGTGGCAAGAGTGTGCTGTCCAATCATTTTGCCACTGCATCTGCGTAGCAGACCTAAATACCTTTTGACAGCCTGTTACAGCTTATTGTATTGCCTGAGGGTAAGAAAGAATATCTTCTTCTTCTTCTTCTTCGTTCGCCCTGAAAAGGACGGTGGTTGCGTCGTGTCTGTTTACAACGTAGCTGTGATATCTGCACCTTTCGGTCGACACATCCGACTTCTGCACGGCATTTTTTAGGACCGGGTTTGCCTTCCCATTTCGATCCACACTCGCTCAGCCAGCCTGCACAGCTGCAGACTGTTTCCAGGACCACCACGTGGAGGTGGAGTGCGGTCTTGACCAGCTCTGGTTCGCTGGTCCTGACGCAGGCAGTCAAGCTATGAGTCGCTGACTGCGGTCTCTATTGCTGCGTCTTGAGGTCCCAGAAAGAATATATATATGTATATAATTGTGTAATTTTCTTGTGATTAATCCACTTGTGTGTTTGTAAGTGTGTTGAGCGTGTAAAGGAAAAACTTACAGGACGAGTGTATTGCCATCTGAAAGCAAGCCTGTGTTGACTTTTAGAGATGAAAGCCAGCATTGGGAAATGTGTAGAATATTTGAGAATTATGGCAAAAATATGACTAGTTTTAATAATGTATTTGAAGGAGTATTTCCTAAAGGAAAGACACACTGATCAGGACCATGAGAAAGGATCACAGAATTTGTTAACATGTATTAATCAAGGTGTCACTTAATAGTTTATACTAACCTAAATCATTGTATGGAAGCAGATCATGGACAAATGGATCTAACGTAGGATTTATAAGGAAAGTGTAATCACATTGAACTGGCTGTGAGTGGTACTGAGGTAAATTGTCCTGTGCAACTGTTAGCACCATGTCTGAAACTGTTTGTTACGTCCATTGTGTGTGTGGATAGCATAGTGCTGGACCATACAAGGGTTGTGATTATTTATATTACAGGTTTTATCCTGCAACTACTAAGATTGTACGAGATATTCCCTTCTGAGGGACTCTGTGTTGCAAATGTTCTCAATATACCTAGAACTAGACAACCTATGTTTCCCAGCCTGGAGATCCTGACCTTTTGTGATCCTGGCTACAGTGGATGATTCTCAATTTTGGAGATAAGTGGTATCACAATACCACTGATCAGCCTATCCAGCAACTTAGTAATAAGAAATAAATTACTAACAACAACAAAAACAGTTTGAGTGATGGACTCATGAAGGACTTTATTAAACTAAGAATTAACTTCACAGTCCAGCGAAAGTGATAACTATACATACATATATATATTAATGTAAAATGAATAATTAATATTGGAAATATAACTTTATCATATTTAACTAGTGTGAAAATGAACATTCCATGTTTATTTATTTTATCTTGTAAAAACATTTGAATTCTTTATCATTTTCCTAACCGAAAAGAGAAACGGTATAGGATCAATAAATTGTAAATAGATATATAATCAGTCTTACTTGATTATTTAAATTGAGTCAAGGTTCTGTTGGTTATATATATCTATTACATATTTAATTAACTAATTAATCCCCTAGCAGAGTCAATACAAAAATAATAACCATTATTCAAGGAAGGATCTTGAGAGGTAGAACTTAGACCTTCAGGAACAAACACTATCATCATACTTGAAGGTTTATACAGCTTGACCCTACCTTTGATTGTCGATACGCCCTTGCTCTTTTCAGAGAAGGGGGTATTTCTCATAAGACCAGTCTCTTATCTGGCACTATCCTGGTATCATCTGATACATCTTTTTGTCCAGGATATCTTTCATTTAATAACATCTGAACCTCTCGCGACACATTGTTTTTGTGATATATAGTACAATGGTGAGTCCAGTGGTACAAATTGACACTATCAGTATTTTATTAACCATTCATTAGGTTAAAGAGTATTTAATCTGCTTTATACACAATAATTATCTAACATACTGATTAAAGCTTTCTTATGTAACTCAAAAGTTGTTTGCACTGTTTGAAAATTTAAGTTTTTCCATATTTTAATGATAATTATTAATATTTTTAATGCCTGTTAATGTACTAGTTCAGGAAATGGTAAAACATTAAAACGAAACAAAAACATCCAACATTACCATTTACTGAAAAAGAAGATAAAAACAGGAAAATTATTTTAAAAATTAAATCAAGAAAAATATGAAAAACAACCCTGGACAAGAATGTTTATAACAAAATGGGATGGCAAGACGCACAAATGATCTCACAAAAGGTTACCAGATGAAATTTGTCCAGTGTATTGTCAGTTTTTATCTACACTAACTCTGCCTTCTTGATAAGGAAAACGAGGAAGAAACCAATTGTTGGCTGACTTTTAAGAACAATCTTCTGTACTATACATCAATCAATCCACTTTACCTCCCCGCAGAGTATAGGCCTTCAAGAAACACAGGCCAATATACTATACATAGGTAAAAAAAAAATATCTGCCACTAAATGAAGGACAAGACCATGCAGAAGCATAACATCCTTGCAGATCCTACTGTGAAGGAGAAGAATAAACAGAGATGTGTAACATTGGTACAGATCCTACAATGCAGGAAAAAGTAAGCAGAGAAATGTAATATTCTTACACATCCTACTATGGAGGGAATGAACGAGCAGAGAAATATAACATTCTTACAGATCCTACTATGGAGGGAATGAATGAGCATAGAAATATAACATTCTTACAGATCCTACTTTGGAGGGAATGAATGAGCAGAGAAATGTAACATTCTTACAGATCCTACTATGGAGGAAATAAATGAGCAGAGAAATATAACATTCTTACACATCCTACTATGGAGGGAATGAATGAGCAGAGAAATGTAACATTCTTACACATCCTACTATGGAGGGAATGAATGAGCAGAGAAATGTAACATTCTTACACATCCTACTATGGAGGGAATGAATGAGCAGAGAAATGTAACATTCTTACACATCCTACTATGGAGGGGATGAATGAGCAGAGAAATGTAACATTCTTACACATTTTACTATGGAGGGAATGAATGAGCAGAGAAATGTAACATTCTTACACATCCTACTATGGAGGGAATGAATGAGCAGAGAAATGTAACATTCTTACACATCCTACTTTGGAGGGAATGAATGAGCAGGGAAATGTAACATACTTACAGATCCCACTATGGAGGGAATGAAGGAGCAGGGAAATTTAACAATCTTACACATCCTACTTTAGAGAGAATGAATGAGCAGAGAAATGTAACATTCTTACACATCCTACTTTGGAGGGAATGAATGAGCAGGGAAATGTAACATACTTACAGATCCCACTATGGAGGGAATGAAGGAGCAGGGAAATTTAACAATCTTACAGATCCTACTATGAAGGAAAAGAATAAGTAGAGAAGCATAAGATCCTTGCAGATCCTGCTGCTAATTCAACATCCTGCAATTGAAATGCTTGTGATGATTGGATATTACGAACAAATGAATACTAACAAACATCCTACACAGAAAAAAAACTGAGTGTACAATACCAAGATGTATGATTAGGCAATTGTATAAGTCATCCAAGCTGGCAAATGAGGATTTTAAAAATTGTAACCATGGTCAAAGTAAATGAGTAATTGGGTACCTGGTTTTTCCATTAATGGTAAATGACATTTTCTCAAACTTTGATTATAGGCAGTGAAAATTCATCATGCTCTGTCAATTTTAATTTTAAATGTGCTAATTAAGATATGATTTTGAATATTAATTAGTTGTGTGTTTAATTAAGTCATTCTGAACAATAAAAATGTGGTCTTCAGGTATTTAGTTTGAACATATAAGTGTGAATGTATCCAACACATGTATCCAACACCTCTGTACTTATTGGCTACAACTTTTTTTTTTTTTTTTTTTTTTTTTTTTTTTTTTTTTTTTTTTTTTCGTACGCCCGCTAATACTCGAGGCGAAATCTCAGGTTATTACTATGTCTAACCTGACATTGATTTTACGTGAGTATCCCTTTTTACTTGTACAGAGACAGGTGTCCCTCGCCATTCAGGCAAATACTCTCCGATTTCGGAGGTACCCATTGCAGCTGGGTCGGCTCAGGAGCCGCCAATCCCTGGTCGACGACACTCCTTCAAATGTCCTCGCCAGGTCTCGAGTTAATCCAGTCCAATTCCCGGTCGACGAAAAATCCTCAAATGCCGTCGCCCGGGTTTGATCCTGAATCACCCGGTCGCCAGAGCGGTGTTGTAACCACTACGCTAGCGCGGCTCCTCCTACAACTTTTAAAATTGGCACTGTGTATGTTCCTACACATTTCTTTAATGGATTCTGAAGCAAAATTAATCACTAAAATATTCAAAACATTTTTCAAAACAGAGGTCACTAGTGTGACAATGAATTCAACTTTTCAAAGGCTATCTAGTTGTTATAACTTTCAATAAAAAACAATTCTGAGAAAGTTACCAAACCAAACTGCCACTTATAACCAAATAAAAAAATACAACAACCAAGAGGTTACAGACTTTCAGAAATGGGTATTTGCATAGAACAGAAGGACTGAAATGGTGCGACTAGATCAGAAATGTGAAACTGATGGCAAGAGCCAGACAAGTGCCAGTTAAACAGAATGTGAGAAGAAGATGCTGGAGATGAATAGGACATACACTGAGGAAACCCGCTGATAGCATTACAAGGCAGCCCTTGTACTGGAATCTGAAGGGTGAAAGAGGTGAAGGGTGAAAGAGGTACAGGGAGATGGAAAAAACACATTGAGAAGAGAACTGGAGACAGATGTCAAAGGGATGAGAAAGACAATGTAAGACCTTGACCTGACAGCATGCAACAAGAGGAGTTTGTTGAAAACCTATGCTCCATGGGGTATTGAGAGGTAATGAATGAGTGCATGAAACTGCCTAGAATCTTCTTCTTTGTACACTCTCAGACGTCCACTTGAATGTTCTCAAAGAAAGCAGTAGTCAGTTTGTGGCTATTTGAATCCCCGTAAAGCTTTTCCACGAAATTAAATGGGTTGAAATTATTAATAGTGGGCCGTGTTCTTCTATGTCAATCTTTGAAGGACCGAGGACTAGAATGGAACCAGGCCAGGAAGAAGACAGCTGATAGAATGGTCTGGCGCTCTCTCTTCCAAACCTCTACACCTCACGGTAGAAGGGGAACGACTAAGTAAGTAAGTAAGTAAGTAAGTAAGTTCTTCTATGTCATTCAAATAAGTCACAAGTTGTTATGGTTAGTGTTTAATTTACAATTTCCTAAACCTATGTACGCCTATGTTTTCTATGTCCACCACATGGAAAATGGTCGCATCTGTAAAGATATTTTCTGCAGACAACTGGCAGATGGCAAAAGAACAGTCGGGTGACCACAGCTGAGGTTCAAAGACGTATGCAAGAGAGACATGAAGACACTGTACATAAATCCAGCAGCCTGGGAGAATGAGGTTGCCAACCGCACCAAGTGGCAATGCTCCCTAAGGCGATATCCCAGATTGGGCAAAAAGAGTCTTTCACAACAAGCAGAAGAGAAAAGAACATGCCATACGGAACACCAGGCAAAAATGGGGAGAATTCCTATTGTCAGTTATGATGACGAGGCTACCTAAACCTTCCCCCTAAGAACTGCCTAGCCTATCAGAATTTTTTTACCGAGGTCACATCGAACACACGGCCCACTGTTCTTCATTTCAAGCGCAAATAAATAAATAAATATTATAGGCCCTACACATAAAGGGATCCCAAACCTAACCCCTACAATCCTAAACCTAACGACGTTGGCGACTCACTGCTCTTCATTTCAACCATTAGGCCTAGGCCCTAAGCACTAAAACATAAATAGGCTACTAGGCCCCTATGTTAAAACTAGAGTATAAACTACATGCATTAAACACAGTTGCTTACCTTTCACTCGAGCCGACTTCGTTTCAAATTTTGTCAACATTATATTGACCTGTCCAGCTTCATACAGCTGTAGAATCTCCTGATTTTACCTATTTCAGTTCTACTTGTTGTCAATCGCCACCGTGTACAATAAAGCGTTTCCGGCAAACACGTCATTATACCGGATGGTCACGTGACTTTAGTTTCATGTCATTATAAAAACCAGATTGTTACCGTCAGTCCTTGTTCTGCTGGAATCCCATTGTGAGAGATGGAAACCTAAAAGGTTAAAAGAACAAGACAATGGTTGTTGCAATCTCATGGGGGGAATATATGAAGAAAAGATCAGATGAGCGACACAGGAAAAATGAAAAGGTAAACAGAACACGAAGAAACGTAACACTAAATATACAAATAAAAATACAGAACAAGAAATACCATATCAACGCAACGAATCTAATAAACAAAATGAAAATGCAAAAACATAAACATGAAATATACTTTGTAAGAATTTTCTTAATAATACATATAAAAGTATGTCTCATGCACTCATGAATTTTCTTAGGCGTCCTTCTGTCACAAAAATTTTCCCACCAAAGTTGTCTGGAAATTACGTTAAAGTCGTACGCTGTTGGCCATTGCACTAAGGTCTACGGCCATATCACGTTGAAAATACCGGTTCTCGTCCATTGCACGACGCTGGCGAGCATAATTTTTTTAATGTCCTTTTGCGTCCGAACCAAAATATATTCCATCTTGTTCCCACTAAAGTTGCAATCTTTTCCATGGCTTACTTAGTTGTTCCTCTTCTACCGTGATGAGTAGATATTTGGAAGAGAGCGCGCCATACTATCCTATCGGCTGTCTTCCTCCTGGCCTGATTCAATTTCTAGTACTCGGTCCTTCAGAGATTGTCTAATGTTGTCTTCTCAGTCGCCATGGACGTCTGCATCCCTGGCTCTTAGTTTTCAATACTTGTCGTCGTAGCCGATCTTTTCCATGGCGCGAGGTATTAAACATTTTGTTTCTGTCCTTAATAATGGCATTTATCTTATTCTTGGCATAAATTCTTGAATTTTCTCCATTGTTATCTCGGGTGAGTGTAAATAAAGAATGGAGTGCGTTACATTTGCAGTAACTAGGCCGATTTAGTCGCTCAAGTCGATACTCCCTTAAAACACGAATCGGAGACGCAGTAATAATAATAATAGCCCCTTCAGTCATAACTGACTATGGGAATGCGCCCCTGAGGTGGCAGCCCTCAGCTGCTTATTTTCCTGGTGCTCCTTTCGACGTTTTCTCCTCACCTCTGCTTCTTGTGTGAGCCTCTCTTCGCCCAATCTGAGGTGGCGCCGTAAATAGCATCGCCACTTAGTGCGATCGGCAGCTTCATCCTCCCATGTTGCTGGATCCATGTCCAGCGCCCTCATATCTCTCTTGCACACATCTTTGAACCTCAGCTGTGGTCGCCCAACTGTTCTCTTGCCATCTGCTAATTGTCCGTAGAAGATATCTTTTGGGATGCGACCATCTTCCATGCGGCGAACATGGCCAAGCCAGCGAAGTCTGCGCTGTCTAAGCAGCGTATACATACTTTGAAGGCCAGCACGTGACAACACCTCGACATTTGTCACTTTATCTTTCCACGAGATGCCGAGGATGCGGCGTAGACACCGCAAATGGAAGGTATTGAGCCTTCTTTCTTGCTTAGCATAGGTCGTCCAGGTCTCGCTACCATATAGGAGTGTGCTGGTGACGCAGGCATTATATACCGCAGCTTTGGTCTTCATTGTGAGTTTAGAGTTTTCCCAAACACGCGATGTGAGGCGGGCAAAGGTAGCTGCAGCTTTGCCAATGCGGCTGTCGATTTCTGTATCCAGTGAGAGTTTGTCATTGATGGTAGACCCTAGGTATGGGAAGTGGTGCACCACTGCGAATTCATAGTTATCGATAGTGATAACTGGTGCAGCATCCACATCCTGACTCAGCACATTCGTTTTCTTTAGACTTATTGTGAGGCCAAAGTCCTTGCATGCTTTAGTGAAGCGATTCATCAAGCTCTGAAGCTCCTGTTGGCTTTGAGTGACGACTGCAGCATCATCAGCGAACAACAAGTCTCTTATAGTGACCCTTCTTATTTTTGTTTTTGCCTTCAGCCTTGAAAGATTAAACAGACGGCCATCTGATCTAGTGTGAAGGCATATTCCTTCAGTTGCATCTCTGAATGCATGTTTCAAGAGTAAGGCAAAGAAGATTCCGAAGAGGGTCGGAGCCAGAACACAGCCTTGTTTAACGCCACTTCGTATATCAAAAGGCTGTGGCGTGCTTCCAGCATATTGGACTGTTCCCTTCATGTCGTCATGGAATGACTTTATCATTTCCAGCATTTTAGAAGGGCAGCCTATTTTCAGGAGGATTTTAAAGAGTCCATCCCTACTAACCAAGTCGAATGCTTTTGTGAGGTCTATAAAGGCGATATATAATGGTCTTTTCTGCTCTCTTGATTTTTCCTGAAGCTGGCGGAGAGAGAAGATCATGTCTGTTGTTGATCTGCCAGCTCGGAATCCACACTGTGACTCTGGATATATGCGCTCAGCTAACTTGTGTAGCCGCATTAAGATGACTTTGGCAAAAACCTTACCAACAATACTAAGAAGAGAGATGCCTCTGTAGTTATTGCAATCACTTCTGTCTCCTTTATTTTTATACAGTGTTACAATCTTGGCATCTCGCATGTCTTGAGGAATAGTTGTCTCTTCCCAGCACTGGCACAGCATCCTATGCATGGGGATGTAATAGCGTGCTCTTACAGCATTAGATTAAATCAGGAGGAATCCCATCACTGCCTGGTGCTTTGCCAGAGGCCAAGCTATCAATGGCCTTGCTGAGTTCCTCTAATGTTGGTTCGGCATCCAGCTCCTCCATAGTTGGCAGACTATTGACAGCATCAAGGGCTGCAGGCGTAACGGTATTGTCTCTAGCGTAAAGCTCAGAGTAGTGCTCGACCCACCTCTCCATCTGCTTACCCTTATCAGTTAGCTTCTCTCCGCTGATGGTTTTTAGCGGTGCCGTCTTACTTTTATGGGGGCTGTGGTGAAAATACAGTGATGCAACGCTAAAATTCCTCCCTTTATAAAGATAACAGTTAAAATGAAAGGTAGGGATAAAATTTGGATAAGATACGCTGCTACTTCTTCGCCCACGCCATCGTTTTCTAGTGTCATTGAAAACCAACTAGTTATAACATGAAGACTAACGGCCTATCCGTTTAGACGGGGTAGAAACGGAGATAAAAGGAAAAAATGATGCGGTCTGCACACGTGTTTGAATCTAAAGCCTAGAAGACGCAATTTGTAGTTTTAAAAAAAAATTACGCCACTAGTTGACACAATGTAAGAAATGGAACACGAAAAACGACCTTAGCTCTTGTCAGAAACAGACGTATCTGTGTGTTTTCATTTTGAATTGTGGTAAGGGAAAAATTATTAACCTTTTTATTTAACAATTCTGAGTGATTGATACTGCCATGTCATGAAAAATGATTACGACAAGTGAGTACTTATTCTAGGTCCCCAGCGACAGTCCAGGGCCTAGAGGCGAATGAATAATATGGGAAAACATATCCAAGAATGTAGAATACAGATCTTTATTTCAGGAGATCAGTGGGAACATATCACCCACCTTATTAGATGGAAAAAGAGACTAATGAACATATTTCAGAGGCAATGCAGTCATAGAGGAATGGGAAACTGGTGCTACTTGATGACAGCCTGGATGAGAGGTGCTGGGTCGGTCAGAGAGATCTGATCTTGTCTTGTTGTGTTATATATTATTGTATGTAAACAGGGTGAAGTAGGCAGTGTGTTAACACATGGCCTAATTTTGTGGTTTCAGAGTTTCTTTGTCTGGCACTGTGCTAGTGCCAGATGCTCTGAAGAGATCAAACGGTGGATGACTAGAAGCCTATTAGTTTACCTCAGCAACTGTGAGGAGTAGCCTATCATTTTACCTCAGCAACTGTGAGGAGTGGGCCAAGTGAACATCTTTACTACATCGTCACAGGCCAGTTAAGTATTGAAGACCTGGCCTGCTGTTGATTCATCACTAACCATAAATAAATTTTAAAAAAACCACTGTATACAACAAACTTTGCCACCAGTTACCCTGTTAAAAAACCAATGAACAGTATAACAAGAACTGGGCATGATGATACCACCACGACCCGTCATCCAGTACTAGTTTTCCCAAAGACTCTGTAGTTAGTATCCATATTAGCAAATTTCACTTATATATCTATGTACAAATTTTTTCATGTGATCATTCAATTATATGCTCTTTGATTGATATAAATTCATCTTGATTCACACGTTCTGACCATAAGAAAACTTGGCTCAGGACTAAATAAATTTTAAAAAATTGTAAATTTTAAATTTCAACACAGTGTTAATTGACTTGATCATAGAACTTAGTATTAGACCTAGTGTTTATATGTGTGTGTCTTCTTCTTCTTCCATCCTTAGCCATCAACCGGCAAAGCAGTATGTGGCCAGTACGCCTAGTGGCGTCTTAGGGCAACAACAAATTGATCAATCTATCGCTGTTTCCACCACGCCTAGTGGCGTCTTTGTGGAACAGAAACAGACCAAACAATCTATCATTGTTTCCGTAATCAGATTGGTTGGCAAGCAGGTGATCAGCCCACTGTGCGAAGTTTTTACGGGATGGGGTAAACAGCCCCATGCCCAACCCTCCTTAGTCGCTTTTTACGACATGCGTGGTAGGGTGCAGTGTTACTATTCTTTGCTCCCCTTTCGGGCCCCGGCAACACACGGGTGAGAATATGTGTGTGTCTGTGTACTTAATTACCTGCACACCACATTTCATTACCCTAGACAATAAACGTAGCTAACATACATAATAGCAGAATAAGTCTGTTTGAGGTCATAGGTGGTAGCAGAAAGGTATCCTGTAAAACTCACATAAACTTTTATCTTCAGGGACCTTCACAGCTGACCTCATTCAGTACACTAGGTAACATAGCAACCGCACTTAATACCATCAAAACCACCACAGGGGCCAAGTGCTTTCTTTATACCGTCATACATTTGTCTAATGGTGCTTGTTTGCGCTGCGATCTGGATGCTCTCACTGAGCTGGAGCCAATAGTCATTTGCACAGCGTCGAGCAGTTTGTTGAACTTTGCCCTCAGGATCTGTAGGGTTCTGGCACTCGGTGAACGTTTGTATTCATTCATGGCACTGAGCTTAGCTTCAATGACAGGTGCCTCACATCTGATGAAGCATCAAACCAGTCATTTGACTTTGCTGTTTTCTTACCAAAGGTGGCAAGTGCAGTACTTTGAATGGTGTTCCTTAGATGCTCCCAGTTCTCTGTAATAGTATCACCATGCTGAGGGCTACTGAGCACTTTCTTGAAGGTCGCAGTGAATTGAGCGATCATGAAAGGGTCTGACATCTTGCTGGTATCAATGCGTGGTTTCCCTTCATGTCTGACACGATAGAGTTTTCTTGGTTGTGCTCTGATTTTGCAGCAAACCAAGGAGTGATCTGTATCACAGTCTGCACTATGGTACGAGCGCGTGGAGAGCACAGACCTGAGGAGTGGCCTTCTGACGAGAATCAGGTCAAGTTGGTGCCAGTGCTTGGATCGTGGGTGTCTCCATGACACCTTATGCTGAGGTTTTGTCTGAAAGTAGGTGTTGGTCACGCAGAGGTCATGGTGGACGCACAACTCTAAGAGCCGTTGTCCATTTTCATTCATCTTGCCAATACCAAACCTGCCCATACATGAAGGCCATGAAACATTATCGGCACCCACTCTAGCGTTAAAGTCACCAAGGAGAACAAGCTGTTCTTGCCTAGGTATGCTTTTGATAACTGCTGCTAGATTCTCGTAGAACTCATCTTTAGCTTCTGAGGCAGAGTACAGAGTAGGAGCATACACACTGACAAGGGTGATGGGACCTGTGCTAGTTTGCAGGCGGAGCGTTAATAGGCGTTCTGATCCATTCTCGCCTGGTTCAACCATTTTAGTTAGCGATTTTTTGACCGCAAAACCTACTCCGTGTTCTCTAGTTTTATTACGATCTTTCCCTTGCCAATAAAATGTGTAGTCCTTCTCGCTCACCGTTCCAGAGCCCTCCAGGCGCGTTTCCTGAAGTGCAGCTATATCCACCTGAAGTCGTTTAAGCTCATCATTAATTATGGCTGTCTTCCTTACATTGTTTATATCCTGTAGGTTTTAGGAGAGTCCAGTCAACATAGTCCGGACGTTCCAGCATCCCAATCTGAGAGTTTGCTTATTTCTATTTTTTCGATAATTGCTTGGTGCAAAATTTTCTGTCCACAGTTCGGGTTTGACCCTAATCCCCATGCACCCAATGGGGAAAGCAGACAGTGGCGGGACAACACCTTATTGACTGGGGGCTGCCCAGCTTGAAGCGGGCGGTAGCTGTCCAGTGAGATCCTAGAACCTCTCCCACTGTCGGAAGTAGCCCCTGGCGCCATGCCCTACGCCAATTGGGCAAAGTGCTTATAACGGGTAACTGCTACTTCCCGTGTTTTGCCGACACCTATATGGTGAAGCTGGAGTGTCCTCTCCAGGGCGCAAGCTTGGGCACAGTTATATGGAGATCAAGATGTTGCCCATGCAGCATGTTCCCCCTCTCCACACAGCCGGTAGATCCAAAGGAACGGCAGTAGCCGATACAGTTTGGTACCAGCCATGTCGCAGGAGTTGCCAGAATAATGTCGAATCGACATTAGACTGCCTTAGGGACTCCGACTCCGGATTTATCCTCAGGGTTTACTCCCGAAGCCAATTCCACAAATGGATATTCCCGCAAGGCAGCGGTGGTTTGAATTCAGAGTTCCTTCTCTTAGATAAGCTACCAACCAAGGATCACGAGCCCTATCTGCCCGAACGCAGTAATAGAAAGCTGATTTTGATTTATTTTTTTTAATACGTAACAAGGCATGATCGTTCGATTGACACAGTGGTTACAGGGCTGGTCTCTCGTGGCAAAAGTGCCGCTCGGCGAGAATCCCAATGTGTGTATAAAATGTATAGGAATTACACATTCTATAAATATTTTTGTGGTGGGTAGGTTTCCTAATTTTTAAATTTTGCCAGGGCAGCGGCCTGATAATCCTACTCTTTATGATTTCCAACTGCCGTGGGATTTTTAACGTGCGCAACTTGCACACGGGAATATGACGTAGTTAGGACCACTGGTTCTGAAAAAAAGGTGATCTCTTGGGTATTCCGAGTTCTAGCACATTTAGTTCGTCTTGACACTATTAGATGATTGATGATGAATGTTATTTCGCATGTGAGAACACGTTGGAAGAGAGGGGGGGGGGAGCCGACGCCGGTGGGGAGGGGGGTGTCGGTCGGCGACGAGAGGGTCTGTTGGGTACCGGGACGGGGCGGGTGCTGTGTAGGAATCGAAGGGGGAGGTTGTGGTGTTGGTGTGTGTAGTGTGTGTTGTGTGTAAGGAAACTATGCTAATAAGTGAGGAGTTTCGGATATCTCATGGGGTGGGGGTTCTATTGGATGTGGTATGTGGTGGGCGGGAGGCGGATGGTGGCTTTGTGTGGTATGAACAACGTTGGAAACGAGTGTATGATCATGGGCTAGAATTTTGATTACCTTTCTTTATAGTCAAATTGAGAAAGTTTCGACAGGTGATGTTTGTATGATGGGCAGCGTTGATGATGTAGATAAACAATGTAATTGGGTTGTAATGTGATTACAGCATTGGATCTACTACGAGATCGATGTTATGATTTGTGACGGGGTGGGGTGAAATGTTGTGGTTGAATGTATGTGTTGGATGTTCGTGAAGGTGAATTTTAATGTTTTGGAAATATAGGGAGGGTATTAGTGTGATAGGGGGGTTTATTTAGAGTATTATCGGGATTGGTCACACTGTGAATTTGGAAATTAGGGGGATGGATGAGTACACCCAGCCAAGGAAGATGTTAGGTGGGTGAATATGGAATTCGAAATATGGGAATGAAATCAATAAGTGTGTGTCCACGAGTGATTGATTAGGTGAATATTATTTTCATTTGACTATATGTGCAGAGATTTTGGGGGGTATTTGTACAAATGGGGAATTGAAGGGTAGTTATGGGTTTTGGGGGAAACAGTGGAAGGGGGGGAGAGTGTTTAGGTGAAAAAGAGTGAGGGGATGTTTCTTAAGATCTCAGTAAACATTAGGTGGGGCGGGGGGGGGGGGGGGGAGTAAGGGATGGGGGGGTGGGCGGCTAATTTGTAGGTTGTTTTGTCGATTTTTTGGGTTTGTGGGGTTTGATAACTACTCTAAATGAGGGATAATTGAGGTTTTACATGATTTTCAGGGGGGGTTTGGGCGTGATTGGTTTGTATTTTTTTGTTGGGGTGGTGTATTTTCCCCAATTGTGTATTGTTCTCTTGCAAAGTTATGGGGGATTGTGGTGAGGGTATGGGTGGATGGTTTGTGATTGGTGTAAATTAGGGGTATTGTTATTGGCGTTCATGAATGGGTTTGAGCTGGGGTGTATGTGAATGGGGGAGTTGGTGCTGTTTAGGCTAAGTGTTTGGGGGTGTGGGATCGGGTTGATTTGGAACATGGGGGGTGGTGGGTGGGTGGATCACTTGGTAATAAATGGGAGCGGATTATTAGGGTGAGGGGGTGTTGGGGGGGGGGTAGAAGGTAGAGTGTATAAGTGTTTTTTCAAGTTGGGTGTGGGGGGCAGGGATGTGGAGTGTTTTTTTCAATTAGTTGGGATTATTTTACCCATTAGCGTTTTACTATTCTTGTGTTTGGGGTGGTTTATGTGGTAGTAGGATATTATGTGGTTTACGGCTGATGGTTATGTATATGACTTTGGGTAGTTATTAGTTGCGGGGGGGTCACTGTTTTTCAAAGTGCGTTTTGTGGTCAGGTTAATATATATTGGGGTTTGGGATGGGGGTCGTGGTTTGGAGTGTGTGGTTGTGTGACCTGCATTGTGGATCTGATTATGGGGTGGGGGGAGTAGGGGGGGGGGGTGTTTATTGTTGTAGTTTATATTATTTTTGGTGTTATTAAGGTTTTGTTGGCTTTTTTATTATCATTTTATTTTTTGGTTATTTTTATATTAATATTGTGGTAGATTTAAAATAAGTAAATGATTAAGCGCAACTTTTGTGTAGTTTAATTATGTAGTCTCGGATGGGGAATATGTTGAATTTGGAATTTGGTCGGTAGTGGGGGAAGTTATGGTTTGTATTTACAGACAATTTAATTTGTGCATGGGTTTTTTGTTTTTTTATTTCATTTTTGGCCAAATTTTTAAAGTATGGGTTTTTGGATGAAATTAATTCAAACAGGGGCATTGTAAAAACATTTTCTTTTTTTCTAGGGTTAATTGTTAAGGGGGTTTTTTGTGTGGTTTGTGAAGTTTTGGGGATGAGTTTAGAAATACTTGTGTGGGACAAGGTTATCAAAATTGGGGTTTGAAAGGAGGGTTTGGTTTGGGGTTTTAACAATGTGTCTTTATTTTAGTTTTGTTATTATTGTCAGTTATTTAAAGTTATAGGGTGTGTCAAATTTATAGTTGATTGTTTGGGGTATACTAAGACTGGGGATGTGGTTGTTTGATAATGAGGATGTATAGGTGGAGAAAAAAAACGGATCTGGTAGGTACGTTAAGTAAGATTGAAAGTGAGGAAAAGGTGTTGTGTATAGGTTTAAAGGTATATGGTCGAGGATTGGATGATGGGGTGGTGGTTGTGGGGGTAAACCCCCAGACAAAATTCAGATTTAATGGGGTTATTTTATCTGTGTGGAATTTAAGGGAATTTTTGGTTAAATCCCCAGTTTCATGTTGAAGATGGACCCCATTGGGTAGTTAGTTCATCCTTGACCCCATATAATTTTTTTTGTTTGTTTTTTAATAATTTTAAAAACTATTTGTTTATTGTGAAGTGTGTATTTGAGTAGATAATTTACACCCCCCCCCCCCCCCCCCCCCGCCCCCCCCCCCCACCCGGAAGTTTAGGATGTTGTTTTATTTTGGGTGGGAGTTGTGTGATGGTGGGGGGGTGTGAGAGGATGGTGTGTCTTGTGTGGTTTTGATGTTTATGTGGGATGGGGGTAGTTGCAGTAATTTGATTTTGGGGCCAAGGGATTTTATTTCTGTTGAGGTTTCAAGTTTTGTGGGGTGGAATGTAGGGGGGTTGGTGGGGGGGGGGGGGTTTAGTGGTTTGTTATGGATAATTTGGGTGGGAAGGTGTGATGGGTTTTATGTTTAATGGTTGTTGATTGTTTATTTGTATTTGGTTGGGTTTTTGGTGGTTTAATTTGTATTCATGGATTCAATTTTTGGGATAGGGGTCATGGAGCCGGGGAGAGGAGGAACATGTTGTGGGGTTTTTTGGGTGTTAACTAGGTTTATTGGGGGTTCTTGTTAGGGGGGGGGGGGTGGGAGGTGGGGCTTTTTATGATTGTATTGGTTTGGTTTTTTTTTTTTGTTTCTATACTTTGGTGTTTTTTTTAGTTGTTTACGGGGTATGGGGTACAATTGGTTTTTTTTTGTTGAAGGGGGGGTTTGTTGGGTTAATGCAAAAATATGCCCCGGTGGATTGTTTTGTTGGGTACATAATTGTTTAACACTGGGTGTTGGTGGTTGTGGTTTTTGGAGTATTTTGAAATGGGGTTTGGTGATGTAGTTTCGGGTATTAATGGGATAATAAGATTTAGTTTGTTTTTTTGTTTTTATAGTAGATAAGTGAGGACTTTATTGGTGTGTTATTTTGTGTTTAGGTTTTTTCCTTTTGAAGTGTTTATGTGTGTTTTATTTTTTTTTTTTTTATTTTTCTTGTTGTGGTTTTTTTTTTTTTTGATTTCCTTGTTATAGGGGAGAACGAGGGGGGGGATCTTCCTCTGTCTTTTCTTTACACTTATATTTGCTTCAGGCATGTAAACAGTGTTCATTGAACACAGAGGCTTTACTAATCTATTTTAATACAATAATATGTCAACATAATCATAACAACATACATCAGTCAGATACCGTTTAATGTGTGGACTCAACAATGTCTGCTTCCGACATGTCCTTTACTTTTTCCCCAAAAGCAGTATCTAACTTTTGTAGTTGGACCAAACATAGTAAATTTTTCATAAAAATAATCCTTACCACACAATCAAGAAATATATAAACAAATGACGCTGATTTTGTGAAGAAATGGCCTCAGCTTCCTCCGAACGGTGTTACAGACTGTGAATTTATTCTATGTTTAAGTTTAAAATTAACACAGCTGTTTTTTCAGCGGCATATCTGTATACAAATTTTAGTTCAACTGGCAATGAATTATCAAAGCCTTTAGCTAATATCTACCCGCCTAGCCAATCGTAACGTTCTACTACTTGAATTCAAATGCAGTTTGAATGAAAAACCCAAACAATTTTGAATAACTGGTGGTCGATTGGCTAGTCTGCTCTAGTCATGCCAACTACAAAAGATATTACGTTTAGGATTTACATTTTTCTCCTACCGTTTCCCTTTCCCATTCATACTCTGTTCACCTCAAGCTATTTGAATGTACCTCCCTGCCTCTTTTTCCAGCTCGCGTCTCCCTAACGTTATCAAAAAACATGAGCAGGATCGCCAGTGTGTCTGGTCGTGTGTTCTTAGCTATCAGTATTTCTTCAATAAATTCTCTAATTACTGGGACTATCATATATTTTAAAAGTACATTCTTACTCAGCTAACTTTACGTCATACTACCATATAAATATTTCATGGGGAACTTCATAATGGTTTAAAATTTCCAATTTATGTCATTGTCCATCGTCAAATAAAATTTTGCACAAGTCCGCCATTTTTCCTTTCCTTCGTCTTGCGAGCATGTATTTTACAAATAACTACTTGTGTTAGTTACATCAGGAAATGCTACCACTATGAGAAATAAAACTGTCTGCGTGGTTATGCCTTGGCTGGCTTTTTCGCAGTGTGTGAATATATGCGTTGCAGAACTGTGTCATCGAAGCGGGGGGTAGACGGGGCGGGTGTTATTACAGGGTTAAGGTGCGGGTTATTTTTGCGTTACTAGTTAGCATTGTATCGTGTAATATTACCAAAAAATGTAAGGATTACTACGGATTTTTGATACAAAGTTGACAGAAAAAGTGTTACTTCAGATAGCTATATTGCGGTATACTTCCGCCAATAGTTTAACTGTAAGGCTAGACTACAAAGTGTATACAGCAGATTTTAAAATCTGGGCAAAAGATAAAATATTAGTAGTGTTTGTCGAAAACGAAACTAAAGCGTGTCAGACTTTTTTCCGTGAAATCGTGTTCTATAGGCTTAGCACTGTGCAAAAAGCAGCGCTGCTGGCTTCGAAGATGACAAACCGTCAGACACATGCGGGCTAATGTATTTATTATCGTTTTATGCCTTAAATCGTACTGAATTGAGCGTTTATTTTATCTCGCATATTTTGCTACACACCTCCCATCCTAAAACACATGCATTCATTTGCAGGTTATAATATTTGCGAGATAACTTAGCTCCATGAAGTCTTACTCTTTTTTCTGATCTTCATTATAAGGATGTCTGTTCAAAAAGTCTGCGCCAACGTTCAAAGGGCCGGGAATGTATTCTATTAAAAATGAGTATGGTTGCAACAAGAGAGACCATCTCAATAATCTAGAATTTTCATGCTTGGTCTGTGAAAAGAACACGAGGGGAGAATGATCCGTTTGGACCACAAATGTCCGGCCCATATAAATAAATCTGGAATTTCTTATAGCCCATATTAAAGCGAGACATTCTTTTTCACTGGTTGAGTAATTTTTTTTTCCGCCTTGTTCAATTTGCGGCTAGCAAAAGCGACTGGGTTCAATTCCCCATTTTGTGAGGAAGACCTTTGCAATAATGTAGCGCCCAGGCCTACATTGCTTGCGTCACTTCTCACAATAAATTCTTTAGTCAAGTCAGGCAATTGCAACACTGGCCTGCTTGTAAGCTTCTCTTTTAACTCCTGGTAAGCCCAATTCACACTGTTGCTGACCAAATTATAGTATCAGGTTGGACCTTTGCGAGTTAAATCGGTCAAAGGAGCACATAGTAGAGTTTAAAAAGTGTTGATATACTTTTGGTTAAAAAAAAACCACAAAACAGAGACACGAAAGATCGCGCACATCTTTTTTTGTTTGTGGTCCTAGGTGCTCTTTTTAGTTTTTTTCAAGATTTCTTGGGATCAGGGTCATGCTACCCTGATGTACTGTATGTCCCAAGAATTCCAAACTCTTTACAACCAATACAAGCATTTGTTGGTCTAGCGGTTAAGTTAGCCTCTCTGAGTCATATCAAACAGCATATTCAAGAGGTAACGTGTTCCTCCAACGTGTTTCTGTAGCAATGAGGATATCATCCATTAAAATTCGAAATATATGGATTTTTTCAGTGGATCCAGCAATTTTTGCATCATCCTAGAAAACACACTCGGGGCATTTTTCAAACCAAATGGTAACATGTTGAACTCATAATGACCTTCCGAGGTGCTAAATGCCAAATAAGGTCGAACCTCAGGCTTTACGGGAATCTGGTAATAGCCTTTGCTAAGATACACCTTGGAAAAATATTTTGTCTTGTTCAGCCTGGCAAAAAGTTGAGTAGTATCAGGTAATGGATCCACCTGACCTTCTGTGACAGCATTCAGTTTCCTGTAATCTATGCACAGTCTATGTTCTCCTGATGGTTTCCGCAACAGAACCACACAGGAACTGTAAGGAGACTCACTGTGAGAAATAATCCCTTCTTTTAACAGATAATCAATCTCCTCTTTCAAAGCTTTTTCCTTAGCGAACGGAATAGAATAAGGCCTCATACAGATGGGTGCTGGGTCTAGTAGTTTCATATCATATGACAACAGATTTGTGTGCCCTGGTTTAACAGTTAACACATCTGTATGTTTCTCAAGGACCTTTTGAACCTTCTCCTTCTGTCCTTTTGCCAGGTGATTACTGATTTTCACCTGTGCAAACGTTTCACTGGTTTTCAGTGGATATTCAACCGAGGAGAGAGGTTCATTTTTCATCTCGGTTGCTATAGACAAGGCCATTAAATGTGATCCTTCCTGGATTTGTCTGTCCAGATATTTCTTCAAAAGGTTCACATGATAGACTTTCTCCTTTCCCTTTTTGTCTATCTTATAATTTGTTCTGGATACTTTTTCCAAAACAGTATATGGCCCTTGCCATCCGATCTGAAGTTTATTGTTGCTGCCTGGCAATAGAAGAAGTACCTTCTCCCCTACAGCAAGTTCTCGATCCTTCGCTTTTTTTATTATAATAAGCAGCCTGCTTTTTCCTGGCTTGTCTCAAATTTTCATTTGCCAGTTTCCAACTGGTTTTTAAACGAGTGGTCAGTTCGTTCACATATTGGTATGATGAGGTAACAGTCTCCTCTGCCTTCTCATCTGTCCAGGTCCTTAGCAAAACTACATATGGACTTTTAATTTTTCTGACATAGTATTCATGGCACCTGTCAGGTCCTTTACATTGGAAGCTCTGTTTTGCGGACGTTTCTTTCTTGTGTCACCGCACAAGAATCTACCACTACCAATTTGTTTCCTGGGGTTGTCTCCCCTCAGGTTCATATTCAAATTGAGAGAACTTCGCTCTCTTTTTTCTTCCTCCCGTTTACATAAGTCCGACCGAGGGATCGTCGGCTTATTCTGGGGTATAACAGTTCTTTGTACTCGCTGCATAGTAGCCATTGTAAAACATTTGGGCGAAGACTGTGAAACGGGGGTTCCCATTCCCCTTCGTCCACTTTATTATAATTATTTTTCTTTCCAGGCCTAAGTTTGCCCCGTGGCGTGTCTAGGTCCTGGTTCCTTTTCCCACGTGTGGGTGTTCCCTCTTTAGGTTCTGGTCCCGGTTTGCCATAATGCTTCTCTTGCATTTGTTTCTTATTTTTCCACCCTGTGGAATTTTTCTCGCTGCACTGTTCGCAGTCCTCGACAAATTTTCTTATGTCATCAACTTCTCCGGGCCAGAAATATCCAACAGATGTTCTTTGGCATGTGGTACCCATCTTCTGGTGTTCACCATTTAGAACATGTGTTTGTCTCATAATTTGTGCCCTATATTTCGATGGCACTACTACCTGTCCACACCCAGATAATCCTGCTTTATCCGCCCTGCAAAGCAGTCCATCATCCAAATAGAAATCTCCTTTCCTTGGAGGGGTATGAAGTTTTTGGAGTTTTTCAAAACACGGCTTCAGTGACCTATCTTCAGCCTGTGCCTTTCTCCACTGTTTACGAGACATTGTTTTTGGTGGTTCCTCCTCTTTTTTAGGAGCCGACCTGACCTTAAGCGTGGCCATATACACAGGTCTCCTTCCACAATTTTCAGTGTTATGGTTGTCCATCCGACAATTTTTACAATACCTCTTTCCTTGGTGAAAAGGTTTCCTTTCATCATTTCTTCTATCATTGAATTGTGAGGGTCTATTCTTAAATTCATTTCGAGGCCTATTGAAGTTCTGCTTATTTCTATTATCGAATTTGTTATGGTTTTGAGGGGCCTTACTCTGATCTATTTGTTTCTTCTTCGTGCCAGCTACCTCTGCCTGGGCTGCCTGATACCTTTCAGCGACATTTATTATCTCACCCAGCCTCTCTGCGCCCTGTTCCATGAGAAACTTTCTCATGTCTGGAGCCATGGACTCTCTCATCTGTTCAATGAGTATCATCTCTTTGAGATCTTGGGTTTTCCCCAAAGTAGCCCATTTCTCCATATACGTTTCCAACCGGGCGGAGAACTGGTGATAAGTCTCACCCGACAGTAGCCTGGCATTCCTAAATTTCTTTCTATAAAACTCTCCGTTCTTTTCATATCTTAACAGAAGAGCTTGCTTCAACATGTCATAGTTGTCTTGGTCATCCCTGCTCATTTTGGAAAACACTTCATAAGCTGTTCCCCGAAGTCCCTGAGACAACTTTACCCCCCATCTTTCTCTTTCTAACCCATAAGTAGTGGCTAAAAGTTCAAACCTGCTTAAATATCCTTCTATGTCATCGTCTTTCTCAACAAAATGGTCTACATGAAAACCCATAGCTGAGGTTGAGGCTCCCTGACTAGTAGTGGCATCTGAGGCAAAGGGGCTAGTACCATTTTCAGGAGCATGGCCTTGAATTTCCAACTCCCTTAGTCGTAACTCGTGCTCCCTCTGCAATCTTCTATCTTCTGCTTCCCTTTCGGCAGTCAATCTTTTTTCTTCTGCCTCCCTTTGCAGTCGTTTTTCTTCTGCCTCCCTTTGCAGTCGTTTTTCTTCTGCCTCCCTTTCGGCAGTCAATCTTTTTTCTTCTGCCTCTATCTGTAACTTCTTAGTCTCAGCCTCCAATGCCCTAGCCTCCTTGTCAGCCTCAATCTGCAACCTCTTAATTTCTTTTTCAGCCTCTATTTGTAACCTCTTCTCTTCAGCTATCTTCCTATCTTCCCTTTCAATATACTTGTCACATTCTGAAGTTACATATTGGATCAAAGCCTGACCCTCCATGTTCATTTCTTTCGCAGTCTTCACAGCAGCAGAGCGAAACTTGGCCAGATCTGCCATTCTAATAAGTACAAAATGTTCTAACAAAATCTCTAACTAATTTTAAATTTATTTAATTAAATCTGGGCTCTGACACTTTCTTCCTTTCCCAAATCTTGGGTAATACTATATGGGGATTCCCTGGGAAAATTAGACTGTTGTTAAAGCTAAACCCCCAGACCCCAATGTATGTAGTACTAAGAGAAATTCAGATGCCCGGACAAGCCTACCAATTTATGTAGCAAAGTTGATTTTGCTGGGGAGGTTATGATGGTATCCTAAAAAGAATGAAAAGGTGTATGCTATAACCGTGTGAGGTCAAGCACATGTAGGTCTCTGACTCTATAGATGATGATGATGAATTATGTGCAGAGAACCTAACGCTACCTCCCTAGGTCTCACACGGTCAATCTTCTGGCTCTAGTGTATGGTGTACCTAGTGTCTAGGGGAGAAATGAATGATGGTACACAACAATCAAACACTTTAAGTTTCTATTAAAGAAGTTAATAACTAGCAGTTAAGTTTTTCTTGGAATAAATATTTACAATTTATTTTGCCTGTCCATTCATAGCTTGGGGACAGGTCTTTGAAAATAAGGACAAGATAGTTTACAGAAAAGGAACAATTAAAACTGTTGGGACAATCTGCCCAATAACTAAAAGTTATTATGTAGTTATAAATGTCCTTCCTGTATGTAAAATTAAATTAGTTCACTTTAGTTATCTAATTTATAAATGTCCTTCCTGGATGAACTATTACAAAATTCACTTTAGTTATCTACCGGGAGAGTCACTGTATATGAGGGCTGTAGTTCATCCTACCCCCATAAAATTCCTGTGTAATATTTTGAAACACAAGAAAATGTCAGAGATGCCCCAGATGTTTTACTCTTCACCTGAGAGTCCTTGTTGTAAGATAATACGATGGGTAGTTGCAGAAATTTCAAGTTCAACAATCGCCAAAGCTCCTACTGGATATTCAACAGCATATAAGTCTGGTTGGAGACTGGTTGGCGTTTATAAGCACTCAGCAGGTTTCCTGTCACCAGCCGGCAACAGGAACATAGACCCTCTGCAACAAAAGGACACCCTGGCCTTTTATCTCTGATCATTTATTCTAACACTTAATTTCCTACGTGGGTATGGGGTCAGCCTCGCGTGCCTTACAAATGCACTAGCCCCGAATCGTACAGGACTCCCACCTGGTTGTGACCACACCTCAAGTCCTTATAGTAGATACGCCACTGTACGTTCACATACTTTTCCTCCATACAATAATGTGGAGTAACCACATTTCCTGTGATATGATCTCCTCTTCTTTTCTTTACACTTATATTTGCTTCAGGCATGTAAACAGTGTTCATTGAACACAGAGGCTTTACTAATCTATTTTAATACAATAATATGTCAACATAATCATAACAACATACATCAGTCAGATACCGTTTAATGTGTGGACTCAACAATGTCTGCTTCCGACATGTCCTTCACTTTTTCCCCAAAAGCAGTATCTAACTTTTGTAGTTGGACCAAACATAGTAAATTTCATAAAATATCCTTACCACAATCAAGAAATATATAAACAAATGACGCTGATTTTGTGAAGAAATGGCCTCAGCTTCCTCCGAACTGTACAGACTGTGAATTTATTCTATGTTTAAGTTTAAAATTAACACAGCTGTTTTTCAGCGTATCTGTATACAAATTTTAGTTCAACTGGCAATGAATAATCAAAGCCTTTAGCTAATATCTACCCGCCTAGCCAATCGTAACGTTCTACTACTTGAATTCAAATGCAGTTTGAATGAAAAACCCAAAACAATTTTGAATAACTGGTGGTCGATTGGCTAGTCTGCTCTAGTCATGCCAACTACAAAAGATATTACGTTTAGGATTACATTTCTCCTACCGTTTCCCTTTCCCATTCATACTCTGTTCACCTCAAGCTAATTTGAATGTACCTCCCTGCCTCTTTTTCCAGCTCACGTCCCCCTAACGTTACCAAAAAACATGAGCAGGAACGCCAGTGTGTCTGGTCGTGTGTTCTTAGATATTAGTATTTCTTCAATAACTTCTCTAATACTGGGACTATCATATATTTTAAAGTACATTCTTACTCAGCTAACTTTACGTCATACTACCATATAAATATTATGGGGAACTTCATAATGGTTTAAAATTTCCAATTTATGTCATTGTCCATCGTCAAATAAAATTTTGCACAAGTCCGCCATTTTTCCTCTCCTTCGTCTTGCGAGCATGTATTTTACAAATAACTACTTGTGTTAGTTACATCAGAAATGCTACCACTATGAGGAAATAAAACTGTCTGCGTGGTTATGCCTTGGCTGGCTTTTTCGCAGTGTGAATATATGCGTTGCAGACTGTGTCATCGAAGCGGGGGGTAGACGGGGCGGGTTAAGGATTTGCGTTACTAGTTAGCATTGTATCGTGTAATATTACCAAAAAATGTAAGGATTACTACGGATTTTGATACAAAGTTGACAGAAAGTGTTACTTCAGATAGCTATATTGCGGTATACTTCCGCCAATAGTTAACTGTAAGGCTAGACTACAAAGTGTATACAGCAGATTGGGCAAAAGTTAAATATTAGTAGTGTTTGTCGAAAACGAAACTAAAGCGTGTCAGACTTTTTCCGTGAAATCGTTCTATAGGCTTAGCACTGTGCAAAAAGCAGCGCTGCTGGCTTCGAAGATGACAACCGTCAGACACATGCGGGCTAATGTATTTATTATCGTTTTATGCCTAAATCGTACTGAATTGAGCGTTTATTCTCGCATATTTTGCTACACACCTCCCATCCTAAAACATGCATTCATTTGCAGGTTATAATATGCGAGATAACTTAGCTCCATGAAGTCTTACTCATTTTTCTGATCTTCATCATAAGGATGTCTGCTCAAAAAGTCTGCGCCAACGTTCAAAGGGCCGGGAATGTATTCTATTAAAAATGAGTATGGTTGCAACAAGAGAGACCATCTCAATAATCTAGAATTTTCATGCTTGGCCTGTGATAAGAACACGAGGGGAGAATGATCCGTTTGGACCACAAATGTCCGGCCATATAAATAAATCTGGAATTTCTTATAGCCCATATTAAAGCGAGACATTCTTTTTCACTGGTTGAGTAATTTTTTTCCGCCTTGTTCAATTTGCGGCTAGCATAAGCGACTGGGTTCAATTCCCCATTTTGTGATGAAGACCTTTGCAATAATGTAGCGCCCAGGCCTACATTGCTTGCGTCACTTCTCACAATAAATTCTTTAGTCAAGTCAGGCAATTGCAACACTGGCCTGCTTGTAAGCTTCTCTTTTAACTCCTGGTAAGCCAATTCACACTGTGCTGACCAAATTATAGTATCAGGTTGACCTTTGCGAGTTAAATCGGTCAAAGGAGCACATATAGAGTTAAAATGTTTGATATACTTTTGGTAAAAACCACACAGAGACACGAAAGATCGCACATCTTTTTTTGTTTGTGGTCTAGGTGCTCTTTTTAGTTTTTCAAGATTCTTGGGATCAGGGGTCATGCTACCCTGATGTACTGTATGTCCCAAGAATTCCAACTCTTTACAACCAATACAGCATTTTGTTGGTCTAGCGGTTAAGTTAGCCTCTCTGAGTCTATCAAACAGCATATTCAAAGAGGTAACGTGTTCCTCAAGTGTTTCTGTAGCAATGAGGATATCATCCATAAAATTCGAAATACATGGATTTTTCAGGGGATCCAGCAATTTTCGCATCATCCTAGAAAACACACTCGGGGCATTTTTCAAACCAAATGGTAACATGTTGAACTCATAATGACCTTCCGAGGTGCTAAATGCCAAATAAGGTCGAACCTCAGGCTTTACGGGAATCTGGTAATAGCCTTTGCTAAGATCCACCTTGGAAAAATATTTTGTCTTGTTCAGCCTGGCAAAAAGTTGAGTAGTATCAGGTAATGGATCCACCTGACCTTCTGTGACAGCATTCAGTTTCCTGTAATCTATGCACAGTCTATGTTCTCCTGATGGTTTCCGCAACAGAACCACACAGGAACTGTAAGGAGACTCACTGTGAGAAATAATCCCTTCTTTTAACAGATAATCAATCTCCTCTTTCAAAGCTTTTTCCTTAGCGAACGGAATAGAATAAGGCCTCATACAGATGGGTGCTGGGTCTAGTAGTTTCATATCATATGACAACAGATTTGTGTGCCCTGGTTTAACAGTTAACACATCTGTATGTTTCTCAAGGACCTTTTGCCAGGTGATTACTGATTTTCACCTGTGCAAACGTTTCACTGGTTTTCAGTGGATATTCAACCGAGGAGAGGTTCATTTTTCATCTCGGTTGCTATAGACAAGGCCATTAAATTGA
>JAMPIV010002716.1:0-34806 GCA_024509875.1 Oreohelix idahoensis | reverse complement strand
TGTAGTTGAGTTTTTTGCCCATGCCCTCCTCTGGGCATCAACTTTCTTAAGTAGAAGTTAGAGTTACTCATCCATTTATTTATCAAGGCGCGCCCGTTCACCGTCTCCCGGAGAGTTAGTTAGTAGTCAGAGGCGAGGCTTGCACCAACCTGGTGCTGAAAAGAAAGAGAGTAGAGAGTTAGAGAAGAGTTTTGTAGTAGGAGTAGTAGAGTTGAGAGTTTATAAGTAGTGGCGATTGCATAAAAAGCGAGGGGCCTGTGTGTTGAAAGTAGAGTGAGAGATATCTAGAGGTTGTTTTGGTAGTTGAGTAAGTGGGGAAGGCCAGTTGCACCCAACGAGGGATTTTGTGGGGGGGTGTTGATGTTTTGATGCTCCCGTCCAACGCTTATTTATAAATACAAGTGTGTCGACGAAGAAGAACTTTGGGGAAGTGCTCTTAGATAAATTTTGGTGAGAGGGAGCTTGAAGTAACTGTGGGATAGGGTCATTCAGTGGAATTAAACAAGCTGCTGCTGACCAGAAGAAGTCAGCGAGAGATTGGGTGTGTGTAGGGACTTCTTTATTTCAAGGTTTCCTGCAGAAGGAGTAGTGGAATATGTAGCTTAATAATAAAAGTGGGAGTTGAATTACTGAGAAGGGAGAGCCAAACTCCTTGGTACCAGTGTAGTTTGATTATTCTTATGATTCTGATTATTACTAGCATTGTTGTCACCAGATTGTTGTTAACCTCATTTTTATGATTTGATGTTTTGTGATTTGACAATTTTCTTGTTTTTCCATAGTTTGAATTTGTTTGTTAATAAATCAGATCACTAATCGCGGATCAGACTACTTTACTATCTGTATTTGTTCTTGATTGTTTGTGGAGTCACTACCGTGCACTGAACCTTACTCTTAGCAGAAAGAGAGAGAGAGAGAGAGAGAGAGAGAGAAAGAGAGAGAGGCGGAGTGAAAGTAGCTTAGAAACATAGTCATTGAGTTGCAGGAGGGGAGGGTCATCTGACCTCTTAATCCAGATAGCTATAATTCACGTCATCCCCATTCAACAACATAACTCAGCTATCTTCTCAGTCCTCACTCAGACTTTTGTCTTGTCTCAGACGTCACTCAGACTTTGATTCTTGTCTCAAGCAGACTCTGAAAACCACTCGTGACAACGTAGACTAGACAGATTGAAGTGAAGCGACAAGGTCATCAATGTCTAACTGATGACAAGAACCTGACAAATTCCAGTGCAACAAGATACGAGAAGAAGGCGCTGAAGATGGATAGGACACGTACTGAGGAAATATGTTTGCAGTATGACTAGGCAGTCCTTGATCTGGAATCCCCAGGGTAAGAAAAAGACGTAGAAAAAAAAAACATGGAAAAGAGAGCTGGCGACATAAATAGAAATGACGTAGAAGACACGGAAAGAACTTGAGCGAATGTCACGTGACATGAGGACTTGGTATGTGTTTGTTGAAGGCCTTGGTATGTGTTTGTTGAAGGCCTATACTTTGTGAAGAGCTAAAGGGTGTTGACTAGTTGATTATTGGAGAATTTACTACTAGGGAAGAACTGAAACTTTTAATCGTGTCTGGTTTGTTACTATACGTGAGCTAAAACCGCGTTTTTACGCGCTAGTTTAGCTATCGTTACCGTCGCGCGCCACTTGAACTGGCGAGCCGTAAAATTGGTACTAAACCCGCGCCACTTCACGGGGCTTGCCGGATAGTATTAAGGGTTGTTTCCCGTGTTATGTTTAATGAATTTCCAGACGTTGAGATTCAACTGTTATCAGACCTAATGGTCTTTTATATTTGGACATGCGCCCTAATATAACCGACTAGATTGAACGGGACGCGCCTCGCCAAAACGAGGCAAAATTATATTTAAAAAAAAAATAAAGAAAAAAGATCACAATTACAGTGTAAATTTGTTGCCTTTCAAATTTTGAGGCTTAAAATCTCTATATTTCACTCATCGTAGAGAGATGACATTTGGCATGCCATTTCTTTTCTTGGCACCTTGTAATCTCTCAGGTTTTGACTGGCAATGACTGAGTTGATTTTATGATATAACTAAATCCTTGTTAATGAGGTGGAACTAAGTCCATTAAAGTAACTTTAAAGTAAGGGGCAGTGCGTACTTAAAGTATCCGGCACCTGGGGAGGATTCTACATTTGGCACCATCGTTAAATAAACACATAGTATGCTGCAAGTAGATTTTAAAACATTGTAGTATTGTCGTAATAGTATCTGATGGCACCCACTCATGGCTGTTACACTGGGTGATCCACCCACCCTCGCATCCCCTTTAGTATGCCACTGAGTAAGGGAAATAATGAACTTCGAACATATATACTGTGCTTCCTATTTGAAGTGGTGTAGTGAATGATGACGTGAGGATTAATTCAATGAGTTTCTTCAAACATCTAGGTCAGCCAGTCTTTGTTTTAAAACTCAGTTCTAGTAGTAACCAATGTTTTGTGAGCTCTACTTTAGGTGTTTGAACTTACCAAATTATATTCGATTCAAAAACAGTTGTTTGATCACTAAAGGTCTTTTATATTTGGAGATGCGCCCTAATATAACCGACTTGGTTGAACCAAAATGTTATTTAAAAAAAAAAAAATTTGATTTAAAGTTGAATTTTAATGATCAAAAGTGACAACCGCTCAAAACAACTGATTTTCAGTTATGACTTAAAATCATATAAGAAGTTGTAGTGAAATTGACAGAGATAATGACAAAAGACAGTGTTGTTCACATCAACGACAGACTGTATGGAATAAAAAGTGTCGCTATTTTGCACAAAAAAACACGACCTCGAGACGCAGGTGTTCAAATCTACTTAGTATGGAAGAGAAGGGATATTGTGGTGGCTGTGTCTAAAAATAACTTTTAACGACAAAATTTTGGAGGGGAGAGAAAGGTTGGTTCAAAAATCAAGTACATTTTTGTAAAAACGCAAGTAGAGACGGACAGACTAACAGATAAAAATCCATACTTGACTGAAGCATGACTGAAATGACTTTAGTGTAGGAAATTTGAAATTCAAAAAAACCTAGGCAGTGATTGGCCACAGACAAGCATATTGTCGGCGCTTAGACGCGGATTTGGGGTCATTTCTCAATAGTTGTTCAGTGATAGACACAGAAAACGCAAGTGTGGTGATTTCCAAATGAAAGACAGTGAAATAAGTTCAGGGACGCCATACTATAGCCAGCAGCTCAGCTGAGTTTTGCTAGCATTTCTGTGTTCTTTATTCATAATCTGGTAAGATTGAAATTATTTCTTTGTATATTTTGAATATTGTTTCATGTTCGAGTGATTTGATACTGCCATATCGAAATCTAGCCTTACAAACAAGTAGGGATTTGCTCTAGACCCCCCCGCCCAAGTCAGGGTCTAGGGACCAACAATATACATAAACTCCAACAAGGGTTAGGAAAGACAGATCAAGTGTTGAGAATAATGAAACATATTACCTATCCACTTTTAGGGCAGAAAACTAATAAATATTTTTCAGAATCTATAGTCTGGGAGGATCTATCTGATGTAAAACCACCATGGTAAATGTGCTGTTTGGTCAGAGAGATCTGACCTGTCTGTATGATGTGGTTGTTGTGTCAGTGTTGTGTCCAGACGTGGGTAGAGAATAGATTTTGACACATGGCCCATACTTTGATTGCAGAGCTGTGAGTTTCTGTTGTCAACAAAGCAGTGTCTATTCAGTTGGTGACTTTACTCGAGTGTATCTGTGCAGTACTTGTGACAGAGACCACCATTATTGCCCGCCAGCACGGAGAGGTGGGACCACAAGATTTCAGCACCAGAGCTACAACTACAAGATGAGTGAGCCTCTGGTCTGCTGGACATTCACCAACGCTTTGTAGTTACTAATACCCCCATAAAAAATTCCCACCATTTTCTGGACACTGTGTAGTCAATATAGACAGGTGTGATGAGGCCACCCCAACAGCACAAACATTAACTATCCTCCCAAGTAGATGACTACTAGAACATTTTAATAAAACTAACTAGTATAGTACATATATATGTACACTATTGCATTTATGATATAATATTCCATGCATTTCTTTCATAATCTCTAAATCCTTTTAAGTTCTGGTCAACCTAAAAAATTGATCCAGAACAAAATAAATGTAATATAATTCTATCAAAAAAATTTACACACGGGAGTTAGTTCAGTGTATTTTAACATTTAATAATATTATTAGTCTTGTTAAATATCTGTGGGTATATCTATAACCTATTACACCACACTACATATCATAACCCTAGACACTTTACGTAGCCACATTCATTAAAAAAAATTAAGTGTGAGGTCGTAGTGGTAGCAAGAAAGGCCTTCTGACAATTCACAACTACATTTTATCTCAGGAGCCTTCACAGCTGGCCTCATACAGTACATTTAGTAATATCACCATCATACAATACCATCAAACCCACTACATTTATTGGGGTCTTGTCCAGGGATAATTAGCCCAACAGTAATATTAGGATCTCCTGGTGGGAGAAATAAAATTAGGGGAAAAAATTGTGAAATTCCCTTTAAAATTAAAAGTGTCCCTGCAGATAAAAGTTGGTGAATATTCACAGCCAGTAATAATTAATTAGTTAACTGGTTAGTTAGAATTGGTTAGACTATAGTCATAAGAAGTACTTAGTGTATTTACTGGTTAGAGATTTAGCTTGTATATTATTATATTGTCTAAAAAGTATGGCGGAGCTAGCAAAATTCCGATCAGCTGCTGTGCTGACCGCAAAGGAGATGGGAATGGATGGTCAAATTTTAATTCAATATGTAACGGCTGAATGTGATAAATATATTGAAAGGGAAGATAGAAAGTTAGCTGAAGAAAAGAGGTTACAAATTGAGGCTGAGATTAAGAGGCTGCAGATTGAGGCAGAAGAAAAACGACAGCAAAGGGAGGCAGAAGAAAAACGACAGCAAAGGGAGGCAGAAGAAAAACGACAGCAAAGGGAGGCAGAAGAAAAAAGTTGACTGCCGAAAGGGAGGCAGAAGATAGAAGGTTGCAAAGGGAGCACGAATTACGACTAAGGGAGCTGGAATTACAAGGCCCGGCTCCTGAAAATGGTGCCAGCCCTTTTGCCTCAGATGCTACGCCCAGACTGGGAGCCTCAAACTCAGCTATGGGGTTTCATTTAGACCATTTTGTTGAAAAAGACGATGACATAGAAGGGTACCTAGGACGTTTTGAGTTATTAGCTACTACATATGGGTTAGAGAGAGAGAGGTGGAGTTTAAAGCTATCACAGGGATTGAGAGGTACTTCTTATGAAGTATTTGCCAAAATGAACAGGGAAGACCAAGACAATTATGACATGTTAAAGCAGGCTTTGTTATTAAGGTACGAGAAGAATGGTGAATTTTATCGTAAGAAATTTAGAAATGCCAAACTGTTGTCTGGGGAGACATACCACCAATTCTCTGCTAGACTAGAAACCTATTTGGAGAAATGGACGGCTCTGGGGAAGACCCAAGATCTTAAAGAAATGATCATGATTGAGCAATTGAGAGAGTCCATGGCTCCAGACATGAGAAAATTTCTCATGGAACAAGGTGCAGAGAAGTTGGGGGAAATTTTAAATGTTACTGAGAGGTATCAGGCAGCTCAGGCAGAGGTAAGTGGTGCTAAAAAGAAGCACATAGACAATTTTAAAGCTCCACAGCAATTTAATAAATTTGATACTAGAGAGCAGGGAAATAAAGGTAGGACAAACTTTGAGCGGCCAAGAAATGACTATCGCGACAGAAACTCACAGTTCAATGACCAAAAGTTCAATGAAAGAAAACCGTTGAACCAAGGAAAAAGATGGTGTAAATGGTGCAAGAAGGATAACCATAACACCGAATTTTGTAGAAGGAAACCTTCAAACATTGCTGCAATGAAGTCGGGGACGCAAAGATTAAAGGTTAAGCCTAAGGGACAACAGGAACCTTATCACCCCCCAGTTTGTGAGGATGTTATTTGTAATGGGGTCACCATAAGGTGCCTTTATGATACAGGTTTGGATTATGATTCAGTTGTGAAGTCTAGCCTAGTGGACCCAAGTCAGTATACCACAGAAACAGTGGAAATACAAGGGGCGACTAAGGACATACCACTCATGACACTTCCCATCGCAAGGATAACGGTGAAAACTCGCTATGTGGAAGGAGAAATCAGAGCAGCAGTGATAGATGAACCAATCTACCCTCTGATATTGGGGTGTAGATACGTCTTCTTGGGGAATCCCGAGAAACCTGTGATCATGGCGACAGTGCAGACCAGGTCACAGAAGAAGGAGGAAGAAGGTGAACCTATAAATGCTCATCCAGAGGAGATGAGGAAGGCGCAGGCTGAGGATAGGACACTCAAGCCCTGTTTTAAAAAATTTCCCAAATGCCACACCCCTCCGAGCAAGGGGGAATATTTCATGAAGAACAAACTCTAATACAGGAAGGCCGGAACTGGAACAAATGGTCATAACCAGCTGGTTCTTCCCACTTCATATAGAGATAAAGTGATGGAACTCGGGCATGCGATTCCCTTCAGTGGTCACATGGGGATCAGCGCCACAGGACAGCGTATAGCTTGTCATTACTTCTGGCCAGGGATAACGGAGGATATAAAAAGACATGTCAAATCCTGCCCTGAATGTCAAAGGGTAGCTCCAAAGCACTGGACTGCTCCTGCAACTCTAGGGGAAATGCCCATAGTGGGAACACCTTTTGAGAGGGTTGCAGTGGATATTGTAGGACCTCTCACTCGGACCAAGAGGAGGAACAGTTACATCCTTACTCTGGTGGACACTTGCTCTATGTGGGGAGAGGCGGTAGCCCTGCCATCAATTGATTCAAAACATGTAGCAGAGGCACTACTTACAATATTTACCCGATTAGGATTCCCGCATCAAATCTTGACGGATAATGGTTCTCAGTTCAAGGGGAAACTAACGGAAGAAGTTTTTAAGCTATTTCAAGCCAGGCACTTTCATTGTAGTCCGTACCATCCACAAGGGAACGGCCAGGTAGAGAGGTTCAACGGGACTCTCATTTCTATCCTGAGAAAGCTGGCACACGAAAAACCGGATCTGTGGGATCAATTCCTGCTCGCCGCATTGTTTGCTTACCGGGAGGTACCACATAGTTCAACCGGGATGGCTCCCGCAACTCTGCTATTTGGGAGGCCAATAAAAGGTCCTTTAGAAGCTTTATTAAGGACCTGGACAGATGAGAAGGCGGAAGAGACTGTTACCTCATCGTATCAATATGTGAACGAACTGACCACTCGTTTGAAAGCTGGATGGAAACTGGCAAATGATAATTTGAAACAAGCCAGGAAGAAACATGCAGCATATTTTAATAGGAAGGCAAAGGACAGGGAACTGGCAGTCGAAGAGAAGGTGCTGCTTCTACTACCCGGAAGCCAGAATAAATTACAAATTGGTTGGCAAGGTCCATATACGGTTCTAGAGAAGGTGTCTAGAACAAACTATAAAATTGACAAAAAGGGGAAGGAGAAAGTTTATCACGTAAACCTGTTAAAGAAGTATCTGGACAGACCACTCCAGGAAAGCACCCCCTTATTGACCTTGGCTATTGCAACCCAGATGCAAAAAGAACCACTCACCTCACATGAATACCCATTACAGCCTTGTGAAACAGCAGCACAGGTAAAAGTCAGTAAGCACCTGACTAAAAACCAGAGGGAGAGAGTTCAACAGGTTCTGGAGGAACATACAGATGTATTAACAGATAAACCAGGCCATACAAATTTGCTACAGTATGACATGAAACTGGTAGACTCAAACCCAATCTGTATGAGAGCCTATTCTATTCCGTTCGCGAAGGAGAAGGCATTGAAGGAAGAAATAGAGTATTTGTTGAAGGAGGGGATTATTTCGCACAGTGAATCATCTTTTAGTTCTAGTGTCGTTTTGTTGAGGAAACCGTCTGGGGAACACAGACTGTGCATAGATTACAGGAAACTGAATGCTGTCACAGAAGGACAAGTGGATCCATTACCAGACACAAAACAGTTATTTGCCAGACTGAACAAGGCAAAATACTTTTCAAAGGTGGATCTTAGTAAAAGGCTATTACCAGATCCCAGTGAAGCCTGAAGTGAGACCTTATTTGGCTTTTAGCACTTCGGATGGACATTATGAATTCAATATGCTACCATTCGGACTGAAAAATGCTCCGAGTGTGTTTTCAAGGATGATGCGAAAATTGTTGGATCCCCTGAATAACCCATGTATCACGAATTTCATGGATGATATTCTCGTCGCCACAGAGACATTTGAAGAACACATTGAAGCTCTGGAGATGTTGTTTGATAGACTTCGGGAGGCGAACTTAACTGCTAGGCCAACAAAATGTTGGATTGGATGCAAAGAGTTGGAATTCTTGGGACACACTGTATATCAGGGTAATATGACCCCTGATCCTAAGAACTTGGAAAAACTGCAGAGAGCACCTAGGCCACAAACAAAAAAGGACATGCGATCATTCGTGTCGTTATGCGGATTTTATCAGAAATACATCAAAAATTTTAACGCTATTTGTGCTCCTCTGACTGATCTGACTCGCAAGGGACTTCCAGATAAAATTATTTGGACTGCACAATGTGAACTAGCGTTCCAAGAGTTAAAGGAAAAACTCACTAGCAAGCCTATTCTCAAACTGCCTGATTTGACACAGGACTTTGTCTTAAGAACCGATGCAAGTAATGTAGGACTCGGAGGGGCTTTGTTGCAAAGATCATCTTCACCTGATGGGGAACTTAAACCAGTCGCTTATGCAAGCCGCAAATTGAATAAGGCGGAACAAGGATACTCCACAAGCGAAAAAGAATGTTTAGCATTAATCTGGGCAATAAAGAAGTTTCAAATCTATCTGTATGGTAGGACTTTTGTGGTGGAGACGGACCATCAGCCTCTCGTGTTCTTGTCTCAGGCTAAGCATGAAAACGCAAGATTGCTGAGGTGGTCTTTATTGCTTCAACCTTATCAGTTTAGTATCCAATATATCCCAGGCAAATTGAATGTCGGTGCAGATTTCCTCAGTCGGCACCCCTGTGATCAAAATTAGAGTATTGGCAGACGTGAGGAGTAATTTTACCTATGTGTATCGCTGGTTTTGGAACTTGCCATAGGCATGTTTTCAAGTGGGGAGATGTGTAGTGAAATTGACAGAGATACAACGGTAAAATACCTCCAAAGATAACATTTAAGGATAAAAACATAATGCGTAGGCTGCTGATGTACATGATCGCCCAGACCGCGGGTCATCACCCTCCATAAAAATTGACTTGCTAGACAGGCGGGGAACGGCGGATAAAAAGGAAAAAATATGACTGGAAAGATTGCGTGAGACTGGCAAGGCTAAGGAGACGCAATTGGGGGGGATGGAGGAAAGTAAAAATTCACGTCCCCCAAATTGACACGAGGTACGGAATAGACGCTTTTGCGATACCAAGCCCTTGATTTGAATTCAGCGGCTAAACGCAGATGTTCGAAATATTACAAAATTTAAAAAGTACTTTTTTCTTAATATTAATGTTAGGAATATAAAAATTAGCTGGCCGGATGGCCCATTCTGAGCAGTGAACTAATATGGTCTTAATTTTACAGACGGATAGATAATATTGAAGATAATGACAAAAGACAGTGTTGTTCACATCAACGACAGACTGTATGGAATAAAAAGTGTCGCTATTTTGCACAAAAAAAAAACACGACCTCGAGACGCAGGTGTTCAAATCTACTTAGTATGGAAGAGAAGGGATATTGTGGTGGCTGTGTCTAAAAATAACTTTTAACGACAAAATTTTGGAGGGGAGAGAAAGGTTGGTTCAAAAATCAAGTACATTTTTGTAAAAACGCAAGTAGAGACGGACAGACTAACAGATAAAAATCCATACTTGACTGAAGCATGACTGAAATGACTTTAGTGTAGGAAATTTGAAATTCAAAAAAACCTAGGCAGTGATTGGCCACAGACAAGCATATTGTCGGCGCTTAGACGCGGATTTGGGGTCATTTCTCAATAGTTGTTCAGTGATAGACACAGAAAACGCAAGTGTGGTGATTTCCAAATGAAAGACAGTGAAATAAGTTCAGGGACGCCATACTATAGCCAGCAGCTCAGCTGAGTTTTGCTAGCATTTCTGTGTTCTTTATTCATAATCTGGTAAGATTGAAATTATTTCTTTGTATATTTTGAATATTGTTTCATGTTCGAGTGATTTGATACTGCCATATCGAAATCTAGCCTTACAAACAAGTAGGGATTTGCTCTAGACCCCCCGCCCAAGTCAGGGTCTAGGGACCAACAATATACATAAACTCCAACAAGGGTTAGGAAAGACAGATCAAGTGTTGAGAATAATGAAACATATTACCTATCCACTTTTAGGGCAGAAAACTAATAAATATTTTTCAGAATCTATAGTCTGGGAGGATCTATCTGATGTAAAACCACCATGGTAAATGTGCTGTTTGGTCAGAGAGATCTGACCTGTCTGTATGATGTGGTTGTTGTGTCAGTGTTGTGTCCAGACGTGGGTAGAGAATAGATTTTGACACATGGCCCATACTTTGATTGCAGAGCTGTGAGTTTCTGTTGTCAACAAAGCAGTGTCTATTCAGTTGGTGACTTTACTCGAGTGTATCTGTGCAGTACTTGTGACAGAGACCACCATTATTGCCCGCCAGCACGGAGAGGTGGGACCACAAGATTTCAGCACCAGAGCTACAACTACAAGATGAGTGAGCCTCTGGTCTGCTGGACATTCACCAACGCTTTGTAGTTACTAATACCCCCATAAAAATTCCCACCATTTTCTGGACACTGTGTAGTCAATATAGACAGGTGTGATGAGGCCACCCCAACAGCACAAACATTAACTATCCTCCCAAGTAGATGACTACTAGAACATTTTAATAAAACTAACTAGTATAGTACATATATATGTACACTATTGCATTTATGATATAATATTCCATGCATTTCTTTCATAATCTCTAAATCCTTTTAAGTTCTGGTCAACCTAAAAAATTGATCCAGAACAAAATAAATGTAATATAATTCTATCAAAAAATTTTACACACGTGAGTTAGTTCAGTGTATTTTAACATTTATTAATATTATTAGTCTTGTTAAATATCTGTGGGTATATCTATAACTGTAACTGTCTTTTCTTCTTGTTGAGGTGATCACTGGCCCAAGACAGTATACATGTTGTTAGATGTGTAGTGCGAGCGTATGATGAGTTGAGTGTGGGTGCGAATGAAGACGCGAATGTGTTTAGGCTCGTATAGATGTAGATCCTGCAACCCATACTCTCACATGCAGTAATCAAGGATGCTTTGACACTGCAGGCATGTTTCAAGACATTTATTGACGGGAACACACATAGTATCAACAGGAACAGTCAGTGTAACAAGGTCATGCTGACCTGACATCGATAGGTATACATTTGGCATTCAAAAAGGTAAACATCAGAATAGACGTGCATGGTCAATAGCAAAGTTCTTCAATAATGACAGTTCGTAGCGTCGCCCTTGGCGTCTCTGACTAAACGCGTCAGATGCCTTAGTTACCTTGACACACAGGTGCAACTTGGCACTCCCTGCCAATTGCACATAACAGGCTGTAGTATAATAGCCGGAAGCACAGGCCTCGTCCTAACGTCGGCCGTGTACTTCTGTTAAATAGGTTATCATCAACCCTGCAGTAATACTTATTGTAGGTAGAAGTTCCGCCAATCTGCGGCTCCCACAATATATCTTCGTCACTGGATTTCTGGACAATATAAGACTAACAGTCTTGGATGGCTACCTCGAGCACAAATATATATAAGTTCTGAAATGGCGGATCAGTGAGCTGCTGTTCACCCTAGGTAATCCTTTACATGTTCTGCCACCGAAAAGCGTAATAATGCATAAAGGTCGGTATTACCTGGTAAATGAATCCTCAGAACTACACAAGGAATTCTGTCGTCATCCCGACGCACAGAGATTCACTGGGGAAAACTGCCATAGCAGTTACTTCGAAGATTCTCCCCGAAAAACAATGGACTCTTGGTCCCTTCAGAAAAACAGGACCTCCCGGCTTCCCGGAAGTATATCTCACTCCCGCTTAAAAAACCTTCCCATAGGCCCACGCCGAACTGTCAACCTCTGACCCTAAAGGTCAAACACAATGAATGAATAAACAAGGGAAGACAACCCCTAATCAACCTGACATCGCAGGTAAAGACACAATTATACTTATGATACAAACATAAGCAAATAACTTGACAGATGACTCCGTCGAAAATGACAGCAACATTACTACCACCCCCCTGTAAAAAAAAAAAAATGCAATTTTTTTTTTTTTTTTTTAATATGTTCATGAGCAAGATAGCACCAGTATCACTTCTGTGCTCATGCAAACAATGAACCTAATATCAGGTACAATAGAAGAGGGTACAAATCATCTCCCAACATAGGAGAAAATATTTCCTTTAAGCCAAACAAACTAAGGGATACCATTCAAGAAACCTAAGTTGCTGGCAATACCAATCATATATCAAACATTACTAAATAATATAATCATAGCAATATACAAATGTCAATGCTATTTTAGCAACATATCACTGATGGATGGACAAAATGAAATTTGTTAAATTATCTAAACATCATCCAAATACATTTGTATTACAACATATTATGATATTAAGGACAGACCTAAGTCTGAAAATATATCAGGAAAAACTAGGACACAAGATTTAACTGGAATCATGTGGGCATCTAGACAATATGTCCGCCATCACATTATCCGAACCACGGATAGCTCGCACCGTGAAATGGAAAGGCTGAAGAGCAATAGCATAACGAGTAGATCTCGAGCTCTTCAAATCCTTACTTTGCATAGCCGTAAGAGCTTTTTGGTCGGTTTCCATAAAGAAATGCGCGCCCAGAAGGAACCTTTGTAGCTTAAGAATGGACCAAACCATAGCCAACAATTCACGGTCCAAAACCGAGTAATTCCTTTCTGCCGCATTCAGCTTCCTAGAAATATACATTACAGGATGCAAAGTTCCTGAATATTCCTGCATTAGTGCCGCTCCAATGCCAGTGGAAGAGGCATCACTACGAAGGACAAAAGTCTTATCAATCGTCGGTAGTCTTAAGATAGGATGAGATGAGAACAAATTCTTAACCTGATCCAATGAAGTTTGGCATTCTTGGGACCAACGCACCATATTAGGAGAACCTTTTTTCAATAACGTTGAAAGTGGTGCCATAATGGAGGACAGATTCTCAATGAATCTTCCATAGAATTGTATCAATCCCAAGAGACTACGCACTTGCTTTTTTGTCTTCGGAACCGAGATATTTAATATCTTTGAAATGTTTTGGTCCTCTGTCTTCAACAGACCATGACCAACTCGATGACCTAGGAAGGAAATTTCACTAAACCCAACAAAAGCTTTAGAGGGTTTAGCAGTCAAACTATGCTCACGTAGAGTAGATAGCAATTCCTTCAGACCCACATAGTGTTCTTCCCAAGTATCGCTGAAAAGACAGATGTCGTCTAAATATGCAATGACATCTGCACGATCTGATAGAATTCGTCGCATCATGCGTACGAAAGTCGCTGGGGCGTTCATAAGCCCGAAAGGCATAAAATTCCATTGAAACAGACCCCTAGGTGTCGAAAAAGCAGTGAGAGGTTTGGCGTGTTCCGTCAGTGGGACTTGCCAATAACCTTTCGACAAGTCTAGTTTAGTAAAGAATTTAGCTTTAGAAAGTCTAATAAGTAGACCATCTAATAACGGCATAGGTTCAGCATCGAACTTCGTAACTTGATTTAATTTGCGATAATCAACGCAAAGACGTATGTTATTGTCTTTCTTTCGAACAATAACTATTGACGAAGAATAAGCTGAAGTGGATGGTTCAATTATTTGTAGTTGAATCATTTCATCCAATTCTTTCTCGACTTGTGCTTGAAAATGAATAGGTATTGGGTATGGTCTTACTCTGATCGGATTACGATCAGTAAGTATGATGTCATGTTCTATGACATCTGTGTGTCCAGGAATGTCGGTAAGGACATCCTGATATGATTGTAACGTAGAGGATACTTGACGTTGTTCCTCAAAAGACAAGTTGGAAGAGACTGTAACGTCTCTCCACGATTCCGTTGAAGTAAGTGGAATCGTAGGAAGAGGTAAGTTCACGTCAGAAAAAATAGTTTCCTCATCCTGTATAACAGACAGGGATGAGATGTGACCATGTTGAACTGGAGAGTCGTCCGTCGCCTGGAAAATAGGCTGTAAATAGTCTGGACGTTCAATAAACTCTGTTAGCATATTTATATGGAAGGTTTTATGCCTTCCATCCACATCGACAATATAGTCGACATCAGAAATTTTCGAGACTATAGTGTATGGACCCTTCCAAGAAATGAGAAGTCTATTCTCTCTTGAGGGCAGTAAGACATATGCTTTGTCTCCAGGACAAAGTTGACGTAGGCGTCTTTTCTTATTAGCAAATCGCCTAGCTTTTTCTTTCGCAAATTCGGAAGATGAAGTTGCTAACCTGCACGATTCGATAATCTTTTCTCTAAGAGCTATAACATATTCATATGACGATTGTGTATCATCGTCAATATTATCGGAAGTTATCAAATCGTGTAACAAGGACATTGGCCCGCGCGGTTGCGCGCCAAAGACAAGTTCGAAAGGAGAAAACCCTGTATGCTCGTTGGGAACCTCTCTATAGGCAAAGAGGACTGCAGGTAAAACCCTGTCCCAATCTTCAGGATGATCCTCCGTTATCTTGCCAAGTAAGTTCTTCAGTGTCCTGTTAAGACGTTCTACCAATCCATTGGACATTGGATGATAAATACTACTGAGAGACCTTTTAATGTCTAGCGTAGCCATTACCTGAGACATAACGTCCGAAATTAACTGAGTGCCGTGATCCGACAGTATTTCTCCGGGGAATCCCAGACGAGAAAATACGAGCCAAAGAGCATCAGCGATATCGACAGTTGATATGCTCTTCAGAGGAATAGCCTCTGCCAACGCGTGCACATGTCCACGCAAGTGAGGATAAATTGGTGTCCTCTGGCTGACTTAATTTTGAACGGACCAATGATGTCTATAGCCATTTTCTGAAACGGCCGAATCGGAATATCTGCAGCCTGAATAGGAGCAGCATGTCTCGGACCCCTAGACTTGACCTCTTGACAAATTTTGCAAGATCGGCAATAAATTCGGATGTCTTTATTCACGAATGGCCAAAAGAATGACGCAAGGACTCTAGTTTTAGTTCTGGAAAAACCCATGTGTCCCGCACACTGAGAATCGTGTGCATGCCGAAGAATTAAGGCTCTCATACACTTAGGCACAAGAATTTGCGAGTGCATAGACTTGTCCGAGTGTTGTACCATTCGTACCAATATACCATTCTTCATAGTGATATACGATTTGTGATTCGTATTTTGATTGGGATCCCCTTTCTTTGCAAGAAGGAAGTATTTCTTCAAAGAAGGATCCTCTTCTTGACGTTTAACAAACGAGTCATGGGAAATCACCAAGTGCTCGTCTTGGCTATCAACTTCATTACTATTATCAGATGAAGTTGGGGGATTAAGAGCTTGAGCTCTTGTCACCACTGCATTGACCGTTTGAATGTTTTTTTCTTCCCAACTAGAAATTTGTTGCGGGGTGCATTCCTTAACCCCATGAATACGACCGATTATAAGATCCGCAATAGGATTAGGAAGAAGACATGCATGGACATCTCCTGTGAAGAAAGGAGTGTCAATCCTAATAATAGCAGTAGGATAGCTTTCCATAGTACCACCAAATGTAACACATTTGATTGTTTTTCCCGTGGCACAGCAAGGATCTATCAGAGACTCCTTAACCCCGACGGTAGTACATCCCGAATCGAAAAGTACTGAGACTAGCCTATCATTTATTAGACCTTTATGTAAGATGAGAGATCCTCTCCCATCATGCGCAACTGTAGCAGGTAGAGCAGGAAGAGGGTGACCACAACTTAGCGTAGATACAGTTGATGAGTCAAACAATGTTAAGCATTGGGGGCATTCAGTTGCTCTCCCAAAATCGAAAGCACAACCAGTGATAGCCCTAGAGTTACCACTATCATTTACTGTATTACAGGCTCCATCAAACTCTTGTTGCGCAGAGTTTGCCTGTTGGTAAGGTCTTTTCTTGTTAAACCTAGGTCTACCTCGATTATCATTTCCCCTGTAATTATTTTGACTATCATTTCCCCTGTAATTATTTCGACTATCATTTCCCCTGTAATTGTGATCATATTGTCTATTGTACTCATCATTCCGGTTTGAATCCCGGTTTCTAAATTCACCATCGTCATAATCTTGACGTCGAGAATGATTACCTCGAAAATTTGAATAGTTATTATTTGGATAGCCTTTACGAAAGTGTCTCAAATTATTACCACTAAAATTACGAGAACTACCATCTTGTCTCCACTGCATAGACGAAGAACCATCATGTGTTGGATTACTCCGCTTCTGAGTGTAATTTTGATTACTTCCCCTATTCCAATTTTGTTGAGCACCCTGAAATTTTTTTCTGAAATTAGGGCCATATGGTGTTGCCGAAGCAGCTGGCAACCCTTCTTTCACTTTAGAATTGCTAACTGTAGCATGGGGATGTGCTGTGGCATACTGACAACAGTATTCCTCCATTTCTTTTAAGTTTTTAGGCTTACGCTCATGAAGGAATGCAAGAAAAGAATCATTAACAGATGACAAAACCTTATCTCGCAATAATAAGTCCATTAGACCTTCATATGTTTTCTCAATCTGAGACAACTCAACCCATCGTGTAAATGTACGACGTATCTTTGTAACAAAATCAGAGAAATCTACTCCATTTTCTGGCAACATTGTCCTAAAACGAAGACGATAGTCTTCTTGTTTTAATTGGTATTTTTTTAGTAATGCTGCCCTGACAACATCATAATTAGTCCTCTCATGTTCGTCTATTGTCATAAGAGTAGTCACTGTATCACCTGTAAAAAATGGCATCAGTTGTTCAACATATTTTTCCTTTTTTATGTTATGCGTATCGCACAAAAATTGGAATCTATCTAGATAATCTGCTACGTCATCCTTTAAAGGATTGAAATGAGGCAATTTAATCCTACTAACAAACTCCTTTGTCGTACTCGAAGTTGTTTGCTGAGCACCCGTACTCGCCAATTTCAATTTCTCTAACTCCAAAATTGCGAGTTTTTCATCAAGTTCCATCTTCTGTTTTCTTTCCTCATGTTCCATTTTTCTAATTTCAGCCTCAGCAGCAGCTTGAAGTTTTTTTTCCTCTGCAGCAGCTTGAAGTTTTTTTTCCTCTGCAGCAGCTTGAGCTTGAATTTTTTTGTCTTCCATTTCCATCTGGAATTTTCTTTCACCAGCTGCAGCTTGAGCTTTCCTCTCCTCAGCAGCAGCTTGAGCTTTTCTCTCCTCAGCCTCTCTTTGATACCTTCTTTCTTCAAGTTCTAATCTTCTATTCTCAGCTTCTAGCTTCTTTAGTTCAGCTTCTGCTTTCAATTTAATTTCCTCTTTTTGTTTCTTTTCTTCTGACTTTAATGCAATGGCGAATTGAGCAGATGAATATTCTTCCAATTCTTTACCAGACTTACCAAGGGTCAACCCTTGCTGGATGAAGAAATCCAATGTAGACATTCTGTCTAATGAGATCAGAAACCTGAAAAAATTAAATAAATTACCTTATCCCACTTCAATGGGAGACAAGTCTGAAATGATAGACTTGTATACTCACTTCACTTTATTTTACTGTCTTAGTCTTAGACAAAGACTTTGTATGTTCCTCTTGTTTATAATGTACCCAAAAAATCACTTGAGTACCTGTGGAAAAAAAATTCCCTTATATCCCACTCACTATGGGCACAAGTCTTTTTTATAAAGAACTTGTATAAATATCTTATATAATATTATTTAACAAACTCTATATGAAGAGTCTACCTTATCAATAATATCAAAACATGACCAAGTATGTGTATGTAGACTGTGCATGACAGTAATGTAGTACAACCAAAAAAAAATACAAAGACAAAAATACAAAACAATACAAATGGCAACACTGTTTTAACCAAAAATGTGTAGAGAAATACACAAGAAAGGAGAGACCTACAGAATACAAACAAAACAAATCGAAAATCAAAACTGAAAAGCAGACAAAATATTACAAAAACAACGTTAAGTACAATTACATCACAGCTAACATCAATAGCGACCAATTGTCACTAGCAAATTTCCCAATTAAGAAAATTTGCACCTACAGACCGCTTACAGTAAGCCTCGATCAAGTGGCATATTTACCGTAAGACCCACCAACCGAAAAACCCGCAGAAAAATACACCAAAAACAGTAGAAGTGACATAAACATATAGCAATCAATTTCAATGTGTTGCAGAACAAGTTCAGTCACAGCTGAAACTAAAATAAATTTCTTGCTCCTTGCGAACACAGAAACGAAATGTCAAACGCGCACTGAACGTCAAATCCATTGTAACATAAAGTGGTATTCACGAACCAAAGTTACTATGACCTTCTCAAATTAGGGCTTGCACATTGAATGTTTACAATTTCACGTACTGTTTACAGACACTTGACCTCCAACAATGTAGCTTGAATGCTCTGACCTAGAAAAGTCTGTTGTTGAATGAAACGTGTCACAACCCGCAGTACTGTTTACAATAGGAACCCGCCTTCTATGCAGTTATGGTCCACGTAGCAAATGCCTAGATGTTAACTTCAGTACATGTCTTGTTATGGTTTATGTAGCATTATGATATAAATGCTCGTACTGTTTATTTGGGTCAACCGTTAATGACCTATATCTGTCCTGTTGTAGCCAAAACTTGCAAGTGTAGAATTAGCGATGTGTTACGGCTGTCCCGTGTGTAGCTTAGACCCACAGATCAGAAGTGTAATGTGTACTTGTCCTTCTTGTAACTTTCTCGACAAAACTGGAGACATCATACATGTAACAGCCAACCAGGAATGTAAATTTCTGGATCCATAAATGTCAACAATAATGTCAAATGCTCGCTCTGTTCTTTTTAAACCCACAGGTCTGGTCCATCAGAAATGTAAGTTTCTAGGCCACATTGGCGACAAGAAATGTATCATAAGAGCCCACGTAACTGGTCCACCAGAAATGTAACTGTCTTTTCTTCTTGTTGAGGTGATCACTGGCCCAAGACAGTATACATGTTGTTAGATGTGTAGTGCGAGCGTATGATGAGTTGAGTGTGGGTGCGAATGAAGACGCGAATGTGTTTAGGCTCGTATAGATGTAGATCCTGCAACCCATACTCTCACATGCAGTAATCAAGGATGCTTTGACACTGCAGGCATGTTTCAAGACATTTATTGACGGGAACACACAAAGTATCAACAGGAACAGTCAGTGTAACAAGGTCATGCTGACCTGACATCGATAGGTATACATTTGGCATTCAAAAAGGTAAACATCAGAATAGACGTGCATGGTCAATAGCAAAGTTCTTCAATAATGACAGTTCGTAGCGTCGCCCTTGGCGTCTCTGACTAAACGCGTCAGATGCCTTAGTTACCTTGACACACAGGTGCAACTTGGCACTCCCTGCCAATTGCACATAACAGGCTGTAGTATAATAGCCGGAAGCACAGGCCTCGTCCTAACGTCGGCCGTGTACTTCTGTTAAATAGGTTATCATCAACCCTGCAGTAATACTTATTGTAGGTAGAAGTTCCGCCAATCTGCGGCTCCCACAATATATCTTCGTCACTGGATTTCTGGACAATATAAGACTAACAGTCTTGGATGGCTACCTCGAGCACAAATATATATAAGTTCTGAAATGGCGGATCAGTGAGCTGCTGTTCACCCTAGGTAATCCTTTACATGTTCTGCCACCGAAAAGCGTAATAATGCATAAAGGTCGGTATTACCTGGTAAATGAATCCTCAGAACTACACAAGGAATTCTGTCGTCATCCCGACGCACAGAGATTCACTGGGGAAAACTGCCATAGCAGTTACTTCGAAGATTCTCCCCGAAAAACAATGGACTCTTGGTCCCTTCAGAAAAACAGGACCTCCCGGCTTCCCGGAAGTATATCTCACTCCCGCTTAAAAAAACCTTCCCATAGGCCCACGCCGAACTGTCAACCTCTGACCCTAAAGGTCAAACACAATGAATGAATAAACAAGGGAAGACAACCCCTAATCAACCTGACATCGCAGGTAAAGACACAATTATACTTATGATACAAACATAAGCAAATAACTTGACAGATGACTCCGTCGAAAATGACAGCAACAATAACCTATTACACCACACTACATATCATAACCCTAGACACTTTACGTAGCCACATTCATTAAAAAAAATTAAGTGTGAGGTCGTAGTGGTAGCAAGAAAGGCCTTCTGACAATTCACAACTACATTTTATCTCAGGAGCCTTCACAGCTGGCCTCATACAGTACATTTAGTAATATCACCATCATACAATACCATCAAACCCACTACAGAAGTAAACGAAAAATAAAATATATTATAAGGACCACATTTATTATTGTTAACAAATGTATTAAAAATAAAAATTATTTTCCATACGTTCTATTGCACATAATAAACGTCGACGGCCAGTTATCATTAATCAGTAATTCGTTACCTGGTTCTATCATTATAACTTTGAAAAAAAATTAGTTAATGATTAATTATACAATTTTTCAGATATTCTCGAAACTATTACTATAAATGTAAATTTTGTCGATTCGACAGACACAACTGACAATATTGCCCCAGAAAGTGAAAGTTGTATTGATAAGTTTATATATATATATATATATATATATATATATATATATATATATATATATATATATATATATATATATATATATATATATATATATATATATACACACACACATATATATGGTCAAATTCATGAAAACTTTCACTTTGGAAGTTAAAGCTATATTCGATGGAGAGTGGTTAATCTGTGCTTTCTTTGCCTTTTTTGCCATGGTCTCTTTTGATTGTCCGATAAAGGCTATGGACCTCTTTGTTTGTCCGACGAAGGCTATGGACCTCTTTGTTTGTCCGACGAAGGCTATGGATCTCTTTGATTGTCCGGTGGAGGCTATGGATCTCTTTGATTGTTCGATGAAGGCTATGGATCTCTTTGATTGTCCGGTGGAGGCTATGGGCTCCTCCGATTGTCCCATGACGGCTATGAATCCTTTCTTGGAAAAAAAATGTACAGAAAAGCATAATTTAAAATTTTACACTTTAACGTTAGGTTATGTATACACCCCCCCCCCCCCCCCCCCCCCCCCCCCCCTGGAATGCATTTCTGAAACCCCAAGAGGTACGTGGACGACAAGTTAAGAAATCCTAGCGTAAACTCTTTAGGCCCAAGAATTTTTATACTAGAATACGAAATTAAAAATTGTGATCACACTTTTAAGACAACGATTATGAAATCACCTATATAAGACCAATGAGTATATGAGTACAAACGTACTTTGATACATTTTTTATTATAAGTTTGATAATGCAGCTACATTTGATAGGTCATACATGGAGCGATGCGCTTTACTGCAAAAAAAAAAAAAAAAAAAAAAACTTATTTCGTTATTATTATAGAGTTTCTACAACTTCGCATCAAAACTCACTTGAGTTAACGAACGAGGAATCCCTCTCCAAGGGGATCCCCCTTCTCCAGGGTCAGAGTCGACCGCCCTGAATAGTAACCTTGACCCTCAATCTCAACAATAACCGCTTTTTTGCCGCCTACTTGCGATTCTTCTATTGAACGTCCCACAAATTCCGATCCCGTGACACCGCTTAGAAAAGTGTGGCCTTGACCTAGGGAGAGAAAACCTCTGTGATACATGAGGGCAATCCTGGCTGATGTTCCGGACCTACATGGAGATCGATCAGTCTGCAAGAAACATTAAAAGGTGCTGGAGTTACTAGCTGTGTATATAGCGCAGCAGTGAGATACAGACTTCAAAACAGTAAATTTAGTTATAATGTGTTTACTTTTACGAACACCTCAAGTTGGAAAAATGGACAAAATCAGAAGGATATGACATTACACAAGTTTGATAATCTAGATTTTGCCGATGACTTGGCACTTCTGTCCCATAAGCATAACCAGATGCAAGACAAAATTAAAATACTCGATGTCAGGTCACAGTAAGTGGATCTGAAAAGTCATATGGAGAAAACAAAGATGATGAGAGTACATGCAGGAAAGTGATAACAAGATTGTACTGGAAGAAACACCACTACAATATATAGAATCATACATATATCTTGGAAGCAATATAGAGACTTCGGAGGTACAGACAATGATATGAAAACATGAATACGAAAGGCTAAAGGAGCTTTCATTGTATTGGGAAAAATATGGAAATTAAAAGAAATCAGATCCAACACAAAAAATCAGAATATTTAATTCAAGTGTCAAGTCAGCGTTACTGTAGGGCTTTGAAACATGGAGAACAAAATACAAACAACGACAAAAAAGCTACAGACTTTCATAAATGGATGATTCCCTATAATAGAAGGATTGAATGGGTATGACAAGATCACGAATGGGGAACTAATATCAAGAACTCCATGAGCCATAAGGAACAAATAGAAAAATGATGATGATACTTTAAGAAAATACTTTCCCCAACGTGGTAATCTTCCAATAGCCTGTAATCTTACAATGTTAACTAAAACCCCATTTGGTGAAGATGTATTACATATTAGATTTTATATCAAGAAAATGGAATGACTGAAGTGGTATGTCAAGATCACTAATGTGGAACTGATGACAAGAACCAGACAAGTGTCAGTGGAACAAGTAATGAGAAGAAGACACTGGAATTGGATAGGACGCAGATTGAGAAAACCTAATGATAACATTACCAGACAATCCCTGTTCTGGAATCCGCAGGGTAAGAGAAATAGAGGAAGACCACACAACACAAAAGGAAACGAGAACTGGACACAGACATGAAGGGCATGAAGTAGACGCAGAAGAACCTTGAGCTGATGGCACAGGACTGGAAGTCTTGGCATAAAATTGTTGAATGTATATGCTCCTTTAAGAGTTGTGTCGTGCTTTTCGATAGGTATTAGAGATATATTTGGTTCGTCTGAATAGAACAGAAAAAGTGGGGTTCTCTGAGAAAGAAAGTGTTAGAATAGATTCCACGATTGAATAGATTAAGGTGAAGATCTGTCTCTGGAATGAGTGAATTCTCTAGTCCAGCTTATCTATACGACTATCTTTTGGTAATAGATAATCTATCAAACCTCCCTATAAATACAATTATAAGTTAACTACTCACACACACACAGTTATGTGACAACAGGACTCACAGACGTGAAAACTATGGTAAATGGAGATTGGGCCTGACCAACACAATAAATTAAGTTTTGTTTAGTTTATTATCTTTTAAATTTTGCAACATCAAACATATAGGAATCAATATAATCATAGGTTAAAGACATAGGAAAATAACCCAATAAGTGCCATCCCTGCTTGTTGAGAAAAGATCACAAAAGAAGTTAATAACCCAAAAGGTCAAAGATTAACACTAGGGTATAGAATAGGCAGTAAAGCAAAGAACAAAGTTCCTAGTTAAGCTATCCCGTACAATAACAGTATTTGCAAAGAAAATAAAGGATGGTACAGTTTCCGTAACTAGAACGTATTCACTCTCACTCTGTCATTCGTGGCCACATCAATCACGCCTTACCTAATACTTGGTTAACAACCTATTGAACGTAAACATCAATGTACATGTATCATAATCCAGTGTTGTGCTTCTCCGAAATGAGCCCCAGTTCCTCCACGAATAATTAAGTTTCCTAATGGGGAACGCCTACTTTGGTGGTGGGTTATTGGATATGAAAATGTCCATCAGATATCATGTAGAAAAATATAAACTGCTATCTAGTGTTCACAGTAGACAGTACTTCCAATAGCTAAAGGAAACATCTGGTTGGTAAATTGTTAATAAAGATGATGAGGGTATATCCTATCGGTTTTTCGCTCTGGGGTGAGTGCCGATTATGAAACAACGTGTTCTCCGGGATAAACTCACTTGGAAACACGACTGTCAGTAGTCGGAAAAAATGTTATATATATATTTTTTGCCACTGCGGGCTGATACAATTGAATGCAAAAAATCTGGTTATTTTGTAGGTCCAGTTACGATTACTTATTGTTTATATTTTTTTGTCTCTCTCTGAATGAAGCAAGAGGCCCGAACAGGTCAACATCGAAGAGCCGATACTAATAAGATTGTTACTGGTGCTATTAGACCGCTGGCAGCTTGTTTGTGATCAGTACGCAATAAGAAATAAAACAATCTCCACGGAATGCTATAACACACTTTCACAATGGCTCTAGAATAACGAGCTAGATTATCCAAAATTTCTGAGCGGCTAGATAACTGACTTTGAGAGGACGGAGTATTTATACAGAAATGGTGTTATTATCACTAAAGGGTGCGATAATTCACGCCTTCGCCCGTATCAGGGAAAATCAACGAGTTCGACTCCCGAGGTAAAGGATTTTCCTGTTCGCTCACTCGCGATGCCGAAACGATATCACAAGACCTGGCCATGCGAACAGCCCTTCTTTGAGTTCGTCCCTCTGCTGTAGATCAAATAATTACGTCTCCTGGGATCACGGACATCAAATATTGTCGGTAAATATTATTATTGCCCTTGCATTTGCTACCGACGTCTCTTCTTCTTCGTTCGTCCTGAAAAGGACGTTGGTTACGTTGTGTCCATTTACACCGAAGCTGCGATATTTGCGCCTTTCTGCCGACACATCCGACTTCAGCACGACAATTTTGGGACCGGGTTAGCCTTCCCTCTTCGATCCCTACTCACTCAGCCAGACTGCAGTGATGCAGCCTGTTTCCAGGACCACCACTTGAAGGCGGAGTAGGGTCTTGGTCAGCTCTGGTTCGCTGACCCTGACGCAAGCAGTCTAGCTATGGGTCGCTAACTGCATTTCTCACTGTTGACGCGTCTTAGGTCCCAACGTATACCGACGTCTGATCTGTCACTATCGATGATTGGCATCTCAGCTCGCTTGAGAACTCAGTTAAACACCCCGGTTCTCTCCGCTCTTGTTAAGACTGTCGGGTGCGAAAATTTTTAAACGCGCGCATGTAAACAGGAAAAATAGGCGTGGCTTCAAAAGTGAGTCCACAGGCAGCGAATTGCATGGTTTTGCGTAGAAAAATTATAAACCTTGGATGGGGAAGCAAAGGTGGTCGGTTCACTGTGGCTATATTTACATATATACGTGACAAGTTGAAAGAAGAAAGCGAAGAATGGCAAATGTGTATATTTAACCAAGGATGGAGAGGTTCAATTGCCAGAAAAGGCAAAATCCGAAAGGAGGTTGACACTAGGACTCTATGTACATACATACACACAGGTATACCTTGGAGATATTGCGGGTTCGGTTCCAGATCACCGCAATAAAGCGAATATCGCAATAGAGCGGATCATACCTATTTTTCTTTTCTTCCCAGTGCATATAAAAGCCTAAAATCATGTTTACACTCTGTCTATTAAGTGCGCAATAGCGCTAGGTCTAAAAAAACCCAACAAACAGTGTATTTTTAAATTAAAAATATTTTATTGCTAAAAGAAAAAAAGCTTATCTTCTTCATCTGAGCCGCTAGTGAATCGTAATTTGTTTGCTGGTGGAGAGCCAAAATCTATCGGAAGAAGAAGGCACGTTCTAATAAATAAACATGAATAATTTGAAACAAAAGCGCAATATCTGCGAAGCGCAATAAAGCGAAGCACAATAAAGCGAGGTATACCTGTGTGTGTGTGTGTATATATATATATATATAATTTAAAAAAAAATAAAATTTTGCCTCGTTTTGGCGAGGCGCGTCTCTTTCAACCTAGCCGGTTATATTAGGGCGCATGTCCACATATAAAAAAACCTTTAGGTCTGGAGAGAGAATATATCTAATGTCTAAGATGTAAAAATGGTGGAAATACTTTTCTGAGAGGAGACATTTCTGATGACCAGATTTCATTCTGCTGTAATATTTCTGTATAAAGTTTCCCATCAGTACTGTATATGATACATGTGAAGACCGAGGGGGGCATATGAAAACAGGCAGAACACAGAGGCTGCATACAGGAGTTGCGAAATAAAGAAATGTAGTTTAGTTTTTATGAAAGTCCAGGACGTAAGGATGTTGCTGTGTCCAGTGGAAGATACTGGAGCAGAGTGAAAACGAGGATTTCTGACAGAAAGAGTAGACGATCAGATGGACGACAACACCCACAAAATTAGCTGATTAAATAACGACCTGGACGTATTCTTACATAAATCAACTACGCTATGTTCAAACCTCGGAATCAGCGAAGATACAAATGTTGGTAGACACCTCGTTGGGTTGACTATCTCTGGTGTCAACAACCATCGTCCCGTACAGAAAAGCTGGGGTGTCGGGGTGGAAGAGTTGTATAGCTTTCTTAGTGGCGGCTGTAGTAAGATGAAAAGCCAGATGTTACATGTGTGAATAAGGCTGTGTTAGTCAGTTACTCTGTCAGCTTTGTCTTACCTACATCAGTCGTTGATGTTCATATTGTCTTAACAACGGCTATATAATACTATTTTACTGTGTCAGACCTTGATGTTCATATTGTCTTAACAACGGCTATATAATACTACTTTACTGTGTCAGACCTTGATGTTCATATTGTCTTAACAACGGCTATATAATACTACTTTACTGTGTCAGACCTTGATGCTTATATTGCTTTACCAGCGGCTATATAATACTACTTTACTGTGTCAGACCTTGATGTTCATATTGTCTTAACAACGGCTATATAATACTACTTTACTGTGTCAGACCTTGATGCTTATATTGTTGTACCAACGGCTATATAATATTACTTTACTGTGTCAGACCTTGATGCTTATATTGTTGTACCAACGGCTATATAAAATTAAGCAGTCAGCGTCGCCTTAGTATGCTTTATTCTATCTCCACTTTTGATAAAAATGTGTCCTGATGTCATAAATCAACATGATAAAGTTTAATCAATCACACTACACAATATCTTATAGTTAACAGTTTGGACCATCATGAACAATTTCATTTTAGTATGATGCATTCTTCTTTTCAACGAGTAACCCAAAAATTTTGAACGAGTTTGTCTCAAAACAAGCTGAAGTGGAGACGGAATAAAGCAGAACTAAAGGCCACTGTGGTTGCCAACCTGGGAGGCCGCGACAAGGACGGAATGGTCCTCAATGTACCGAAGAAATATTTTACAGATATTACAATTAAATCATATAAAATTGACCGAACAGCAACAACAAACGCAATAGCCACATTTTCAACTCTCGTCCAAAAGGAAAACAAATAAATACAGGACGAGACTTATTGCAGAGCCAGACCTGCGACTTTGGAGCTAGGCATTTCGAAGGTTGCAGCTACAAAACAACATCCATCATTCCAGTGCACTAGTAACTTTTCCGGTGTCTTCTTTGTTCTTTGTACACTTGCAGACGTCATATTAATAAGTTTAAAGAAAGCGGTGGTCAGTCTGAGTTTGTTGGTATCTCCACAGAGTTTGTTGGTATCTCCACAGAGTTTGTTGGTATCTCCACAGAGTTTGTTGGTATCTCCACAGAGTTTGTTGGTATCTCCACAGAGTTTGTTGGTATCTCCACAGAGTTTGTTGGTATCTCCACAGAGTTTGTTGGTATCTCCACAGAGTTTATTGGTATCTCCACAGAGTTTGTTGGTATCTCCACAGAGTTTGTCCAGACGTGGAACTAGTGACGGCCATATCTGCATTTTTCATATGTTGGGCACATTTGCGGCGGATGTTCATCTGTTATTTTATCGGCGCCACAGCTACACTCAGTGGCGTGGCTACAGCCCGGGTAACCCCTGGGCCCCAGTACCCAATGGGCTCCGGAAAGTAGTGATCGGGAGGGACTCTTGTTTTCATATAAATACTTTTAATTTCTTTTGTTCCTGTGGTAAACGTCATAAGAAGACATTTTTGAAATTTATTATTTGTATTTATTTTGTCGTGACTCCTCATACTTAGTTCTTGCTTTCTATCCTTTCCCTGACGAAGGTCTTGTGCCCGCATTACCTTGTAAGACACATTACCTAGTAAGACACATTACCTAGTAAGACACATTACCTAGCAAGACACATTACCTAGTAAGACACATTACATAGCAAGACACATTACCTAGTAAGACACATTACATAGCAAGACACATTACCTAGTAAGACACATTACCTAGTAAGACACATTACCTAGCAAGACACATTACCTAGTAAGACACATTACCTAGCAAGACACATTACCTAGTAAGACACATTACCTAGTAAAACACATTACCTAGTAAGACACATTACCTAGTAAAACACATTACCTAGTAAGATGCATTACCTAGTAAAACACATTACCTAGTAAGACACATGTCGGCGTCTGTGGCATGATGGATATGAACGCAGTTTCATAATCCAGATATACCAGGTTCGAAACCTGCTGCACGCGGTTTGGTAGCAAATCGCTTTGTGTGGATTTTTAACAATGGTATAAGCGCCGTACCGTTCAGAAAGCAATGGCAAACTACTGAATGAAAAAAATTGCCTAGAAAAATCACAAACAGCCAATAAAAGCTGGGGTTGAGTGTCACGTCCTGTAAAGGATAAGCAACTAACTTTCAGTAAGACACATTACCTAGCAAGACACATTACCTAGTAAGACACATTACCTAGTAAAACACATTACCTAGTAAGACACATTACCTAGTAAAACACATTACCTAGTAAGATGCATTACCTAGTAAAACACATTACCTAGTAAGACACATTACCTAGTAAAACACATTACCTAGTAAGATGCATTACCTAGTAAGACACATTACCTAATAAGACACATTACCTAGTAAGACGCATTACCTAGTAAGACACATTACCTAGTAAGACGCATTACCTAGTGAGACGCATTACCTAGTAAGACACATTACCTAGTAAGACACATTACCTAGTAAGACACATTACCTAGTAAGACACATTATCTAGTAAGACGCATTACCTAGTAAGACACATTACCTAGTAAGACACATTACCTAGTAAGACACATTATCTAGCAAGACACATTACCTAGTAAGACACATTACCTAGTAAGACTCATTACCCAGCAAGACACATTACCTAGTAAGACACATTACCTAGTAAGACGCATTACCTAGCAAGACGCATTACCTAGCAAGACGCATTACCTAATAAGACGCATTACCTAGTAAGACGCATTACCTAGTAAGACGCATTACCTAACAAGACACATTACCTAGTAAGACACATTACCTAGTAAGACACATTACCTAGTAAGACGCATTACCTAGTAAGACGCATTACCTAGTAAGACACATTACCTAATAAGACACATTACCTAGTAAGACGCATTACCTAGTAAGACGCATTACCTAGTAAGACACATTACCTAGTAAGACGCATTACCTAGTAAGACGCATTACCCAGTAAGACGCATTACCTAATAAGACACATTACCTAGCAAGACACATTACCTAGTAAGACACATTACCTGTTCCCCTTTATTTTCATAAACCCTCACTGGTAAACGCCATTGCATTTCTCACGTTCTAGAAACAGAAATTAAAGGAATAAAGAAGAGATGGAAACATCTTAAGCGGATGGTCTAGCAGAGGTGGACCTGGAACATTTTTTTTTTTTTTTTTTTTTTTTTGCGTACGCCCGCTAATACTCGAGGCGAAATCTCAGGTTATTATTTATGTCTAACCTGACATTGATTTTACGTGAGTATCCCTTTATTTCTTGTACAGAGACAGGTGTCCCTCGCCATTCAGGCAAATACTCGCCGATTTCGGAGGTACCCAATGCAGCTGGGTCGGCTCAGGAGCCGCCAGTCCCTGGTCGACGACACTCCTTCAAATGTCCTCGCCAGGTCTCGAGTTAATCCAGTCCAAATCCCGGTCGACGAAAAATCCTCAAATGCCGTCGCCCGGGTTTGATCCTGTATCACCCGGTCGCCAGAGCGGTGTTGTAACCACTACGCTAGCGCGGCTCCCCGACCTGGAACATATTTCTTAAAGCATATGCTCCTTAGGGAGCTGAAGAGTACCAGCGATGGAACCATCTGGTAAATGGTCACAGTTCGATACAGATAATCGTATACTGACTATAGCTGTTGAGCCCATAATATAAGGACGGCCCCCAATTAATTTGTGCCCTGGGGGCCGCATACATTGTAGTTACGCTCATAGGTAGTTCTTATCTTCCGTCTCAATCTGTTGTGACCTGTGCGAAGTCTGAAGGTAACCATTTGTTCACGTCTTGTGTGATTACTGGAGAACTTTAAGTAAGTCAATAAATAAATAATAAACCTGATGTAAAGCCAATATTATCATTTGTATTTCTCCTTATGTGTGCCGCACATGTCTTATTTGGGTACGTTAAGAGGGCTGCGATCTACAAAATGTTGGGAACCGCTGATATAAAGGACCGAATTCTACCTCTGCCTCTTTCTTAATGCCCTTTGAAACCCCTTCGAGAGTAACATTCTGCTATCCCTTTAATGTTCGCCTACCATTTCATTCTCAATTTGTTTTTCGCCCCCCCCCCCCCTCCTATATTTATCTTACCGTGGGGATTCCAGAGAAAGAATTGCCTTGTAATACTATCAATTAATTTCCGCAATATATATATATATATATATATATATATATATATATATATATATATATATATATATATATATATATATATATATATATTATATATATATATATATATATATATATATATATATATATATATATATATATATATACTGAAGCACATTAAAAACGCACCACTATTATATATACCGATGCCGAGAAGCTGGCAAAAAAAAGTGTGGGAATGGATTTTCCCCGTGTTTGCCATGAGGTAGAGAGCGAATGGCTGCTGGAATGGAAAGTGCAAGATTCAACCCATGGGTGTGTGTACAGACTACATGAAAACGATGAAAGTTACACGTGCAACACGATTCTCAACAGCTATGACCCTGAAAATGTGTACGCGTTGTGGCAGTATATTCGGTATAAAAAGGCCGTTGAGACAAAACACCCAGTACATGTGCTTTAAATGCCACGACTATCTGAAAACGACCGCCAACGAGCCATTGGTATGTTGGAGACCGGAATGAGCTCGCGGGCCATTGCCAGAAGGATGAATTGCCACCACAGCACTATTGTACGTCTCAATGAACGTTACGGAACCACTGGCAGTGCCCGGGATAGACTTCGGAGTGGCCAACCACGAGTTACTACCCCTGCGCAAGATCGTCATATTGTGCTGAGTCACCTAAGGAATTGACTCTCCCGGCAAGTCAAACAGCAAGAGCAATAGTGGGTAGACATGGGCAAGTCTCTCGAATGACAGTCATACGACGACTCAGAGATACAGGCCTTACTGCAAGACGACCTTATGTTGGGCCAAACTTGACTCACAGACATCGTCAGCAGCGCCTGCAATGGGCAGAGCAACATATCAGATGGACTAGACTGCAGTGGAATGCTGTCCTATTCACAGAAGAGAACAGATTCAACATATCCTTTGCAGATGGACGTATGCGGATTTAGCGACGGTGTGAAGAGCGCTTTGCAGATTGCTGTGTCAACCGATTTCGAGGTGGCAGTATTCACATTTGGGGAGGATTCAGTTTTCACCATCGCTTGCCTCTTCACGTCTTCCGTGGAAATGTTAATTCTGTGACATATCGAGATGAGGTTCTGGATGCACTGGTTGCTCCTGCGTTCACAATTTATCCAGACTTGCAGCTTCTCCAGCAGGATAACGCACGTGCATTTTTTTGTATTTTTAGTTTTCTCCCTTGCCTGCACAGAATGCAATGAATTTCATAACAATCAAATGTACAAATTAATGACCAGCATGGATTCATAGGAAAATGAATAAAGATTCCAAATATGTAAACTTGTACACACTTATATTTACATTTCACACTCTGTTCTTGGATTATACAGGTGGTGCGTTTTTAATGTGCTTCAGTATATATATATATATATATATATATATATATATATATATATATATATATATATATATATATATATATATATATATATATATATATATATATATATATATATATATATATATATATATATATATATATATATATAATATCTTAAAACCAGGATTATTTCCTCATCTCTTGTTCAACAGGAAACTGTCTGGTTCTTTCCATCAGTTTCCCATTGGTCACCTTCAGGGCCGGTGCAAGCATTATGCCGCCTTAAGGCGCAGACCTCAGAGGGGCGCAGAGTTTTTAAAAATCGAAACCTTTTTTTTTGGGGGGGGGGGGGATGCAAGTACTTAGCCTTGCCTAGGACGCAATATAGTCTGGCACCGATCCTGGTCACCTTTTACTGCCCCGGCTTGACATAAGCTATGTGAATTTGTATTTTATTCAAAGATTATTAGAATTTGTGTCTTTTTTTTTTTAAACTATCGTATACTAGCAGTGATACCCGGCGTTGCCCGGTTGAAAAATAACCAAATTTTTAGATGTTATTCCACCGGTTAACAAAGACACATGAGAATTTGCTAAACAGTTCTGTTTTCTTTATCAGTGCATTCTCAGAGATTCTCAGAAAGATGTATGTACATAATTAGGAATGATTACGATATTCATTACCCTTCACTGCTGTCGCAGCTTTTTTGATCTCTGAAAGAAAAGACATCTTAAAGTCTAGTCCAAAGTCGCTGATGTTCACAAAGGCGTAGAAAGCTCCACCATATGCAACGTCGACTTTTACCAAGCCATAACCTTCAACCTCAACCTCCACATCTGATGATGAATGTGATAAAATCAAAATAAATTACTGTACACATATAACTTCAACCGTTTACTGAAGCATTTTGTCAAAGTAATCGTTTCATAAAATCTATCATGTATTTAAACATATCAATCAAAATACTGCCACTATTGTTATTTTCATTTTTTTGGGGTTCAAATTCTTAACACATTAACTATCGCAAGCCGCTGTCAGCGGCTCACAAAATAATCACATTTGGACCGCAAGCCGCTCAGAGCGCCAATCTAATTTTAGTAATAAAATGAATGAAAAATGTACTGAAACACTTTCTGATCTGGTTCGAGATTTTAAGTTGCCACCGGAAAACAAATTCCCAAAGCATGGTTGTTGTAGAACACTGGAAAATTGATATTATGTTCATATTTTTCAGCGTTTTGGGTTAGTTACCAAATCGTGTAAAACTGTTTACCGTGGCAACTAGTGATAGGACTACAAAAAACGCGTGTACATCTCGTCTAACGGCTGAATAGGATAGAAACATGTTTCAACAATTGACTGATAGATCTAGCTACGAGGACAAGAGTGAAAACGGTGTGAACATTGATTGAAATTTTGATAGAGATGGGGTGCAAGCAGTTATAATTGTAAAAATATTGCAAGTCCTTGGCCATCAGAGGGCCGTTAAATAGCAACAACCTCTTTTAGAGTTACAACTGGTGTTTATTGTTATAGTACATTCATTTATCTTTAAAATTACGTGTAATTCATAAAAATCTGTAAACAATTACGAAAACTACAGCTTACTTTGTGCAAACACCTACAGGGTGAAAATGGGAAAAAAATTTAATTCGGTCACAGTGTGTTTTTCAATTCGGTAGTTAATGTGTTAAAACAACGAATTAACATTCTGAGCATTTCTAGTTTTTCCGTGTAAAGAAATTGTACAGAACTGTCAAGAACATTATTTTCTGTCCATTTCTGCTTTCTTTCACAGTTTTCTGGCCAGCTTCGGTTAGTGATAGTTTAAAAAATAATTGATTTTTCTTTTTGCTCTCACCACTCCTCCCCAATATCTATCAAATGAATTACTGGTGATGCTAATAGAAGGAAGCAAATAACGATGGACAGAAAAGTGATAATAATAAAGCATGCAGAAAGAGGAGAAACGCAATTGCAAATTTATTAGGATTAGGAATATAGCCTATCTAAGATCAAAAGATGTAAAAAGAATACGGGATACCAATGGAAGATTCGTATTGAGGATCGATCTCTGTTTTTACGCTAAGAACAAGGGCATCAATGGTTTTGATTAAAGTTGTTATTTTAGATTCCAGTGTAGTGTTGATATTGCACATCTCAAAAGATAAGTATATAAGTGGATGGTAGCTGACATGTATCATCCTCAATCTATCTATCAGTTGATAAAAGAAGTCTCTATGGTGTTGATTTGCTCCACTGTAGTGTATGGATGTAAACATTGAGACTCGCTACGCGCGATGTGGTGTGTGTAGGACATGGATTGTAGTGTATAATGTGCCGAAATGATAATAAGGGTTCGTGAGGTGTTGTTGACAAAAAATGTTCTTTTATCACACTCATGTATGGCTGGAAGTCATCGACACCAACGAAGATTTACCCTTTGCTTACAGTTTAATATGGACCGTATACACTTGGACACATCCCCTCACATATACCACCACCCTGTTAATTCCTATATTAACAACATTTTTTACATATCCACCCATACATACCAAACATCATACAATTTTTCACATACCCTACTATACACCAATTACAAAATTCACAATACCTACGTCCATCACA
>JAMPIV010002715.1:0-190625 GCA_024509875.1 Oreohelix idahoensis | reverse complement strand
GGGGAGGTGTGGGGGAGGTGTGTAATGTGGGTTATGTAGGATATGAATGAGTTATGGGATGTCTATGTATAGGACTTGAACCTGACATGGTTGATTGTTGATAGGCACTACTTTGGGGAGGGTGGGGGATGGTGTAGAAATGGTAGGGGGGATGTCTGGGTTAGTTGTGTATTACAATGACAGGAGGGTGGGTATTGGATCTTAGACAATATGGGTTAGGGTTAATTGATTGAAAGTAGTACAAGTTACGGAGCCACATCCTGTTGGTGTCAGGTCGAATAGGTCCTGGGGGTTGAAATGAGGTTCTATGGTTGGAGTCTGAGTTATTATAGTTCTAATGAGAAAAGAGGGTTTCATGGGACTCTCATAGTTGTAGGGTTTTTTTGATAATAGGTTAGCACTGGAACGTTTATTCCTAGTATGATAGTGATGATTAGAGGGAATTCACCTGGGGTGATTGGTTTAAATAACTGTAGTCGCTGTGGCTTGTCATTTTTGGAAACGCCTAAATCCCTACACAAAAGGGTCGCTAAACGACTTGTTTGCCTAATATAACATTCCCCCGTGCTCACTAGATTTTTCACAGCTGAATGTTCTTCCTCTTAAAAAATTCGTCTTTGTTCCCAAGATTGGGAATGTGTCCTAGGTTTTGTGCATCAAATTATTACACGCAGAACCCTTCATAATGCAAAAAGTTTTGTCGATATAAAGTACTAGCTCATATTTTATACGTGGCGAACCTACTGTTGGACCTTGCAATAAACCTCGAACTGAACCTATTCCCAAATTGTTTTAGTTATGCAGTGGTTTAGCATGGAAATTCTCTACCCCAAGTCTTCCAAAACTGATAATACACACCACATTTCAAAAGACATCTGCATTCACATGTCATGAAATCTTGTACACACATTTTAACGACAATTCTTTTCAGGTTATTTCAACGTTTCCACGATTGCATTTAACTATCATTGTAATATATTTTTATTTTAAATTGAATTTTTTATATTAATCTCTCTCTCTCTCTCTCACTCTCTCGCACTCTCTCGCTCTTCTCCCTCCTCAATCCTCCACTTCCTCCCTTCAGCCTCCGCTCTCTCTCTCCCTCTCTAAAATTTACAAATGCCCGCCAATGAGAAAATGTACTCCGGTCTGACTAAGTTTCTTAGGCCGAAGTGGTCTGAGATTTATTAATTGATCCTGTCAATTTCGAAGTTTGTTAATAAACCCATAATTTTTAACACACTGAAAAATTGTATTGCAGGACGAAAGACCCAATGTAAAAGAGGCAATTATCGCCTATTTTCTTTACCCCAGATGAAATAACAGTGGGGCCTATTTCCATTTTCCCTCAGTAACGTTCTTAGTTCGTTCGTTCTCTCTCTCTATCTATCTATCTATCTATCTATCTATCTAGTTATCTATCTATCTATCTATCTATCTATCTATCTATCTATCTATCTATCTATCTCTCTCATCTTCTTTTTCTTAATCTTCTTACCGAGCATAGAGCGATTTCTGCAGAGCGCCCGCCCGCCCCCCCCCACCCACCTTTTTCCCCCTCCCCGTACCGGATGGATCCTGCTTCATATGCTCATTCTCCGGATCTTTACCGAGTGCGACGTGGCTAGGCGCCCATGCATAAACTCTGATTCGCTGAATTTTAAGATTAATACCTGAGACGCAGCAGAGACCATTTCTTTCTTTGTCTCATTAGTGGGGCAAACATCAGAGATGTATTTCAGAAATAATTCCGACACTGAAGGCGTAACATAACACAGCACTACCGAGTTTGAAGTACTCGTTAGGGGCTGTATGAGATAATGACCTCCTGTGTGAAAAAAAAAGTCGGCGGAATGTTGAAAGTGTGAAATTTATACAAATAAATGTACACCAAACGTCTGTGTGACCAAAGGTGGGTCAAGTGGTTGATAGGTAAGTACTAAGATGGGGCAAACCAAGAAAGGACCGTGTGGAACTAAAATTCCTTTTGCTACGTGTATTGAAGTTCTTTTATTTTACATTGGTACTTTGTTATTGTTTTACATATTTTTTATATTAATTAAATATTTTTCTACGTGTTGGCATTTGCTCTACTTTTCTATGTTTTTATCACAACAAATTCTTTTCTAAGTTATGAAACTTGATGACTGTCACGACTATGAAAACCCGAAACAATTACCGTATTTCTAGTGTATTGTTCATTTGTTATGGGAAAACCCTAAACGTCATGTGATTTTCTAGTGCATGTTTTCTCAACCTTTTGTGTTGACGGCACACTTTTCAATTTTTTAAAAAAAAAACAATCGGCACACCTATCTGACTCCGCGCCTGAATAAAAAAATTACAGTTGAAATGTGATGTACTAAATTAAATATTCTAATTTGTGGGTATTTTAGTATAAAGAAAACTCTCAATTTGATTTTCTTTTAATTGTTTAAAATATATCTACTTTTGCTCAAAGCAGTTAATAGCTCTAATTATTATTGAATGAACTCAAGCTGTAAGATCTGTTTTATATTACATGATCACTAAAAATATACTTCTTGTAGTAAATTTTTAAAAATTTTGCGGCACACTTTGATAGGCACGGCGGCACAATAGTGTGCCGCAGCACACTTGAGGGCTTTAGAAACACTGTTCTAGTAAATAAATTAAGGGGCAAGCTGTTCTAGTGTATTGTTCATTTGTCACGGTCCTTGAGATTAGGAACCCCCGAAACATCACCGTGATTCTAGTGTATTGGGCTTTTTTTTTTTAACTTTTTTTTTTCAGTTTTACAACACCCCCCCCCCCCCCCCCCCACACACACACACTCCCCCCCCCTTTCATTATTTATACATACTCTAAACCAGGGGTTCTTAACATGTGATCCACCGACCCCTTGGAGGTTCATGAATGGATTATAGAGGGTCCTTCATAACCTAAAAATTTGAATTTTATTTTCACCAAAGTTGTTAAGTCCGAAAAATAGATTTTTGCATTTAAAGAAATATATTCTTGCACATTTTTTATATTGTTTTAAATTTCAATACGACTATATCAGAGCTTAACGATTTTGTCGTTGAAATAAGATGTATTTTGTGTATGCAACATTTTCTTCTAAGAAGTGTTCCTTAAGCCTTCACCGGACAATCAAAGGTGTACTTGGCACAAGAAACGTTAAGAACACCTCCTCTAGACATTGACGGTACTTGCAGACTCACTTTCAACAGTTCAGGCTCAGTGCTGATTTGAACGAGTCTAAAAATCTGGCTTTATTTGTCCTGGCATTGACATTCTGACTGGTTCCCTCTTAGTCGACGTTACATGCCAAACTGGTTAAGCTGGGCACTTCTTCAAGGAGAACCAGAATGCGAACGGAAGAAGAAGAAGAAGGAAGCACGTTAGCTTGGGCAGAGCTAACAGGAATAGAACAAAATAGAAATCGGTGGCGATTTTAAAAAAAAAAACCTTTCAGCTGTATGTTCCTTATGGAACATAAAAATGGAATGGTGGTGTGATGCTTGATAATGGGGATTTCACTAGTCAGACTTCTTAAGAAGAGTTTTACTAACAGATCGAGTGTTTAGGATAAAACACTAAGAACTATCATTTCATGTAGTTGTTATCGGGGGCGGAGGTAAGGGGGAAGGCAGTCTCTGGGTAGACACTGAAAAAAAAAAATTTGGTACAAGTACAGAAACCAACGCGCCATGAGAGAACGTGAATGCTCTTGCAGACCTCCTGCTAAGGGTTTTTGGTTTGCCTTCGGCTTTGGTTTTAAGGACTATCTTCATTGCTCACGGACAACTCCATCAGTGCTCCGATCTCCTCCTTTAGATCACATTTACAAAGGATTTCAGCACAGTGCACGAACTACGAAGCACCGGCGAGAATCCCGATGTGTGTAAATAGTAATCACAAATTCTATAAACACATTTTTTATGTGGGAAGGTTTCTTAGATTGCCAGGGCAGCGGCCTTATGGCCTACTCTTTACGATTTAAAACTGCAGTGTGGTTTTTTAACGTGCGCAACTGCACACGTGTCGCATAGAGATTTATGATCAATAAATTTTCTATATTCTTTTCTTATTCTACCCGTGTCCTCTACTTTATTATCGCTCTTATATCCTTTTCTGTTTTTTTTTTTGTCGCATTCGTTAGTTTGCGACAAATATATTTTCCCATTCTGACTTTGCCGTTTCTTTTCTCATACTAGTAACACATTTATTGCATAATCGTGTCAGTCCCTGGACGAGACGAAATACTGTGAAAATTCGTCTCGATAGACATGGGATGGCTGACATATCGTCTAACATTTTCATCTGACATGCGCTCTACGGTTAAGTTTCTCGGTGTTAGGTGTGAGTAGGCGCCAAATCTGCTGCGCTCAGATATATGAGAGTAATCGGAGAAGTAGGTGTTAAAGACGCGTTTTGGCAGTTTATGGCCTGCGTCTAAAGTTACGTGAAGCCGTTAAGACGGAACGGAAGAGGGGAGACTATTTCGGATTTTCGAAATAACGTGGGACCCTTTGTTTGTTTCATATATCTATCCAGGATTGTATTGGACTTCATTCAGTCCTTCCTAAATCTGCAGTTAGACAGATCACTTCGTGCTAGAAAAATCTCTTGGATATTGCAAAGTTCTAGTTCCCCGTAGTTCTTAAACTTGGAATGCACATTTTACCGAGTTCTAGACTACCGTTATATTGAAGGATTCTAGTTATACGTACTATTACATCTGTAGTTCTGTGTGGAGGTAAAATATATTATATATCTAGTAGTGTTGAGGAATTCAGTTGAAATCGCTTATTTCATTTTTACTAGTAATAGCCATGACAAATATGTGCAGAAGAAATTAATTTATATAGTATGTTATATTCGCTAGTCGACATGTTACAGTGGAAAAGCCAGAATACTTGAATAAATTATAATTTCTAGCTTTAAACTCATTTAGGCTAGTACTTAATATTATTAAAACAATAAGACCAGCTCTACGATTGCAGTTATATGGTATAATTAATAAGATATAACCGAGGAAGTAGAATTAGTATGTATAAGTATTTTTATATGTTGTTTTCTTTTTCTTTAATTCAGTGGAAAAACTGGGGTAACCCAACACTTCGCCAGCGTTTAAGTACTGATGAGAAATATCTGTGAAGAAACTAAAAAATCATTCTTTTAATTAAAGACTTATGTGGGTGTACAAAGTAAAACCTGTCTGGCATTGGGTTGCATCCAGAACGACAGAGTACCCTATTTTCACAAAACTTTAAGACAAATTGAAAAAAAACTGCGCCTTACCGAGCCAGATTAAATTCTTCCTGATAAAACATCAAGTAATGCACCCTCTGTGGCGAAAAATATTACCAGCATTAATTTTCCGACGATTTTTTGACAAATGGTGGTGGTGTGAACAATAATTATCTTTTGAGAGAATGTTACCTAACCAACGGTCATTTTCCTAAATACCGGAAACCTCGTGATTCTGACATTGTCGTCCCTCTAAAACTAATTCTTCCCTGAACTCAGTAAAGTGACAATAACTAAACTAGACTGAACAAAATATCGCATGAAGAAGGATGACGCTCCCACGAACCCACATTGGTGAAACCAAGATCTGCAGAGCTGGGTATCCGCTTCATTCAAACTGAAAGGAAGATTTACGTTGGGCAGTGTGCCAATAAAGTGCGCGGTCAGACGGCGAACACCATCCAGACATAGGTAAGAAAGTGAGACTGGGGATCCCTGCTGAAAGAACAGAGTAGGAGTAGCTGACTGACCGATGTTTTTTTTTATTATGCACACCCACTTTTGTGTAATTTCTTTATGCAAGTTTGTGCTAACATATTTTCCTCAGGATAGATCATGAGTATCAAAGTCTGTTCATACCAATTAAAGGGAAATCTTAGATCTAGCATATGTATCCGTGACTCTTTGTGGCTATCACTTTTCTTCTAACAGGACTGTGGGCTATACATCGAGGGAAAAGATCATACCAATGGGTCTATCATTCTTGTAGAAATTCATTGACTTTTTATGATGAATATCTGTATATGCTTAAATGTAAATATGTGGTTGTGATAGGAATTTTATTATGATAATTAAAATTCAAATTAAACTTAATCAGGTGGCGGTCAGTTCGTTCCCAAATATCATTATTTTCATCTGTCATAGTTTCACATTTGTGCTCTATTGTCGTCACTTACGGATGCGATGTGGGTATGTGAGGAACATATATTATTTAAATATATTATATTAGAATTTGTCTGATTAATCTAACTCTGTTGTAGATGATAGGCTATTACTGAAGAGAAGCTTCTCGAGTGTCAGAGACAGAATCTACTACTATATTTCCTCCACTCACTACAACTCGTAGAAATATATTCCCTATTTTTCCACCTCCCACTGAGCACTATCACTTATTTCTATGTCTCTATTCAGAAGGGACCGCGAGCGCGTGACTAAGTCTTAATCACCTATCTCACAAATCTACGACAACACGGAACCTCCCTATTTTTTTTTTTCGCCCTTATCCGAGAAGTGCTAAGGCATTCCGATCTCACTACGCAGGAGACCACCAGGTGAGGAGAATAATTTTTAGGGCTAACTAGTTCTGAAAAAAAAATATGTCCACACATATTATTCCATCTGTAGCGAAAGGTTTTTATGAGTATAAGTGTCAGTAGTATTTACTGATAGAACGGAAGAAGAACTCTGACAAGAATGTTTTGTCCCAGTTTCAGAGAAGAAAGAACACTGGTATCACAGACGATAGTCACGGCATGCTTGAAGGTCTTCTACCTTTTAAAGAGTAGTACTCAGATAAAAGTTATAGCCTAAGAATGCCACCTTTGCCACGTAACTAACCTATGATAATCAACAATTCAGTAAAACTCCAATTCAACAAAATAAAATTGATAGAATTACAATTAGGGGCCTACTGAATCATTTATTATGTACATCTATCTTTTGTTTCTTCTTTGTGCAATTTCGAATGATGAAATGATGAAAATTATGATAATGAATAAAATTAATTACAAAATGGATGAATGATAGTTGACTTATATTACAATAACTAAATAAGAAGTCCATTCATTGGAATCCATGAAAATAACAGAAAAATTATTCACCCAAATGTTCCTGTTATCACTAAATTTTATCTTGTCTAGACTATTATCTATCTCAGAACTGTCTCATCATAAACACGACTTAGTTTCACTTTGCTTTGACCACTCACAATGGTTGCTGGAATTTTGTTACAAGTTGCATTGATGATAGGGTGGGCTGAGATTATGATGATGATTATATTGTGATGTGTGATCACTCTCTTTGCAAACTCGCAACCGACCCGATCCAAACAATAAAACTCTTGATTCTAGAGGCAGCGGGCTGTATTTATATTTTATACAACCCATTCAAGTAACTAAGAGCACACTGAAGCAAACATTAAACACAAATAAACCACGACATAACCAAACCGAACAAACAAAACACCCAGCTAGTGCTCATTTGCTAATCTGAAGAAGCAAACAAAGCAACGAACTAGTTAAAATCATTGTTGAATAACGATACTCTCACCTGTCAAACAGTCCTTCTATGCCACCTGACACCCTCAACTATCACACACGCACACACTCATGCGTGTCGTCCAATAAGACTGGTAAGGTGTTGTGCATGAGGCTGACAATCTCACCGTGTAACATCGGTTGCTACCAAAACTACTACTGCAAGAGCACACACTCAGCTATCACACACACACCCACACACCCCACATGCATGTCATGTTCCAATGCGGAGACTAGTATGGTGTTGTGCATGAGGCTGGCATCTACCAAACCATTTCTAACACAAGATTGCTACCAGCAAAACCACTGACTACTACTATGCACGAGCATCTGAATGCTTCATACGGTGTGTGGCCCAAGAAGATTCTAATTCTTTAACATCCATCTCGCAACATTCGCATTGGTGGTGCGTCGGCGCAGCGGTCAAATTCGCTTCTCTAAAGTCGATCAAACACAACATCGATTCAGAGAGTTAATGTGTTCTCTCAAATGTTTTGTCGCTATGAGGATATCATCCATGAAGTTACACTGGGCGCATTTTTCAATCCAAATGGCAATCTGTTAAATTCATAGTGTCCCTCTGAGGTACTAAAAGCTAGATAAGGTCTAACCTCAGGCTTTACTGGAATCTGATAGTAGCCTTTGCTCAGATCCACCTTTGAGAAATATTTAGCTTTATTCAGCCTGGCAAACAGCTGATTTGTATCCGGCAATGGATCCACCTGACCTTCTGTGATAGCATTCAGTCTCCTGTAATCTATACAGAGTCTATGTTCTCCAGAGGGCTTTCTCAATAGAACCACATTGGAACTATACTGAGACTCACTGTGTGAAATAATTCCTTCCTTCAACAAATAGTCTATCTCTTCCTTCAAAGCTTTCTCCTTAGCAAAAGGAATCGAATAGGCTTTCATACAGACTGGTGTTGGGTCTATAAGTTTCATATCATATTCTAATAAGTTTGTATGCCCCAGACGGTCCGTTAGCACCTCTGTATGATCATCTAGAACCTGTTGCACTCTCTCCTTCTGATTTTTCGTTAAATGTGTACTGATTTTCACCTGTGCAGCGGTCTCACAGGGGTGTAATGGATATTCAAATGATGAAAGTGGTTCTTTTTTCATCTCCATTGCAATAGACACGGTCAGCAAATGTGTCTCTTCCTGATTTTCTCTTTCCAAATATTTCTTCAGGAGATTCACATGATAGATTTTTTTCTTTCCCCTTCTTATCTATCTTATAATTTGTTCTAGACATCTTCTCTAGAACTGTATATGGACCTTGCCATCCAATTTGCAACTTATTCTGACTACCGGGTAGAAGAAACAGTACCTTCTCTCCCACAGCCAAATCTCTGTCTTTTGCTTTCTTGTTATAATAGGCAGCATGCTTTTTTCCCATCAGTCCACGTTCTTAACAGGCTACATATGGACCTTTAATATTGTTGACCTATTTTTCCATGCACCGGTATGGTCTCTTCCACTAGAAGCACTGTAGTGATGATTTTTCTTCCCAGAATCATCATTCACAAAACGACCGCTACCAATTCTTTTCTTGGGGCTTTCTCCCCACTTAAAATTCTTTGTGAGAGATCTCCTCTCTCTTGTATCTTCCTCCAGTTCACATAAGTCCGATTGAGGGATTTCCGGCCTATTCTGGGGTAAGACATCTCTTTGTACTCGCTGCATAGTGGCCATGGTAAAACATCCAAGTGAAGACTGTCCGTGAAAAGAGGGCTCCCATTCCACTTTGTCCACTTTATTAAATTTATTTTTCTTTTCAGTGTCAGGCCTAAGTTTGCCCCGTGGCGTGTCTAGGTCCTGATCAATGTTCCCACTTGTGGGTGTTCCCTCATGTAATATGCCACAACTTTCTACAAAATTCTCAATGTCAATCATTGCCTTGGGCCAATAATAATTTTGAGCCACCTTTTGAATGATGGTACCTATTTTCTCATGGTCCCCATCTTGTTTCACATGTAAGCTCCTTATTAACTCTGCCCTATACTTTTTAGGAAGTACCAGCTGTCCGTGACCATTGGATTCAGATCCAGCCTTCCTATAAATCAATTTGTTCTTCATATAGAAGTCTCCTTTTCCTGGAGGTGTATGACAATTTGACAATTTCTTAAAACAAGGCTTGAGGGTCTTATCCCCAGCCTGCGCCTTCCTCATCTCATCTGGAGTGGTATCTATCAGAATATCCTCCTCCTTTCTAGAGGTCGACCTGATCTGAAGGGTGGCCATATACACAGGTTTCCTTCTACAACGGTCAGTATCATGATTGTCCATCCGACAATTTTTACACCACTTCCTTCCTTTGTTGAAAGATTTTCTTTCATCAAATTTCCTTTCATCGAATTGTGGGGTTTTATTTTTATTATCATATCGTGGCCTATCAAACTGGTGCTTACCTTTGTTCTGATCTCTAGGATCAAACTTATTAAAGTGTTGTGGTGCCTTAAAATTGCCTACCTGTTTCTTTTTATTACTAGTTACCTCTGTTTGAGCTGCCTGATATCTTTCAGCGACATTTAGTAACTCACCCAGCCTCTCTGCACCTTGTTCCATGAGAAACTTTCTCAGGTCTGGAGCCATGGACTCTCTTAGCTGCTCTATAAGGATCATTTCCTTAAGATCTTGGGTTTTCCCCAAAGCAGTCCATTTCTCCAAGTATGTCTCTAACCGTGCAGAGAACTGGTGATATGTCTCACCTGACAGTAGTTTAGCATTCCTGAACTTTTTTCTATAACATTCTCCATTCTTTTCATATCTTAACAAAAGAGCCTGCTTTAGCATGTCATAATTGTCTTGGTCATCTCTGCTCATCTTGGCAAAAACTTCATAAGCTGTACCACGAAGCCCTTGTGATAACTTTAGGCTCCACCTTTCTCTCTCTAAACCATACGTGGTAGCTAAAAGTTCATATCTATTTAGGTAACTTTCTATGTCATCGTCTTTCTCAACAAAATGGTCTAAATGAAAACTCATAGCTGAGGTTGAGGCTGCCTGACTAACAGTGGCATCTGAGGTAAAGGGACTGGCACCATTTTCAGGAGCATGGCCTTGAAATTCTAACTCCCTTAGCCGTAACTCATGTTCCCTTTGTAATCTCTTCTCCTCCTTTTCTGCTTCCCTTTCTGCAGCTAATCTTCTTTCTTCTGCTTCCCTTTCTGCAGCTAATGTTCTTTCTTCTGCTTCCCTTTCAGCCTTTTTCTCTTCCAACTGCAGCCTCTTTATTTCCGCCTCACGATCCGCCTCCATCTGTAACCTTTTAGCCTCAGCCTCCAATGCCCTAACCTCTTTATCAGCCTCAATCTGCAACCTCTTAATTTCTTTATCTGCCTCTAACTTTCTTTCAGCTTCTTTCTCTAATCTTTTTTCTTCCCTGGCAATAAATTTATCACATTCTGAGGTCACATAGTCAATCAAGACTTGACCATCCATGTGCATTTCCCTGGCAGTCTGTACAGCCGCAGATCGAAACTTTGCCAGGTCAGCCATTTTCTAACAGGCAAATTTATACAATGTCTAACTAAACAATTCTATCTATGACTAATTATACTAAGGACAACCACAAGCACTGAAAGCTCAACCTTATTTATTTTCCACCCAAGAATACCTTTTTAATTTTTATAATTCCCTAAAGTTAGCTACCCAATATAATTGGTGCTTTGAAAATTTCAAATCCCGGGAGCGAGACCCCCAATATATGTGGTGAGTTGGGATTATATAAATATTTATAGGGGACTTAGTGTACTGAATGAGATCTGCTGTGAAGGTCTCTGTATCTAATAAGGTTGGTGTGTTACAGAGAACCTTGCTTGCTACCACATTTCGACCTCAATCAGACTTATTCTTGAATTGTATGATGACTTCGTTTAATGTCTAGGGTTATGATAGTGATGAAGTGTAAGTTCACAACAACCAACAGACAGATAAACACCTAAGTAAAGTTTCACAACAATTTACAACACTATGGCAATCCCAAACACATAACACTCTAAAGATTTATCTTAAGTAAGTCAAGTGTTAAATTTTATACAATGTATTAGCTTTTCAATATATAGATATCCTGATCCTACTACAATGTGAATCAGGAATCACAATCAAATGTAAGCACAATGTTTATGTACAACAATTTATACAAAAGATCTTTGTCCAGACATATAATAGTATTGTAATATAAGTGTAGTGTTGTGATGTATTATTATGAGGTAATACTGGCTTTTAATGCTAGGTTGTTGTTTGTCATCACGACTTCATGTGTTTGTTACTGGTGGAAATAATATTAAAGGATTCACAGATTCTGTTTCTTTAAACTTTCTGTCCCTTTTATAATAAAGTTCAGTTCAGGGTTATATATTTTCAAGGTTGGGCTTTACGTGCTGACATGCTCTTATCTCATAATGCAGCTGCAGGAAACCTGTATCCTCTGCTCGCTTGCTTCTCAGTTTGATAATATGATAGGCAATGGCCGCTATCTTGTGCTGGGAGTCTGCAGCCAACTTTCTGGATCACGCAGTACTCAGACCGGACGATGCAATATCACCATCTATACCACGGTCCCTGAAAGTGAAGGTTATGCATCCTTCTTACTAACTAGTATATAATATTATTCCACACTGAAGTACATGACAGTACAAACAAACATAAAGTTCAGCGCTTTAGGCCAACTGCTAGCTTTTCATGTGACAATATACACCAGTATTCCTCTCCCTAATGGTTACAACGCCTCTGCAATTCCAGCTGTAATCCCTTCCATACAATAGGATAGGTGTTATTTTACTATATGGCAATCCAATATATATATATGCAGTTATACTCCTCTCTGACAATCTTTTACATGGTGGAGCAATATCTAGGCTTTGTCTCATGTTTGCTACTGAACCACACACATACAGACATAATTTATCATTTCACATTCAATTTTCATATAAAATACAGATCAAAAATGTCTAGCTTACCACAATTCGTAAGGAAAACACACTAAAGATGACTGGTACAGTTTGATCTGCGGTATGTCCAGGCTGTTATATATATATTTAATTTTGAATAACACTGCCTGCTCTCATCTCTTCACAATGTGTAACGATATGGCGTCCCCTCTAAGATTTCTTCTGCCAATATCCAGTGTATTGACCATGTCATAAAATTAACCATGATGCAACGTTAAAATATCTCCAATGATACAACGTAAGGATAAAAACTAATGCGTAAGCTACTAGAATACATGATCGCCCACGCCGCGGGTCATCACCCGCCATGGAAATTAAATTGTTAGACTTGAAGGCAAAACGGAACGGGATGAGAACGGAGATCAAAAGGAAAAATCTGACTGAACGCGTGCTTGAAACTAGCGAGGCTAAAAATACGCAAAGTGGTGGGGAAAGGAGGAAAAAGTCACGTTCCCCAAGTTGACATAAAGTAAAGAAATCGACAAAAGGGACCTTGGATATTATACGCCACAGTCATTTCTTGGACGCTTTTGCGATAACTTAGTCCGTTTATTCGAATGCAGTGATGAACGCATCCCAGAAGATTCTAGAAAATATTTGAAAAGTAACTTTTCTTAATAATAATGTTAGGAATATAAAACCTAGCTGGCCGGATGGCCCATCTTGAGCAGTGAAATAATATGCTTTCATTTATACAGACGGATAGATAATAAGAAAGATATTGACAAAAGACTCTGTTGTTCATATCAGCGAGCGTCTGCATTGAAATAAAACATGTCACTAATTTTCAAAAAATTGTGGCCTTGAAGACGCAAGTGCTAAAATCTAGTTGGAATGAAGAGACGGGGTGGGATGGTGAATTGTGGCTAAAAATAACTTTACAGGCAAAATTGTGTAGGGGAAGGCAGAGTTGGTTCAAAAAACAAGTGTGTTTTTTGTGTGAAACGCAAGTAGAGACGGACGGACCAACAGACAATAAGGCATACTTGACTGAGGTATGACTGAAATGACTTTTTGGTAGGATATTTGAATTTGAAAAAGAAAAGGCAGTGATTGGCCATAGATGAATATATTATCGGCGCTCAGACGCGCATTTTGTGCCATTCATTAGAAGTTGTCCTAGTAGACACAGTGAATTATTAAGTGGTGTAATTCCCAGAAGCTATTGAAATATTTAGAGGGACGCCATCCTAAGGCCAGCAGCTCAGCTGAGTTTTGCTAGCATTTAACTGTGTTCTATATTCATAATTCTGGTAAGACTGAAATTATTTCTTTGTACCTTTTAATATTTGTTTAAGGTTTCGAGTGATTTGATACTGCAATAGCATAATCTGTCCCTTACAACAAGTAAGGATTCGCTCTAGACCCCCCCGCCCCAGTTCAGGGTCTAGAGACAAATAAAATACATAAACTCCAGCAAGGATTATGAAGGACAGATCAAGTGTTGAGATCAGTGAAACATATCACCTATCCTATTCTATGGCAGGAAGCTAATGAACATATTTCAGAATCCGTAGTCTGGGAGAACTTATCCTATGTGAAACCAACTTGGTAAGATGTGTTGTTTGGTCAGAAAGATCTGACCTGTCTATGTGGTGTTGTTGTTGTGTAGTGTTGTGTCCAGAAATGGTTAGAGGATGGAATTATGACACATGACTAATACTTTGATTGCAGAACTGTGAGTTTCAGTTGGCACCAATGCGGTGTCAAATGAGTTGTTGAATATTACAAGAGTGGACCCGTGCAGTAACATTTTGTCAGAGCAGCCTATTATTGCCCCCAAGCACGGAGAGGTGGGGCCACCAGACTTCTGATATTGCCCCCAAGCACGGAGAGGTGGGGCCACCAGACTTCTGATATTGCCCCCAAGCACGGAGAGGTGGGGCCACCAGATCTCAGCACCAGAGCTACACCTTCAAGCTACGTGAGCGTCTGGTCTGCTGAGAATTCACCAACTCAACTTATTTGCTAACACACCCATAAAATTTCCATCAAATAACTGGACAATGTGTAGTCGCCATAGACAGGGAGTGATGAGGCTACCCCAACAGCACATCCATTAAATGTTCTCCCAAAATAGATTACAACTATAAACAGTAGTAATATTAACTAGTCTAGTAACATATATATGTACACACCTTGCATTTACTATGTAATATTCATGCATTTCTTTCATAATTGCAAAACCTTTCATATGTTCTGACCAAATTAAAACCTTGGTTCAGAACAAATAAATTTAAGAAAATTACTATCCAAATTTTACACACTTGAGTTAGTTCAGTGTATTATAACATTTATTAATATTATTAGACTTAGTAAATATCTGTGTGTGTGTATGTAAACTACCACAACACATTACATATCATTACCCTAGACATTTAACGTAGCCACATTCATTAGAAAAAAAAAAGATAGGTGTGAGGTCGTAGTGGTAGCACGAAGGGCCTTCTGACAATTCACAGTTACATTTTATCTCAGGAGCCTTCACAGCTGACCTCATGCATCACACTTAGTAATATCACCATCATACAATACCATCAATCCACTACATATATTGGGGTCTCTTTGTCCCGGGATAATTAGCCTATCAAATATATTAGGATCTCCTGGGGGGAGAATTAGATTAGGGGAACACATTATAAAAATTAAAAGTGTCCCTTAAAATTAAAAGTGTCCCTGAAAATAAAAGTTGGTGAATCTTCACAGCCAGTGGTAGTTAATTAATTAATTAGAATTATTTTAGACTAGAGTAATTAGAAGTACTTTAGTGGTTGGAAATTTTATCTTGCACATTGCTAGATTTGTTTAAAATGTATGGCGGAGCTGGCCAAATTCAGATCAGCTGCTGTGCTGACGGCAAAGGAGATGGGAATGGATGGTCAGATTTTAATTCAATATGTAACGGCTGAATGTGATAAGTATATTGAACGGGAGGAAAGAAGATTAGAAAAAGAGGCTGAAAGAAAATTAGAGTCTGAAAGGTTGGCTGAAGAGAAGAGGTTACAAATTGAGGCTGAGACTAAGAGGTTACAAATTGAGGCTGACAAAGAGGCTAAAGCATTGGAGGCAGAAGAAAAACGACAGCAAAGGGAGGCAGAAGATAAAAGGTTGACTGCCGAAAGGGAGGCAGAAGATAGAAGGTTGCGTATCGGGAGGTACCACATAGTTCAACCGGGATGACTCCCGCAACTCTGCTATTTGGGAGGCCAATAAAAGGTCCATTAGAAGCGCTATTAAGGACCTGGACAGATGAGAAGGCGGAAGAGACTGTTACCTCATCTTATCAATACGTGAACGAACTGACCACTCGTTTGAAAGCTGGATGGAAACTGGCAAATGATAATTTGAAACAAGCCAGGAAGAAACATGCAGCATATTTTAATAGGAAGGCAAAGGACAGAGAACTGGCAGTGGGAGAGAAGGTGCTGCTTCTACTACCCGGTAGCCAGAATAAATTACAAATTGGATGGCAAGGTCCATATACGGTTCTAGAGAAAGTGTCTAGAACAAACTATAAAATTGACAAAAAGGGGAAGGAGAAAGTTTATCATGTAAACCTGTTAAAGAAGTATCTGGACAGACCACTCCAGGAAAGCACCCCCTTACTGACCTTAGCTATCGCAACTCAATGCAAAAGGAACCACTCACCTCACATGAATACCCATTACATCCTTGTGAAACAGCAGCACAGGTAAAAGTCAGTAAGCACCTGACTAAAAACCAGAGGGAGAGAGTTCAACAGGTTCTGGAGGAACACACAGCTGTATTAACAGATAAACCAGGCCATACAAATTTGCTACAGTATGACATGAAACTGGTAGACTCAAACCCAATCTGTATGAGAGCCTATTCTATTCCGTTCGCGAAGGAGAAGGCATTGAAGGAAGAAATAGATTATTTGTTGAAGGAGGGGATTATTTCACACAGTGAATCATCTTTTAGCTCTAGTGTCGTATTGTTGAGAAAACCGTCTGGGGAACACAGACTGTGCATAGATTACAGGAAACTGAATGCTGTCACAGAAGGACAAGTGGATCCATTACCAGACACAAAACAGTTATTTGCCAGACTGAACAAGGCAAAATACTTTTCAAAGGTGGATCTTAGTAAAGGCTATTACCAGATCCCAGTGAAGCCTGAAGTGAGACCTTATTTGGCTTTTAGCACTTCGGATGGACATTATGAATTCAACATGCTACCATTCGGACTGAAAAATGCTCCGAGTGTATTTTCAAGGATGATGCGCAAATTGTTGGATCCCCTGAATAACCCATGTATCACGAATTTCATGGATGATATTCTCGTCGCCACAGAGACATTTGAAGAACACATTGAAGCTCTAGAAATGTTATTTAATAGGCTTAGGGAGGCGAACTTGACTGCTAGGCCAACAAAATGTTGCATTGGATGCAAAGAGTTGGAATTCTTGGGACACACTGTATATCAGGGTAGCATGACCCCTGATCCCAAGAACTTGGAAAAACTGCAGAGAGCACCTAGACCACAAACAAAAAAGTACGTGCGATCATTCGTGTCGTTATGCGGATTTTATCAAAAATATATCAAAGATTTTAACTCTATTTGTGCTCCTCTGACTGATCTGACTCGCAAGGGACTTCCAGATAAAATTAATTGGACTGCGCAAAGTGAATTAGCGTTCCAAGACTTAAAGGAAAAACTCACTAGCAAGCCTATTCTCAAACTACCTGATTTGACACAGGACTTTGTCTTAAGAACCGATGCAAGTAATGTAGGACTCGGAGCGGCTTTGTTGCAAAGATCATCTTCACCTGATGGGGAACTGAAACCAGTCGCTTATGCAAGCCGCAAATTGAATAAGGCGGAACAAGGATACTCCACAAGCGAAAAAGAATGTTTAGCGTTAATCTGGGCAATAAAGAAATTTCAAATCTATCTGTATGGTAGGACTTTTGTGGTCGAGACGGACCATCAGCCTCTCGTATTCTTATCTCAGGCTAAGCATGGAAACGCAAGATTGCTGAGGTGGTCTTTATTGCTTCAACCTTATCAGTTTAGTATCCAATATATCCCAGGCAAATTGAATGTCGGTGCAGATTTCCTCAGTCGGCACCCCTGTGATCAAAATTAGAGTAATGGTAGGCGTGAGGAGAGATTTTATCTATGTGTATCACTGGTTTTAGAACTTGCCTTAGGCATGTTTTCAAGTGGGGAGATGTGTCATAAAATTAACCATGATACAACGTTAAAATATCTCCAATGATACAACGTAAGGATAAAAACTAATGCGTAAGCTACTAGAATACATGATCGCCCACGCCGCGGGTCATCACCCGCCATGGAAATTAAATTGTTAGACTTGAAGGCAAAACGGAACGGGATGAGAACGGAGATCAAAAGGAAAAATCTGACTGAACGCGTGCTTGAAACTAGCGAGGCTAAAAGGACGCAAAGTGGTGGGGAAAGGAGGAAAAAGTCACGTTCCCCAAGTTGACATAAAGTAAAGAAATCGACAAAAGGGACCTTGGATATTATACGCCACAGTCATTTCTTGGACGCTTTTGCGATAACTTAGTCCGTTTATTCGAATGCAGTGATGAACGCATCCCAGAAGATTCTAGAAAATATTTGAAAAGTAACTTTTCTTAATAATAATGTTAGGAATATAAAACCTAGCTGGCCGGATGGCCCATCTTGAGCAGTGAAATAATATGCTTTCATTTATACAGACGGATAGATAATAAGAAAGATATTGACAAAAGACTCTGTTGTTCATATCAGCGAGCGTCTGCATTGAAATAAAACATGTCACTAATTTTCAAAAAATTGTGGCCTTGAAGACGCAAGTGCTAAAATCTAGTTGGAATGAAGAGACGGGGTGGGATTGTGAATTGTGGCTAAAAATAACTTTAAAGGCAAAATTGTGTAGGGGAAGGCAGAGTTGGTTCAAAAAACAAGTGTGTTTTTTTGTGTGAAACGCAAGTAGAGACGGACGGACCAACAGACAATAAGGCATACTTGACTGAGGTATGACTGAAATGACTTTTTGGTAGGATATTTGAATTTGAAAAAGAAAAGGCAGTGATTGGCCATAGATGAATATATTATCGGCGCTCAGACGCGCATTTTGTGCCATTCATTAGAAGTTGTCCTAGTAGACACAGTGAATTATTAAGTGGTGTAATTCCCAGAAGCTATTGAAATATTTAGAGGGACGCCATCCTAAGGCCAGCAGCTCAGCTGAGTTTTGCTAGCATTTAACTGTGTTCTATATTCATAATTCTGGTAAGACTGAAATTATTTCTTTGTACCTTTTAATATTTGTTTAAGGTTTCGAGTGATTTGATACTGCAATAGCATAATCTGTCCCTTACAACAAGTAAGGATTCGCTCTAGACCCCCCGCCCCAGTTCAGGGTCTAGAGACAAATAAAATACATAAACTCCAGCAAGGATTATGAAGGACAGATCAAGTGTTGAGATCAGTGAAACATATCACCTATCCTATTCTATGGCAGGAAGCTAATGAACATATTTCAGAATCCGTAGTCTGGGAGAACTTATCCTATGTGAAACCAACTTGGTAAGATGTGTTGTTTGGTCAGAAAGATCTGACCCGTCTATGTGGTGTTGTTGTGTAGTGTTGTGTCCAGAAATGGTTGGAGGATGGAATTATGACACATGACTAATACTTTGATTGCAGAACTGTGAGTTTCAGTTGGCACCAATGCGGTGTCAAATGAGTTGTTGAATATTACAAGAGTGGACCCGTGCAGTAACATTTTGTCAGAGCAGCCTATTATTGCCCCCAAGCACGGAGAGGTGGGGCCACCAGACTTCTGATATTGCCCCCAAGCACGGAGAGGTGGGGCCACCAGACTTCTGATATTGCCCCCAAGCACGGAGAGGTGGGGCCACCAGATCTCAGCACCAGAGCTACACCTTCAAGCTACGTGAGCGTCTGGTCTGCTGAGAATTCACCAACTCAACTTATTTGCTAACACACCCATAAAATTTCCATCAAATAACTGGACAATGTGTAGTCGCCATAGACAGGGAGTGATGAGGCTACCCCAACAGCACATCCATTAAATGTTCTCCCAAAATAGATTACAACTATAAACAGTAGTAATATTAACTAGTCTAGTAACATATATATGTACACACCTTGCATTTACTATGTAATATTCATGCATTTCTTTCATAATTGCAAAACCTTTCATATGTTCTGACCAAATTAAAACCTTGGTTCAGAACAAATAAATTTAAGAAAATTACTATCCAAATTTTACACACTTGAGTTAGTTCAGTGTATTATAACATTTATTAATATTATTAGACTTAGTAAATATCTGTGTGTGTGTATGTAAACTACCACAACACATTACATATCATTACCCTAGACATTTAACGTAGCCACATTCATTAGAAAAAAAAAGATTGGTGTGAGGTCGTAGTGGTAGCACGAAGGGCCTTCTGACAATTCACAGTTACATTTTATCTCAGGAGCCTTCACAGCTGACCTCATGCATCACAGTAATATCACCATCATACAATACCATCAATCCACTACAGACCAATCGTTTTGAATATATTTAAAAGAGTACCCAGTCATTCCACATTTTCATTCACTTCTACTCCGTTTCTAGGCATTTATTTGTTATTCCTAGGTCACCCAATCCAATTTCTTTTAACTTCAAAGTTCAGCCAATGGCCTCCCACGTACTATCTTAGACTTTCTGTCACTACTATGTTTCACAAAAATCAGGGATTTCCATCCCAAGCAGATATGACCAAACCTGACAGTATCTCTGTTCTCTATATGTTTTATTACCAATATTTAATTATCTAATGGACTTTTTAGATAATTTATTACATATTCCTAGTCCACCAGCCTTCCTGTACACGAATATATGATTTTTTAATGGGCTAAGTGGTGTAGTTAAGAATACGATCTTTTTTCGATGTTAAATGTTTAATTTCAACTACCACCTGTTCAATCCTTTACGACTGTACTATCAGTATAAAGTCAGGAGCACTACGTAAAAAAATCAGGTTTCCTAATAAGAATTTAACCTGTTTTCAAAACCTACATCGTATCGTTAGTTTTTTTCATCACTGTTTATTTGAAAAAAAATCAGGCCATGTCCACTGCGAGTTGGTTTATTTTTAGACACACAGCGAGTGGCTTGCGCTACTGTGTTACATGGTCCGTCTACCTCTCTCTGCTTTTTTTCTTCTAAGCCCGTCTGTCTTTCCAAGGTTAACCTTGTGCGCTATTTTGCACTAGTGTTAGTTTTTAAAATCAAGGTCGTCCAACAGATTTTTCTACACATTCTATTTTTAGAACTACGGGTATCGCCGTATTGTTAGGCTTAAGCATTTTATTTAGGAAGGAACGAATTAGGACAAGTAGAAATCTTGTGTTAGCCATTACGGCGTTATACAACCAAGGCGTTATCTATACTGGGAAAGCACTGGTCCTTCTCCATTCTTCTTCCTATCGTATTATTTCGTTCTGCTTTACATTTATGTTCTAATTTATATATGGGTATTAGAATTTTTCACCACAGGCACAAAAAATGAAAAGTTTCGAGGTCATTATGTGACAACCATATAATGAAATACCAAATGATTTGTAATCATAAAATATTACGAAAGAACCTCACGCGTACACTTTTACAAATAATAAGTTGAGTTATCATCACCCCCCCCCCCCCTTTTCACCTCCTCCCCCCCCCCCCCCCCCCCCCCCCCCCCCCCACCCCCCCCCCCCCCCCCCCCCCCCCCCCCCCCCCCCCCCCCCCCCCCCCCCCCCCCCCCCCCCCCCCCCTCCTCCCCCCCCAAAAAAAAAATAAATAAATTAGGGAACGCTGTGCTATGATTACATCGAATTTAAAATATTTGCCATACCAACCTATTTAAATACTGTCGTGTGCCGTGGAATTTTGAAAGGCACTTTAAGTGTGCCGTGGAATTTTGAAAGGCACTTTAAGTGTGCCGTGGAATTTTGCAAGGCACTTAAGTGACCTCGAAGTGAAAAAGGTAACTAAGCACTGTTACCTCAGTGTAGTTTTATTTTGGCTTTCCTATCGCTCATTTTCCGATGAACTGATACATAACAACATCCGTTATGCTAATGAGATAGACGGTGTTCTGATCTTTGATACCATTATCCTCAGCCAGCTTTCCTCTTTAAACTCGTTTACGTCAGACTTTCAAGTTGTCAGTTGGATTCTTCTGTGGCCTTCATTGATTTTCTGTCTCGCATATTGTACGGCTCTGAAACACGGAGAGCGATAAGAACAACAACAACAAAGCTGCAGGCTTTCATCAATGGGTACTTGCGTAGTATTGAATTGAAGCGGTATGACATGATCACTAATTTGGAACTGTTGACAAGAACCAGACTAGTACGAGTGGACAAAAAAAGAGAGATGAGAAGACGAGCTGGGGATACATACACATTGAGGAAACTTGTTGACAGCATTATAAGGCAGAACTTGTTCAGGAATGCGCAGGGTTAAAAAATATTACACACACATAAAGGTATGTATTCAGATCAGGCACTCGTGAGAAATAAAGAAGTAGAAAGCTAGACAAAAGAAAAACAACAGACGTGAGAGGTTTACCGTGGAATCGAACCCATGACCTTCCGTGCGGCACCCCCGCCTAGCTACGGAAGCGAATCACACTATCCTCCCTGCCATCTAAGCACCACCTTTATGTGTTTAAAGGGTAAAAGAAGCTGAGGTGGATCGACAAACATACTGAGATCAGCATTGGGGACAGAAATGAAAATGACGAGGAAGACATGGAAAGACCTGGGAACTGATGGCACGTGACAAGAAGACTTATAATAACTTTGTTGAGGGCCTATGTTCCATAGGGAGTTGAAAGAAAATGATGAATGTGTTTGTCATATAAATGTAATTTTACATATCACAGTTTGCTAAATGCGTGCCTACCAGATAACAGTTGCTACTAGAGCCCCTTGATGTATAGATCTAGGGGCACTAGTTGCTACCTCCTTGCTATAGTATGTTTGTGATCCCTTGACTATGGTATCAACATGAGGCGGAAAAACCAACATTCGAAAAAGCGAGGTTATGGCTTTATTTGAAATACCAACATAACAAATATATATTTGCAATAAAAACTTTACTTAGGCAATAGCAGTAAAATCATAACACAAAGAGAAATGACACGAGATCAGTAGCAATCAATTACAAAGAATATTAGGAATTTGAATATAACACAAAACTGCAAATAAAATAACATTAAATACCCTAATAATAACCGACAATTAGGTTGAACATTGTAGAACAAGATGGTGGACGAGCGGAGGCTCGTTAAACTGATGCTAACGTGCTATCCTTCCATCACCTTTATTTTTTTTAAACTAGCAATAACCCGTCAATAATGACGGAAGTAAATCAAAAACTGTAATATATTTTTAAAATATTTTTTAATTGAATATAAAAGTTCTTTGTGTCTCGCTTGCTCTTTGCGATTGACGCGATCGTCTCTTCCTCTTACCATCTGCAGCTCGTTTTACAGCCATCTTATCATGTTGATCCATAATAATAAGTCTGCAATACTTTAAATTAAAATCTTGTCTTGAAGAAACAATCAAAAACTTACATATTAAAGTTATTTTTTTAACAAAATGATGAGTAAAATCCGTTTCCGGAATGAAACTGGGTTCTACAATCAAAAACTTACATTTTATTCATATATCACTATCACTCACTTTGTGTTGCACAATTCACCGACTGAGTTCTTCGTTGAGTGTTACTATTTTCAGGAGAGTACATATAAGGGAAACAATACAATTAATGTCTAACTTTCAACAACAGTTGTATCCCTTAGATGTGGACGACGTACAAACGGCGAGAATTATAGATGTTGATGATAATAAATAAACCACTCGAGAAAACACGAAAGAACAAATCTGACTTAAATTAACATCACAGATCTCTCTCTCTCTCTCTCTCTCTCTCTCTCTTTTAAATTCTCAAATCATTTCAGCGATCCCATCAGCCATCTTGGCTATTTTTGTGCTGAATATGGTGACGTGAAATAAAAGTGATTAACGCAACTTCCGTCACTTAAAAACCAGCAAGATGTCGAAGGTAACAAACAGGGGACCAAATTGGCTTTCAGAAGCTAATTTACTTGATTTCTTACAACTCGCTTCAGTGTTATTATAGCTAATTATCAGGAACAATGGCACACGTGAGCTCGGTCACCACTATTCGTCCTAAAACCAAAAAACAAAAAAATTACACATTAAACGTGACAAGAGCGGTGAAGAAAAAGACCAAGATCACTAAAGATAACACCCTGTACACGCCTTTATTGGATATAACTTATAAAAACAACAAGCAGTGTGCCATACTAAATTTCTCCACATTGCTTGAGTATGAGGCACTAAGAAGTCTTTCAAAGATGTACTATGAATCGAATGCACATATTGAATCAAGAACAGATGCTAGCGGTGCATACGTGGAAGATGTTATTTCCACTGAAGATGTTTTCCTCCATTTTTACAACACTTCTAACAAAATCATGATTCAGGGTTCAGAGACTGCGGTGAAAAATTGGATACAGAAAGATTTAAACAAATTATGGATAACTGCAACCACTGCTGGAGTCAGTCGACAGGCCATCTCACCCAACTTAGCTCTTCCCAACTTACCAGACAAATCTTCGCGATGTCAGACACCCGTTGACAAAAATGTAAAACTATATATGCCATGTATTAATGAATGCGACACTTTATCTCAAACTGAACTGAAAACACCAGTTACAGCAGAAACAGAATATGGAATCACAGAGGCGGATCACCATTCACTCACTGAATTTGTTGTTAGCGATCCAGTACCAACATCACCACAACCCTTACAAGTAGCATTTCATCATGATTTATTTACAAGTATTATGTCTGAGATAGATTCACTTAGAGCAGAGCTGAACAGCCTCAGACAGTCGTATGAGAAGCTTCAGGCAGAACATACGGTACTTAAAAGTAGCTATGAAAAAAGCCAGCAGTATACGGAAGAGCTTTGTACACCACCAGAGAAAACGGACAAACTGTGTCAAAAACTGAACAACACTAGCAACGAAACCCAGCAAACCATTACGCAACTAAAACTCCATCACAGCCGAGAAAGTGTCCTGGATTCTCCGAAATTAATTACAGACAATGCAGATAATGTTTGTAGAATCCCTGTAACAATTTCAAATCGGCACTCTCCGCCAAGACGAATAACTCACAGCGTGCGCTATTATCAGAAATCCAGTAATCAGAGCACACAGGTAACAGAAGAACGGGCACGACCTATCACAGGCTCCAACACAAGGATTCAGAATAAAAGGAAGCACCTTATTTTCGGAGACCAGAATGTGAAGGAATTACAAAAATCTAAATTGTTAACAAACGATATGGACTTGGTCACTGTTCGCTTCAAGAACTGGGCATCCACTCAGGACTTGGTGTCACTCCTTAAACGTTTTCCGTCTGATCCCACTGTCACCAGAGTAACTACTCATATAGGTCTATCAGACTCGCTCAAAGGTATTGAAATGTCCCAAGCTGATCTAAACCAAATCACATCAAATTTCCATTCGTTATTCCCTAATGCGAAAATCTACTTCTCGTCCATTATTCCTCCAGTCAGAGCCCATTACCGCAAATCCATTGATGTCAACAATTCTAAACTTAAGAGGCACTGTGTCAAACACAACTATAAATTCATTGATCACTCCTCGTACTTCCTTGCGAAATCAGGAGCCCCTAAAAAACTTCTTTACAGCGGTGATATTGCCTTATCTACTGAAGGAATCAGCAAGCTGGCAACAAACATCAGGTACCCAGAACGCACCTTCAAAGGAGTCGGCCACACACCAGGATCTCAAAATCCAACCAGTCATCTATCAACAGTGAATACCTGCTTCTCGGATAGTAATTATGACCTTGACTTTCCACCATTACTTACTACTTCTAACAACACCCACTCAACATCATCTCATAAGCAGGAACATCAAATCACACCTGTTCTTATAAATCGCGAAGTACAGGGAACAGCTTGTGATGTCTCCCTACAGCAACAACCACCAATGTTTTCTGCACTTACTCAACAGGAACGATGTGATAGACTCTATCCTCAAAAGTGTACAAATGAAGCAACTCAACAAACTCAATCTTCATGTCCTGATACATCCTCACTCCAGCCATCAATGTCACAGACACAAGAAGCCTACCCCCCGTCACCGCATTTGTACCATCTTCCTATGTATCAACATCTGTACCATCTGTACCCAACCTTTCCTAATTTCCCACTACAACAAAGACTCTTGGACTATTTACCTTCTGCCGGGAGATCATACTGGTCAGCATACTCCGATCCCACAACAAGAACACATGAATATCCCGCAACCACATTCTACCCTATGCATCATCCTGCACGTCCTAATCTACCAAATTTATACTTTCAACAGCCCTGTTATCAATGAAATTTTAGTGATCATCAATTTCACAAAATATGGCTCCCACAGTCACAACGGAATACCCAAATCGTCAGGGACTCAGGTTGGGACATTTGAATGTTTGTCATCTCTACAATGTGAGTAAATTGGCTGAAATTACTTCCATACTCTATAATAACAATGCATACTTTCATATTTTTGGTGTAACAGAAACTAGACTTAATGAACACATTTCTAACCAAGAACTGCAAACTGCAAATTATGAAATTTTCCGTCGGGATCCATCAATTAGGTTTGAAACTGGTGTGGCTGCCTATGTGCACACAAGCATCAATGCTATAAGACGCGTTGATCTTGAATGTCCTGAAGTTGAATGCATGTGGCTGGAAGTCCGACTCCCACACACTACCTCTATATTAATTGGCTTTATATACCGCAATCCGGATGCCAAAATGGAATGGCTAGATCAGTTCTCGGACATGATGGACAAAGTCTGGATAACTTCTTTGGAACTATTAATAATGGGAGACCTCAATATTGATGCCTTGAAGCGAAACGTTAATTGGGATAATTTGTATACCCTGTACAACCTGAACCAGTTGATATCGCTACCAACCCGTGTCACAGACAAGTCATCAACCTGCATAGATCATCTGTATGTTACTAACACTGCTCACGTCATTGAAGTCTGCGTTCCCGTATGTGGTCTAAGCGATCACTATCCCATATGTTGCACCTGGACCAAAAAGGGAGTTCGAATTCCTAAACTCTGTCACCAGGTTGTACAGGCACGAATATTCAAGAATTTTGATAGCTCCAAGTTCTTGTCTGATCTCTTAGCGACACCTTTTGATAATGTCTATGGAGTATCTGACCCGACTGAAGCCCTAGAAATATGGATGTCAGCATTCACTTCAGTTCTTAACAAACATGCTCCTGTGCGTATGAAACGTGTCAAGTCAAGAATTATGCCTCCATGGATAACAATGGAATACCTGAAAACTAGGCAACAGCGAGACTATTTCAAGAAGATTGGAGACCATGCAAGCTATAGAAAATATAGAAACTTAGCGCAGTACATTTTAAGGAAATCTAAAAGACAGCACCTCAGATCCATTATTGACGACGGCCGGTGCTCATCTAAAATCTGGAGCGCTATTAACCTTCTCACAAATGTACGCCGGCATAACCTCCGACAGCAAGCTACAAACATTAATGCTGATGAATTTTGCCAGTTCTTCTCGTCCATCGCACGAACATCCGGGATAAATCATCAGCAACTGAATTGTACTGCTCTTTCTGATTTCGTTCAATCGAGGTTAAACGAAGCCCAACTTCCTGAATTACCTTTACTGTCAGTCTTGGAGGTCTTTATTTTAATTAAATCATTACCTCAGAAGAAATCGTGCGGTGAAGATGGAATATCTTCGAGGATACTTCAGATTGCAGAGCCTGTTGTATGCAACTCACTCACTTACATTTACAATCTGTGCCTCACAAAGAAAGTGTTTCCTCAACGACTGAAAACAGGCTTAGTGGTACCAGTACCTAAAAAAGGTGATAGTAATGTCGTCACAAACTACCGGCCGATTTCCCTACTATCAGTCATAACTAAACCTCTTGAACGACACATGTATAAACATATTCTTTCTTCACTGAACAGCTACAATCTTATACATGAAAACCAATCTGGATTTCGACCCAAACACTCTTGTCAATCCTTGTTGACTAAGATTACCGAAATCTGGCATTCTAATATCAACTGCGAAAAAATAAATGGAGTGTTATTAATCGACCTTTACAAAGCATTTGACACAATTGACCACTCGTTGCTAATACAAAAGCTTGTGGTGTACAAATTTCATCCACAAGTGATCACATTAATAAAATCATTCCTTGAAAACAGAACACAACGAGTCTTATACAATAATGTGCTCTCTAAATCATACACCACTACAATGGGTGTCCCGCAGGGCTCGATACTAGGACCCTTACTCTTCAGCATCTTCATCAATGACCTGCCCTTGTCATTGCCACATGACGATTGTCTTATGTTTGCTGATGATACCACAGTAACAGTAGCTGGCACAGACATTAACACTGTTCAGTCTCTTTTACAGCATCACCTGGACATTGTACAAGATTGGTGCACTACTAATAGTATGTACATTAATAAAAACAAAACTCAATCTTTGATTATCTCAACCCGCCAAAAGATTCTGCACTGTCAACCAAATACGTTATCTTTATCTCTAGATGGAGAACGTATTAAGCAAGTTACGGACCACAGCCTGTTGGGTGTGGTCATCGACCAGTCTCTAAGCTGGAAGTCACATGTCTATTTCATCGCAAACAAGATCTCACAAAAATTGTTTCAACTCTCAAAAATCAAACATTTTTTATGTCCGCACTCTAGACTTATATTCTATTATGCACATATTCAAAGTCACCTTTCTTATTGCTCAAATATCTGGAGTCGCTGTGGCTTGTCATTTTTGAAACGCCTAGAATCCCTACACAAAAGGGCGCTACGACTTGTTTGCCTGAATGATAGCATTCCCAGTGCTCAGCTATTTTCACAGCTGAATGTTCTTCCTCTTAAAAAATTCTTCTTTTTCCAAGATCTCCTATTTGTGCATCAAATTTTACACGGCAGAACGCCTTCATACTTGCAAAAGTTCTTTCGATATAAATACTGCTCATATTTTATACGTGGCGACCTACTTTTGGACCTTGCAAAACCTCGAACTGACCTCTTCCGAAGTTGTTTTAGTTATGCAGGTGGTTTAGCATGGAATTCTCTACCCAAGTCTGTCAAAACTGATAATTACACCACATTCAAAAGACATCTGCATTCACATGTCATGAAATCTTGTACACACATTTAACGACAATTCTGTTTCAGTTATTTCAACGTTTCCACGAGCATTTAACTATCATTGTAATATTTTTATTTTAAATTGAATTTTTTATATTAAGTCTCTCTCTCTCTCTCTCTCTCTCTCTCTCTCTCTCTCTCTCTCTCTCTCTCTCTCTCTCTCTCTCTCTCTCTCTCTCTATGTGCGTGAATGACTATGAGTAAATGTACTTGTCTGAGCTAAGTTTCTGATTGTGATGATATTATTAATTGATCCTGTCTGAAGTTGTTAATATTTTAATTTTTAACACACTGAAAATTGTATTGCAGGGCAGAAATGTAAAAAGGCAATTATGCCTATTTCTTTACCCTGATGAAATAAAGATTTCGTTCGTTCGTTCGTTCGTTCTCTCTCTCTCTATCTATCTATCTATCTATCTATCTATCTATCTATCTATCTCTCTCATCTTCTTTTTCTTAGCTTCTTACCGAGCATAGAGCGATTTCTGCAGATGCGCCCGCCCCCCCCCCCCTTTTTCCCCCTCCCCGTACCAGGATGCCTGCTTCAATGCTCATTCTCCGGATGCAGTTTGCTAGCCCCATGCATAAACTCTGATTCGCTGAATTTTAAGATATACCTGAGACAGCAGCAGACCATTTCTTTCTTTGTCTCAACGGGGCAAACATCAGAGATGATTTCAGAAATAATTCCGACACTGAAGGAAACAGAACAGCACCCGAGTTTGAAGTCTCGTTAGGGGCTGTATGAGATAATGACCTCCTGTGTGAAAAAAAAAGTCGGAAATGTGGAAACATAAATGCAATAAATGTACACCTCTGTGTGACCAAAGGTGGGTCAAGTGGTTGAGAGGTAAGTATAAGATGGCAAGAAAGGACCGTGGAACTAAATTCCTTTGCTGTGTATTGAAGTTCGTTTATTTTGATTGGTACTTTGTTATTGTTTAATATTTTTTATATTAATTAAATATTTTTCTACGTGTTGGCATTTGCTCTTATCTTTTCTATGTTTTTATCACCCTTGCTTTCTATTTATGACTGTGACTGACACGGGAAAACCCGAAACAATCCGTATTTCTAGTGTATTGTTCATTTGTTATGGGAAAACCCGAAACGTCATGTGTTTCTAGTGCAGTGTTTCTCAACCTTTTTGTGTTGACGGCACACTTTTCAATTTTTAAAAAAATTGCGGCACACCTATCTGACTCCGCGCCTGAATAAAAAAATTACAGTGAAATGTACTAAATTAAATACACTAATTTGTGGGTACTTTAGAATAAAGAAAACTCTCAATTTGATTTTCTTTTAATTGTTTAAAATATATTTGAAGTATATCTATTTGTGTTCAAAGCAGTTAATAGCTCCAATTATTATTGAATGAATTCAAGCTGTAAGATCAGTTTTATATTACATGATCACTAAAAATATACTTCATGTAGTAAATTTGCAAAATGTTGCGGCGCACTTTGATAGGCACGGCGGCACAATAGTGTGCCGCAGCACACCGCTTGAGAAACACTGTTCTAGTAAATAAATTAAGGGGCAGCTGTTCTAGTGTATTGTTCATTTGTCACGGGAAAACCCGAAACATCCCGTGTTTCTAGTGTATTGGTCTTTCTTTTTTTAACTTTCTATTATCAGTTTTACAACAGCGCCCCCCCCCCCCACCCACACACACACACACACACACTCCCCCCCCCCCCCCCCTTTCATTATTTATACATACTCTAAACCAGGGGTTCTTAACATGTGATCCACCGACCCCTTGGAGGTTCATGAATGGATTATAGAGGGTCCTTCATAACCTAAAAATTTGAATTTTATTTTCACCAAAGTTGTTAAGTCCGAAAAATAGATTTTTGCATTTAAAGAAATATATTCTTGCACATTTTTTATATTGTTTTAAATTTCAGTACGACTATATCAGAGCTTAACGATTTTGTCGTTGAAATAAGATGTATTTTGTGTATGCAACATTTTCTTCTAAGAAGTGTTCCTTAAGCCTTCACCGGACAATCAAAGGTGTACTTGGCACAAGAAACGTTAAGAACACCTCCTCTAGACATTGACGGTACTTGCAGACTCACTTTCAACAGTTCAACTGAGAACGAGTCTAAAAATCTGGCTTTATTTGTCCTGGCATTGACATTCTGACTGGTTCCCTCTTAGTCGACGTTACATGCCAAACTGGTTAAGCTGGGCACTTCTTCAAGGAGAACCAGAATGCGAACGGAAGAAGAAGAAGAAGAAGGAAGCACGTTAGCTTGGGCAGAGCTAACAGGAATAGAACAAAATAGAAATCGGTGGCGATTTTAAAAAAAAAAACCTTTCAGCTGTATGTTCCATAAGGAACATAAAAATGGAATGGTGGTGATGCTGATAATGGGATTTCACTAGTCAGACTTCTTAAGAAGAGTTTTACTAACAGATCGAGTGTTTAGGATAAAACACTAAGAACTATCATTTCATGTAGTTATCGGGGCGGAGGTAAGGGGGGAAGGCAGTCTCTGGGTAGACACTGAAAAAAAAAAATTGGTACAGTACAGAAACCAACGCGCCATGAGAGAACATGAATGCTCTGGTGCAGACCTCCTGCTAAGGGTTTTTGGTTTGCCTTCGGCTTTGGTTTTAAGGACTATCTTCATTGCTCACGGACAACTCCATCAGTGCTCCGATCTCCTCCTTTAGATCACATACAAAGGATTTCAGCACAGTGCACGAACTCCGAAGCACCGGCGAGAATCCCGATGTGTGTAAATAGTAATCACAAATTCTATAAACATTTTTTATGTGGGAAGGTTTCTAGATTGCCAGGGCAGCGGCCTTATGGCCTACTCTTTACGATTTAAAACTGCAGTGTGGTTTTTAACGTGCGCAACTTGCACACGTGTCGCATAGAGATTTATGATCAATAAATTTTCTATATTCTTTTCTTATTCTACCCGTGTCCTCTACTTTATTATCGCTCTTTTATCCTTTTCCTGTTTTTTTTTCGCATTCGTTAGTTTGCGACTAAATATATTTTCCCATTCTGACTTTGCCGTTTCTTTTCTCATACTGGTAACGCATTTATTGCATAATCGTGTCAGTCCCTGGACGAGACGAAATACTGTGAAAATTCGTCTCGATAGACATGGGATGGCTGACATATCGTCTAACATTTTCATCTGACATGGCGCTCTACGGTTAAGTTTCTCGGTGTTAGGTGTGAGTAGGCGCCAAATCTGCTGCGCTCAGATATGAGAGTAGTCGGAGTAGGTGTGAAGACGCGTTTGGCAGTTATGGCCTGCGTCTAAAGTTACGTGAAGCGTTAAGACGGAAAGGGGAGACTATTTCGGATTTTCGAAATAACGTGGGACCCTTTGTCTGTTTCATATATCTATCCCAGGAGCTGTACTGGACTTCATTCAGTCCTCCTAAATCTGCAGTAGACAGATCACTCGTGCTAGAAAATATCTTGTATATTGCAAAGTTCTGAGCTTCTTGGCAACATTTTACCGAGTTCTAGACTACCGTTATATTGAAGGATTCTAGTTCGTACTATTAATCTGTAGTTCTGTGTGGAGGTAAATATATTATATATCTAGTAGTGTTGAGGAATTCAGTGAAAATCGCTTATTTCATTTTACTAGTTAGATTTCTGTGCAGAAGAAATTAATTTATAAGTCTGTTATATTCGCTAGTCGACATGTTACAGTGGAAAGCAGAATAAATTATAATTTCTAGCTTAAACTCATTAGGCTATTAATATTATTAAACAATAAGACCAGCTCTACGATTGCAGTTTATAATGTAAGTTATAACCGAGGAATAGTATGTATAAGTATTTTATATGTTGTTTTCTCTTTATTCAGTGAAACTGGGGTAACCCAACTTCGCCAGCGTTTAAGTACTGATGAGAAATATCTGTGAAGAACTAAACATTCTTTTAATTAAAGACGTGTGGGTGTACAAAGTAAAACCTGTCTGGCATTGTGGTTGCATCCAGAACGACAGAGTACCTATTTTCACAAACTTTAAGACAAATTGAATAACTGCGCCTACCGAGCCAGATTAAATTCTTCCTGATAAAACATCAAGTGCATGCAGCCTCTGTGGCGAAAAATATTACCAGCATTAATTTTCCGACGATTTTTGACAAATGGTGGTGTGAACAATAATTATTTTTTGAGAGAAGTTACCAACCGGTCATTTTCCTAAATACGGGAAACCTCGTGATTCTGACATTGTGGGCCCGCTAAAACTAATTCTTACCTGAACTCAGTAAAGTGACAATAACTAAATCTGAACAAAATATCGCATGAAGATGACGCTCCCCGGACCCATTGGATGAAACCAAGATCTGCAGAGCTGGGTATCCGCTTCATCAAACGAAAGGAAGATTTACGTTGGGTGTGCCATAAAGTGCGCCAGACGGCGAACACCATCCAGACATTAGGTAAGAAAGTGAGACAGGGATCCCTGCTGAAAGAACAGAGTGAGAGTAGACTGACCGATGTTTTTTTTTATATATGCACCCACTTTTTGTAATTTCTTTATGCAAGTTTGTGCTAACAATATTTTCCTCAGGATAGATCAGAGTATCAAAGTCTGTTCATACCTTTAAAGGGAAATCTTAGATCTAGCATATGTATCCGTGACTCTTTGTGGCTATCACTTTTCTTCTAACAGGACTGTGGGCTATACATCGAGGGAAAAGATCATACCAATGGGTCTATCATTCTTGTAGAAATTCATTGACTTTATGACTATCTGTATATGCTTAAATGTAATATGTGTTGTGATGGAATTTTATTATGATAATTAAAATTCAATTAAACTTAATCAGTGTGGCGGTCAGTTCGTTCCCAAATATCATTATTTTCATCTGTCATAGTTTCACATTTGTGCGTCTATTGTCGTCACTTACGGGTGTGGGTATGTGAGGAACATATATATTAATATATATTATATTAGATTTGTCTGATTAATCTAACTCTGTTGTAGATGATAGGCTGACTGAGAGAAGCTTCTCGAGTGTCAGAGACAGAATCTACTATATTTCCTCCACCTCACTCGTGAAATATATTCCTAATTTTCCACCTCCCACTGAGCTATCACTTATTTCTATGTCTATTCAGAAGGGACCTGACTAAGTCTTAATCACCTATCACAAATCTACGACAACACGGAACCTCCTATTTTTTTCGCCCTTATCCGAGAAGGCTAGGCATCCGATCTCACTACGCAGGAGACCAGGGGGAGAATAATTTTAGGGCTACTAGTTCTGAAAAAAAAATGTCCACACATATTATTCCTTCTGTAGCGAAAGGTTTTTATGAGTATAGTGTCAGTAGTAGTTACTGATAGAACGGAAGAAGAACTCTGTCTGACAAGAATGTAGTCCCAGTTTCAGAGAAGAACACTGGTATCACAGGATAGTCACGGCTGTGAAGGTCTCTACTTTAAAGAGTATCAGATAAAAGTTATAGCCTAAGATGCCACCTTTGCCACGTAACTAACCTATGATAATCAACAATTCAGTAAAACTCCAAATTCAACAAAATAAAATTGATAGAATTACAATTAGGGGCCTACTGAATCATTTATTATGTACATCTATCTTTTGTTTCTTCTTGTGCAATTTCGAATGATGAAATGATGAAAATTGAATGAATAAAATTTAATTACAAAATTGAATGATAGTTGACTTATATTCAATAACTAAATAAGAAGTCCATTGTGGAATCATGAAAATAACAGAAAATTTTCACCCAAATGTTCCTTTATCACTAAAGTTTCTCTTGTCTAGACTATTATCTCAGAACTGTCTCATCATAACACACTAGTCACTTTGCTTTGACCACTCACAATGGTTGCTGGAATTTTGTTACATATGTGATAGGGTGGGCGAGATTATGATGATGATTATATTGTGATGTGTGATCACTCTCTTTGCAAACTCGCAACCGACCCGATCCAACAATAAAACTCTTGATTCTAGAGGCAGGGGCTGTATTTATTTTTACAACCCATTCAGTAACTAAGAGCACACTGAAGCAAACATTAAACAAATAAACCAGCGAACATAACAAAACCGAACAAACAAAACACCCAGCTAGTGCTCATTTGCTAATCTGAAGAAGCAAACAAAGCAACGAACTAGTTAAAATCATTGTTGAATAACGATACTCTCACCTGTCAAACAGTCCTTCCATGCCACCTGACACCCTCAACTATCACACACGCACACACTCATGCGTGTCGTCCAATAAGACTGGTAAGGTGTTGTGCATGAGGCTGACAATCTCACCGTGTAACATCGGTTGCTACCAAAACTACTACTGCAAGAGCACACACTCAGCTATCACACACACACACACTCATGCATGTCGTCCAATGAGACTAGTATGGTGTTGTGCATGAGGCTGGCAATCTCACCATGTAACACAGATTGCTACCGCAACCACTACTGCACGAGCATCTGAATGCTTCATACGGAGGCAAACCACACTGGTGGCCCCATGCTCCCACAGGAGCGGAGAAGAGAAATATATATCTCCAAGTGAGCCCACGAGCTCTCACAAACCATTCTACACGTAACCATAATTAAATAATAATAAAATGGACATAAAATAATGTTCAACGATATGTACAACAAATACTGTCAATAATGAGAATAAACCACCACCTCGCAACTGGTCTATCTCAATATTCATTACTGCATTCTGAACATGTCGTAAGTGACGACTGGTGCGCCTGGTAACAAGCGTGTCGTATACGACCCCTAATGAGATTGGGAACTCATCACATGAAACACATCGTTACCGTCACCGAAACAACCACAGCAATAGCATCAAAATGCTTATTGTGGGCCTGTAATGGACACCAGCTGCATTGGTGTTTCCATGCTCCGCCAGGAGCAAACAGAGAAACACCTGTCTCAACGTGCCTTACGCCTTACGCACGCTCTCCAGAAATCTAAATATATATTCTCACCTCAAAGTAACCCACCAAAGATATACAGTAGAACAATCAATAAACGCGAAATACACTAAATTACTCTTACAATAAAGAATAAAATATAATTATTCTTGACTTAACAACTAGAACTAGTCATCACATAAAGGGAATTTACCACGAAAACTCTCTCTTCTATTACTGGGGAAAATTACATTTAACCTACTTTCACCCACGTGTCGATTCACGCGATATAAAACTGCGTAACATTAAGTGATAACTAAGAGTGTTAAATGCAGACTCCTTGGCGTCTTCTTTTACGCACGGTCATCAACACGTGGTCCATCCGGTTGCCATCTTCCCGACTAGTTAATATTATCTAAATTCCAGTTTCTGATAACATTTCTGTCCAGTTTCATGCACAAAATACTTTCATACTATCTTCACCTTTCTTGCCCGGTCTGATGACTGAAATAATCACTCTTACAGCCGCAATCTGGACTTAGCAAGCCTAATAAAACCTATCAAACATTATTTTCACTCATCTATCATTTCGAGACTAAATCATAATGCCCTAAAAAGACATTTCCTTTGGAAACACATCTATCTATTTATTTCACTAAACATTAAAACAGCCTCACGCTGAATATAACTTCAAAAGCTACAGGGAAATAATGGTAATTTCACTAGGAAATAATATAATCTGCTTTTAAATCAAACTCACGTGTCATGTCTTCGTTCCTCTTCTACCGACACACGGCTAGCCTAACTTCGTTTCTTCTCTCTGGGCGGTTCTTGCAAAATAGGCCCGTCCGCCGGCCGCTATCTCTTTTATAAGCCCAGGTCGAATCACTCAATTTACTGCGCGCTAGGCGTATTGATTTAGCCGCATACATAACACTCGCGATATTGCTTTAGAAGGCCCGAAAACAGAAATATACACAACTATTTCTAGAGCAAAAACACAATTCTACACCACAACTCAATTTTTAGGCATTATTATGGCCTTTTCATCAATCTTGAAGACTTTTTACATCCCAGCATGCTTCGCGCACATCGAAAATATGGGCGATAAATATGCCAAAAACAGGAAGGGGGCGGGTATCTTTTCCGCCCCATCACACATAGGACACTTAACATTAAAGTTATGTAACTGTCCTATCTGAATATACACAGCAGTGTCAGTTGCAGGTCTTGCACTAGACCACCAAGCACTGATGGGGCTTAGGACTTGAATCTAGATAGCAATCTCTAATGCTCCTGTGTTGGTTCAGGAATGCAATATTGATCTGCAACACGAATGAGCCTGGAGACAATATGTGACAAGTGGCTAGCCTTTGGTCATAGATTCCACAAGCCTATGTGTCCATGAATGAGAGTGTTCAGATGTTTGCATGTAAATGAATGCTACATGGATCAGTTCTGATTAGAATAGCGAGACAAGACAGGTGTCTATCTGCATAATATTTCTAAAATAGTACATGAATAAAATATAATACATTTTATACACAATTATGATGCTACCTCCGTTTTTCACATTCTGGAGTGCCAAGTCCATTATTCCAGTATAATAACTTTAATTGATCACTCCTACTGACATTCCATGATAAACGTTGGTATGCATCGAGTTCCTTTAAACATTCATAACTCTATTTCAGTTCAGTCGTCTCGAAAGATCCTGATACATATTCTAAAACAATAATCTGCAATAAAACAAATGAATTATTCATAAATTTACATACCCTCTTAGGATAGATGCAAAATACAGAACAGACTCAGTTTAGTAAGGTAGCGCTGCACGGCAAACAGATGGTAAAGGTTTTAGCTTTGATACGCTACTCCCTCCTTCAGTCTGTCTTCTGCTGTGTGTGTAAATTTGAATATTTAAAAAAACAAATAAAGTTTTGCCTCGTTTTGGCGAGGCGCGTCCCGTACAACCTAGTCGGTTATATTAGGGCGCATGTCCAAATATAAAAGACCCTTAGGTCTGAAATTTGAATAGTCCACTATTGGCCTTTATATATGTTGTGTGCGGGCGTATTGGAGAGCAAGGCGACGTTTCAGTTTGCAGACTGTGTATTTTTTGCAGACTCAGCGAGCTTGTGTTAGCTGGGTCCAGAAATCTTCTTCATACTTCTCAACACTGTTATCCACGACTTTCATCTATACCTCCTTTTGCTTTCCATAACTTCTGTATTCCTTATATATGAAGTTTTCCATGATTGGTCCCGACTTCGATTGATAACAAATTTTTAAAGACGATCTTCACAGTGCTTTTCATCGTTATGGCGTCTTTACCTTCAATAATCTCCAAAGGTAATACACGCAGCAACTATTCCCTTGGAATGAATATAGCTGGTCTTATCCCTAAAAAAAAACGAAATCACTGTCATTACTTTCTGTCTCTCCATTTCCTTGTACGACACACGAATCCATTTTATTTAAACGCCATTGTAAAACCCGGTTCGTCTACATGCGAGCTTCGCGACTTTGGATTAGCTGCCAATATTTCTTTTCATTCTATCATATAAAGGCATGGTGTTTACATCACGCTACACCTTCTACTGCGTATCGAACCCGGTACCTTTAGAATTTGAGGCGGACGTTATACCATGATCTAATCGTTTTCTAAATCTTGTTGGAAACAGCACAGCAGAATCTTATGAGGGAGCTGTAAAATATTTTGATTTACAATTTGTTTGTTTTTGGTTTTTGGTTTTTTTAGCTTCAACCTGCCGTTGTCAAAATGCGTGTCTGGCCGTGTAGAAACAAAAAAATTATAACACTAGGATGTCAGCAAGGGCATATGCAGACTGTAGTATGAAATTGGACTGCAATCTTCAGACTTAAGAAGAAGAAGAAGCTCAGAAACTTGTAGCAAGAGCTGAGGCAAAACCTTCAACTAAATTAATATGAAACAAATATAAAGGTATGTTATCAGGCACTCGCAGGAAATAAAGAAGTAGAACACCAGACAACAGAAAAACAACAGACATGAGTGGCTTACCCAGGATTTGAACACTGGACCTTCCGTGCGACAACCCCGCCTAGCCATGCAAGCGAATCACACTATCCGCCCTGCCATCTACGCATGTCTGTTGTTTTTCTGTTGTCTGGTGTTCTACTTCTTTATTTCCTGCGAGTGCCTGATAACATACCTTTATATTTGTTTCATATTAATTTACTGTTTACAGGCCTCGGGTTTCCCTCCCTTATGTGTAATAAATGTTTATACAATACCAAACCTACCCACTATCCTGTTCTCACTGTTCTAGTCTACTATCATTTACTGGACACAGTATTAATGTCCTTGTCTTATTGGATTCGGCCTATACTGCTTGATAGAAATACAACAGAAGTGATTGCGTCATTAATAGGCTGAACTGCCCATGGCGGACTTCTGGTGTCGTGTATTGTGGTTCGCACTGTTGACCTGCCATTGAAACATCATTTTTTGATGATGCGTAGATGGCAGGGCGGATAGTGTGATTCGCTTGCATGGCTAGGCGGGGTTGTCGCACGGAAGGTCCAGTGTTCAAATCCTGGGTAAGCCACTCATGTCTGTTGTTTTTCTGTTGTCTGGTGTTCTACTTCTTTATTTCCTGCGAGTGCCTGATAACATACCTTTATATTTGTTTCATATTAATTTACTGTTTACAGGCCTCGGGTTTCCCTCCCTTATGTGTAACAAAACCTTCAACTAGTCAATTTTGGAGGTACAAACATTTAAAGTAGTATCACCAGACCTAAAGGTATTTTATATTGGGCTTGCGCCCTAATATATACGACTAGGGTTGAACGGGACGCGCCTCGCCAAAACGAGGCAAAGTTTTGTTTAAAAAACAGGTACAAACATGCTGTCTTAATTATACTGTGAAAAACTAGATGCAGTTAGTAGATTTTTGCGATCAAAAGACGGTGCTATATAATAATGCCCTGGAGATTTACTCATTTCTCTCAAACCCATCATGAAAAGTCAGCCCTTTTGGTGACACAACTGGGAAATGACACAAAGAAAGGAATGCCTTTTATTTAAATTTAAAAAGGGGTAATAATAATTCAATTTTTTGAAGGGAAATAAAAACGTTTGTTACCGTTTAATGTTATTTATGATTACCTGGTTGATAAGTTAAAAAGAAAAAAAAATAAAGAAATGAAAAAACATTGAGTGCAAGAGCTTTTTTTATTTATTTAAAATAATTTGTTCAGGCTTTATGGTCAAGCTGCAGAAAGTTAAGTTTTTAATGTTTTGATGAATAGCTTCGACACTTCTTGTACATTGTGACTGATGAAGAAAAGGTTTCTAATTCCTTATCTATGTAATGTTGAGACATTGCATTTTCGAAAAAGGAAAAAGCCAGATAAGTTGAATCTCCTTTTCATTTTAATTAAGTATTAGTAGATTATAATTAGTTGATATTTGGTTATTAGATGAATAGTTAATTACGAGCTAGGAATATTAGAATAAAATAGCGATCAAGGTTGCCAATCAAGTTCTAGAGATAAACCCAGATTATTTTATGCCTCAAATACACGGGATAAACGATGCTTGCACAATCTTTTAGTGCAACTTTAGCACAAATAAGCTGTGTGCTACCAATTTTTATTTATTTCTTCAGTTTTATTTTATTTTTTATTACCAAAAATTCACAATTATATAAAAATGTTTTTATTAACACCCCAATATATGAACTCTTAAAAATGAGATATTTTAACAGTAACATACTTAATTTAGTTGCATTAACAAAATGTTCCTCAAATCAAATATAAAATGTTAGTTGTAACTTGTTACTGTTGAAAATTATCACTTGTCAGCGACTCGGCTATCATGTCGACAACTTCTCCTTCGTCAAGATCATATGCATGAATTGACAACGTGGAATCTTGATTGTGGAGCAATTTTGTCTTGGAGACAGGGCTCTTTTAGTTTGATGAAAAACTTTGTTAATGTTCAGAGTTTTGCTTTTTGCTTCGAAGATTTTCATGTGCTTCTGTGTGCTTTTATGTGTCAATAAAGCTGTTTTGTTGACATTAGTTAATGTACAGGAACAGACCTTTTTTACATTTAATAGGAGGGTTTGGGTTTCTTCCATTCACAGAAACGGAAATACGAGAACAGAGTGAAGAGGAAATAGATGGGGATGCACCCGACAGATATACACGAGCGGCGGAGAAAGAAAAGAAAAGAGAAAACGGTTCCAGAGGAATTACAGTATAATGTATAATGCTCAGTGCACAGAATATACATTGTAAATGTCAATTGTCAAATATACCCAGATTAATGAAGATTTGGAAAAAAAAATACCCAGATACCCAGACGGAAGCCAAAAAACCTAGATCTAGTAAAAAATACCCAGCTGTGGCAACACTGATAGGGATAGCCTAATAGTTAAAAAGATTAAAATAGGCCCAAGCGCCACGTGTTGTCTGGTGTGGTACAGCAGCCGTATTTCAGATAAATTCGTTTTTAGTCTGTAACATATTGAAACTAAATATTAAGTACCTCTAGTATTAGTAAATCGCCTTTAACATTTGTTAATAATTGGTAGGAGTGTTAGTATAAATAAAAATATTAGTGAAATAGAATAAATAAGCCCAGGTTGGCCTACCACGTGGGATCTTCATAAGTGAGGTGCAGTAGCCATCTTTTATTCCTTTGTGTAATACTGGCATCTTCCACCCTTGAGCCGCGCGTGTACAAAATTAAATTTAAAATTACTAGCTTAGTAGGCCTAGTAGGTCTAGTCAGCTTTTAACTATTGATATTTAGGCCTAAACATAATTGAAAAGTTATATTTAAAAATAGGCCTAGTCATAATTTATCTTAATTTAGCATTAGACAGAGGGAACCAGAGGATAAATACTAATTATACGTCAGCGGTGATAGGTATAAAATAAGGATGACAATTAGACAATAATTAAAAAAGAGTAAAGATATATAACTAATTAAAAAAATATATAAAGTATTTGTAGCAAATTAAAAACATAAATCCACAATGCCACCGATTACCAGAATTCAGTCAGGGGAAGGAAAAGCGTGGAGCAAAACAACAGAAAAACAGACAAAGGAAGGTACATCAAAACAGACAGAAAATGAGAGGAACAAAAGCCCTGGACTAAAAGATACAGAAATTAAGGACAAAATTGAAACCATCAAGGACAAAATAAAGAAATACCCAAGCAGGTCAAACTCCACCAGAGAGCCAAAATGACAGAGGTATTCATACCTAGCATTATACAAAGCACAAACTGTCAAGGATTTAGCCATACGCAACATGTGTGTAAAAGAGCGACAAGGTGTAGTTTCTGTGCGGAAGCACACAGACATGTGAACTGTTTAATGGCTTAGGAGGACAAAGATTATAAACGAGAAAACAAAAACAGAAAATGTGCAAACTGCCAGGGTAACCACAGTGCCAGGAATCAGGGGTGCCCAATCTATCAAGAGACAAAGCACATATTAAAAGAATCACTAGAAAGAAACAAACCATTCTGGCAAATAAAAAAAAGACAGAAAACAAACAACCATCTCTAAAACTCTCAAGAAAGCATCATTAAGAAAGAAATAAAACAAATAACCAGTGAAGTGAAAGACATAAAGGAAAAAATCCAGAAAGAAGATAAAATTAAAACACTCATAAACAGTAAAGAAGATGACAACACAAAAGAGACAGAACAAAACCTCATCCAAACCAACTAGGTACTAGAAGAAATAAAAACAGCACAGCAGGCAATATAGAGAGACCTCAAAAAAATAGCAGAGATAAAAGAAGCTAATGAAGAAATCCTTAAAAAAATAGAGATAGAAAGAGATATTTTGACAGACGAAAAAAGACAAGAGAATAAATGATAAAAAACCAGGACAACAAAGAAAATATGGAAGAAAAAATTAAGGAAACGGTGGAACTACTCCTACCATACCTTGTAGAAAGAGTTCGGAGTAAAATGGTTGCTTGGAATGATGAGTTTGTGGAGAACATGAGAGATAGTGAGCAAAAACAAAAAAAGTAGATCCCTTATCAAAGAACCTAATAAAAACAATAACATAACTTAGCTAACCATACTAAATGGGGACCAAAGGCTCTAGAGCTATCAAAGTAGTTCAGTGGAACTGTAGGGGTGCCAGGAAGAACCTGATGTCTATTGTGGGGCAATACAAGGAATCAAAACCCATGTTTGCAATACAAGAAACCCTCCTAGGCCCCCAACATAAACTGAACTACCAAGGATATATAACACTTAGAAATGATAAACCGGAGGGAAGAGGAGGGGGCGTTGCCTTTTTAATACATGAAGACTACAAAATATTAAATTGGGAACAATTCAACACATAAAATATTGAAGGAATAAGTGTAACAGTAGACAATGAGCCAGATAACTTACAAATAATAAACATTTATAGCCCCAAGGGTAATATAACCGATAGGGACATTGCCACTATTAACACACAAATAAACCAAAGAACATTATTGGTAGGTGACTTAAATGCACACCATGAGGCATGGGGTAACAACAGTAATGATCCAGAAGGAAAAAGACTGTTGGACTACATTGAAAGTGCTGAGCTAATCATACTAAATGATGGCTCAATGACAAGGGTTAACCCATGCCACAATGGAGGTGATACAGCAATAGACATAAGTATTATAACACCAAACCTAGCCACTGCTAAATGTGAAGTACTGAATGACTCCAGCTCAGACCACTTACCGATAGAAATAAACCTAAACGACAAATACAGAACTAGTCCAAGAAGCTCGAAACCTACATTCAACCTCAAAAGAGCAAACTGGGAGTCCTTCCAATTTGAGCTAAGTAAACTAAGCATAGAACAAATTGAATCTAACAGTATACATATTTGCAGAAAAACTAACAAATGAGATTTTTAAAATAGCAATAAAATATATACCAAACAGGAATATGCCTGATCACTTAAAACCAACACAAAAAGGTAAAGATAGGAAAAGAAACAAAGATAAAAATCCAGTACCATGGTGGACAGACAGATGCTCAGAACAACTGAAATTGAGGAAGAGGGCCCTGATAAAGTATAGAAAAACCAAAACTGAAGAGAATTACACGAACTATAAAAAAAAAAATAAGAAATGAAACAAATAAAATAATATTCAGAGCTAAAGAAAAGAGTTGGAGAACATCTTGTCAAACATTAAACCATAGGTCACAAGTAACTACAGTTTGGAGAAAACTAAAAACAATTAAAGGAAGAAACAACAAGAAATTTAAAATCCCTTACTTACTTAGTCGTTCCCCTTCTACCGTGAAGTGTAGAGGTTTGGAAGAGAGAGCGCCAGACCATTCTATCAGCTGTCTTCTTCCTGGCCTGGTTCCATTCTAGTCCTCGGTCCTTCAAAGATTGTCTAATGTTGTCCTCCCAGCGAACTCTGGGTCGTCCTGGAGGTCTGGATCCCTGGCTCTTTGTTTCCCATGCTTGTCGTGGTAGCCGATCTTCTCCCATTCTGCAGACATGGCCAAACCATCTTAGTTGGGACTGTTCTATTTGGGTCTGCAGCGGATGGGATTTCAGGCCTTGACGTATCGTCTGGTTGCGGACCATGTCTCTTCTTGTTACTTCAACCACTTTTCTCAGATACCTCATTTCTGAGGTTTGGATCTGGCTTTTGTGGGTTGTAGTCATTGCCCACGACTCGCATCCATATGTCAAAACTGGGACATAGGTGGAGCGGTATACAGCCATCTTCGTTTTCTTACCAACCTCTTTCTTGCTGAGGAATCCACGATTTATGGCCTGAAAAAGTCTCCCAGCCGCTGCTTTCGAGTGGCCAACTCTTCTTTGATGCCTCCCTTTCGGTCTATAATAGCTCCGAGATATTTAAAGTGGTCGACCTGCTCCAGGACCTGTTCTCCCAACTTAATCTGATGTTTTCTTTCTTCTCGTGATATCACCATGGATTTTGTTTTAGAGCTGCTTATGACCATCCCTCTCTTCTCCAGCTCTTCCTTCCAGACTTGCAGGTTGGATTGGAGATGTGCCTCTGATTTAGCAATCAGGGCAACATCATCAGCAAATGCCAGCTCCGAAATATAGACCTGTCTCATCTTCCAGTACCCCACTGAATACTTTCTTGTTCTCTCCTTACATGCCTTGATGACATCGTCCATGAGGAGTATGAAAAGATAAGGTGACAGGATATCACCTTGTCTTACACCAGTGGTGGTCCTGAACTCTTCTGACTTATGGTTTGCTGTCCTCACATAATTTCTGCAAGACTTGTAGAAGCTCTGTATAGCATGAATCAGAGGTGCTGGAATATTCTTCCTTGCCAAACAGTCCCAAAGTTTGCTCCAGGGGACTCTGTCAAACGCCTTTTCCAGATCTATGAAACAAAGATGGATCTCACTCTTATACTCAAGGGCCTTTTCACTCAGCTGTCTGAGTGTGAAGATTAGGTCTTGAGTACTTCGGTTTGCTCGGAATCCGCACTGGACCTCATCCAATTGTGGCTCAGCTAGGCGTCGGAGTCTCTGCTCTAGGATTCTAGAGTAGATTTTACCAGGGACACTGAGAAGGGATATGCCTCTATGGTTTCCACATTGTCGATTGTCACCCTTTTTGAAAATTGGTGTTATGATGGCAATCTCCCAATCCTTTGGTATGGTCTTGTTGCACCATGCTGCCTGTAGGACCTTTAAGAGTAATAGGTCGCCTGATGCTCCCATGTACTTAACCATTTCTGGTGTTATACCATCATGCCCTGCTGCTTTGCCCATCTTGATTTTCTCTAGTGCTGCCCTCAGTTCTTCCATCTTTATGTCATCTTCACCATCATTGGTTTTCTCTTCTGTGCTAGTGGTTATCATTTCTGTTGCTTCACCATGCTCACCATCCAGGAGTTCTGAGAAATATTCTTTCCATCTTTCCATTACTTCCTTCGGGGCAGTAAGCAATTTGCCTTGCTTGTCCTTTATAAATTTGAGAGGGCATTGTTTTTCCTTCCTCATGTTCTTTAGGGTCTTATAGAACAATTTCTGGTTTTCTTGTGCATCTTTTTCTAGCTTTTCTCCAAATTCTTCCCAGGACTTCTGTTTTGCTGCTAGCACTTTGTTCTTTGCTTCTGTTCTGAGTATCACATATTCTCTATATTTTTCCATTTGTCCTGTTGTGTTTTTAGCTCCTAAGTATTGTTTCCATGCCATTTTCTTCTCTCTTATTTTCTCTTTGACTTCCTCTGTCCACCAAGGTGTCCTCTTTCTCTGGTTCCCAAGTCGGACTTCACCGCATGCTTCTGCAGCAGCTGTCTTTATGATATCCTTGAATTTATTCCAGAGGGTTTCCAAGTCATCAGGTCGTTCTTCTGTGTTGCTCACTGCTGTAGCAATAAGCCCCTGATATCTGGTCTTAATTTCTGGCTCTCTCAGCTTGTAGGTCCTAATGCTCATTTCTCCTGCTCGTTTACTTGGTTTCTTGCGTGATGTTGGGCAGTTCCTAGGCTGAGCAACTCTTTCAGTTGTTCGTTTGATTGTTAGCAGGTAGTGATCACTTCCAATCTCTGGCCCCCTCCAGACTCTTGCATCTCGGACATATCTGAATGAGCTTCTCCGAACAATGGCATAGTCGATCACTGACTTCTCATTCTTGGTTGGTTCACATCTAGTGTATGCATGTATGCGCTTATGGGGAACTTTGTGTTTGTAATGATCAGATTCTGCTCACTGCAGAATCTAAGGAGTCGCTTTCCATTGTCATTGAGAGTATCTTCTCCATATCTTCCGATAACGCCACCCCATCTAGCATGGTCATTTCCAACTCTGGCATTAAAATCTCCGAGCATGATAACTTCATCTAGGCAGTCATCCACTGTCCTTTGAAGCAGCTCGAAGAATTCCTCCTTGACCTCTGCTCTCTCATCCTCATTTGGCCCATACACTATGACCAGGTTGACTATGGTTTCTCCTTTAAAATCCCAACAATTAAAATACCAGAGAGAGCTGAAACAGATAGAGAAAAAGCCAACTGTTGTAGCCGTTTATGGTAATGGTGTTGGTCTTCATAACGCGAATGGTAATATGAACAAAATGTCAATAAACTGTTCTGTGAAAACGAACTACAACAAGTAGTGTTTAAACTGTTCACTCGATGGTAGTACATAAGTCGGTTTACTGTACATATAGTTTATTCAACATGGCACATACGAAGGAACGATACGATCATAGTTACAGATTATAGGTACAAAATGTCATACTTTGAAGTTGCTGATCATTCTTAGTGATTCTTCAAGAATTAAGTCTTATAAACATCCACAACAATCTATTCAGGTTCGAGTTCTGAATCGGCTAACCTCTCTTTACATCCATGCCACGACTTTGGCATTGAAGCATGTACGGCATTTAAAATATGAAGCATACGAATAAATAAACTGGTTTACACGTAGGTATTATTCCTCTACGGTAATCTAATATGACCACCGACTCCGTCTGTCCATTCTAGGAAATAACATGCTAAGATGACTTCCCGCTAGACTACAACTGGGAGCGGCCTGATACTTTAGTTTACGGCAATAAATATACAAATATAACCGGGGCGACACTTACATGATCCTTCCATCATTGGCTTCGTCAAGAATACCAATTGAATCAATATAACATACTGGCTTATACAAAACTGCCAGAAAATTCCAATAATATATATCTCGGACATAACAAAGTCCGCACTGCCCCGTTCAAAACATGACGTCACAATCCCCAAACTAGGTTACCCGTGCGTCCAAAGCAACTCACAAAGCATTGTGCACGTCAGTGCGTGAATCAATCGAACGCACAAATAATAAAATATATAAAGACTGGTGCGTACATTTGGCAGGACCGAAGACTACCCCCTTAGGTAATAAATGTACGTAACAGCTCCCTTATCACCTCCCCTTAAAAAAAATTAATTCTATTAATTTTTTTGAACTTAGTACCCGAGAGAGGTGAGTCAAAACTACAACAAGATATATGAAATGCATAAAGTTATATCATATTAAGAAAAGAATATTAAACGAAATCAATATAACTAAATGATAGTATGCATTAAAGCACACATCTACAAACGACCTACTTTGGAACGATGTGGTAAAACAAGTTTGAAAATGAAAAATGAAAAAAACCATTAAAAAAAAGATGATAATAAAATTCAACTAAGTTTTCAACAAAATTTGAAACATATGATGAAAATGAACAGCAACACTGATGATGATCAACGACAAGAGAATCAATAAAACAGAAAAATTGAAAATACAATGTGCAAAAATGAAGCAATGCAAAATTAAACACTTTAAGAATCAACACACTTAATGTTTTCTAACACTAGTACGGTTGACTAGTGATCTAACAGTAAGATATCATAACTAAGACCCGTGAATGAAGGTTTTACGTGACAACTAATAAAGTTAGTATGTGTGTGATCCATAATCAATTAAATAGATTAAATTGAATTAATCTAATTTATATATTCCTTAATTACTAACAAATAACTAGTTAACAATATATTCTAAGTAATTTCAATATCACTATCAATATGTCACTGTTCAGTTACAACTAGTTAGTAATCGACGAGATAATGTTCTCAATGTTCTATACACGATAAAATATATTCTCGAACACGATATGTAGTGTAATATGTTCCATAGGAATAACAAATGTATATTTGTCGCTCTTAACAATTTTGCTATATTAATAAAAAGTTACTGTAGTACCAATGTTCACGTCCTAATAAAATGTTATTCTAATATCAATGTTCCCGTTCTAATAAAACGTTAATATAGTATCAATAACAATGTACAAAGTTATTCATGTTATCGGTGAGGATGTTCCAACATCTGGAAGTGGCTTAGTTTCGACAAGTTCGCTTGGGCATCTCGACAAACAGTCCGCAAACACATTCTTCACTCCAGGAATAGCTCGTATTTCAAAATTGAAGGGTTGAAGTGCTATAGCGTAACGCGCTGACTTCGATGATTTAACGTTCTTCGTGTTCAGTGCGGTAAGAGCTTTTTGGTCAGATTCCACCACAAAGTGTGAACCGAGTAGGTAACGTTCCAGTTTTGTGATTGCCCACACCAATGCGAGGAGCTCTTTATCGAGAACGGAGTATTTGAGTTCGCTCTCCGTAAGTTTTCTGGACACGTACATCACCGGAAATAAGTTGCCGTTATACTCCTGCATCAAAACTGCAGCGATAGCGTAAGAAGAAGCATCACTGCGAAGAATGAAATTGAGATTTTTGTCAGGCAACCTCAAAAAAGGTTCATTTGAAAAAAAATGTTTTATATAGTCTAACGCCGTTTGGTGATCCTGCGACCACTTTATTACATTAGATGTGCCTTTTTTCAGTAAAGACGACAAAGGTGCAGTTATAGTAGACAAGTGAGGGATGAATTTTGAATAGAACTGTATTAGTCCTAAAAGAGATCTAACTTGTTTTTTTGTCTTAGGTGCCGAGATGTTTAAAATTTTAGAGACGTTACTGTCTTCTGTATACATGAAACCATGTCCTATGCGGTGACCCAGAAATGAGATGTCATGAAAACCGACAAAAGCCTTTGAAGGTTTCGCTGTTAAGTTATAATCACGTAAGGTAGAAAGTAAAGCTTTTAATCCATAAATATGTTCATCCCAAGAGTCACTGAAAAGACAGATGTCATCTATATAAGTAATGACATCGGGACGATGAGACAATATGCGGCGCATCATGCGTACAAAGGTAGCTGGCGCATTCATTAATCCGAATGGCATAAAATTCCATTGAAAAAGACCCCGTGGCGTCGAGAAAGCGGTGAATGGCTTTGCTTTAGGAGTGAGTGGCACTTGCCAATAGCCCTTTGAAAGGTCAAATTTCGAAAAGAATGTTGCATGAGATAATTTCTCCAATAAGTCGTCTAAAAGAGGTAATGGTTCCGCATCGAATTTTGTAACTTTGTTTAATTTCCTGTAATCTACGCAAAGACGTATATTGTTGTCTTTCTTCCTAATGATTACCATAGAAGAAGAATATGGTGATGAAGATGGTTCAATTATATTTAATTGGAGCATCTCATCCAATTCCTTATCAACCTTATCACGAAAGTGTAAAGGGATAGGATATGGGCGAACTCGAATAGGCGTATCGTCAGTCAGAATAATATCATGTTGGATGACTGACGTATGACCTGGGATGTCAGTGAGGACACCCTCATACGAGTGTAGAATATTTGAGACTTGCTGACGTTGATCAGCAGAAATAGTAGATGAGATTGTAACATCATTCCATTTCTCAGTGGAATGGAGTGGTACAACTGGTATTGGTAGTTGTACATCATCGAAAGAAGATTCTTCTTCTTGGATGACTGACAAACTAGAATAGTGTTGAATAGGAGGTGTAGGATCGTCAGTTGCCTGGAACACTGACTGTAGATAATCAGGACGTGAGTAATACTCCTTCAACATGTTAATGTGGAAGGTTTTATGTTTACCATTAACTTCAACGATGTAGTCGACATCGGATATTCTTGAGATGATCCTGAAAGGACCTCTCCAGGTAATTAAAAGACGATTGTTATGCGCAGGGAGTAATACAAAAGCTTTGTCACCAGGAATAAGCTGGCGAAGACGTCTATATTTGTTTGCAAATAGACGAGCTTTTTCTTTGGCTTGTTCGGATGATGCAGTAGCTAGTCTACACGCATCTATGATTCTCTTTCTCAGAGAGATCACATACTCATAAGAGGATTGAGTTTCCTCTTCAATATTCTCGTCAACCAATAAGTCGTGGATTAACGACATCGGACCGCGTGGTTGCATGCCGAAAACTAGCTGGAATGGAGAAAACCCCGTGGCTTGATTTTGTACCTCGCGATACGCAAACAGAGCAGCGGGTATGACCCGATCCCAGTCTTGGGGATGGTCTTGGGTCATCTTACCCAACAACTGCTTGAGTGTCCTATTGAGACGCTCAATTAACCCATTTGACATCGGATGATAAATAGAACTTAGAGATCTGTCTATACCTAATGTCTTCATAACTTGAGACATGGATTCAGAAATGAACTGAACCCCATGATCCGACAAGATTTTCCGTGGAAAACCAATGCGTGAGAAGATTAACATCAATGCCTCTGCTACACTGGCAGATGAAGTGTTCTTGAGAGGGATGGCCTCAGGCCAACGAGTGCACATATCAATGCACGTAAGAATATGCGTATGCCCTCTAGCAGATGGAAGCATCGGACCAATAATGTCTATAGCCATTTTATCAAATGGTCTAATCGGGATGTTCGCAGCTTGAATAGGAGCCGCATGAAATGGACCCCGTACCTTAACTTCCTGACATATCAAACAGGACCGACAATAGAGAGTGATGTCCCTATGAACGCCTGGCCAGTAGAATGCCGAAAGCACTCTGGATTTGGTACGCGAAAAACCCATATGGCCCGCACATTGCGAGTCATGCGCATGTCGTAATATACGAGATCTCATAGAGGATGGGACTAAGATCTGATAACATAAGGATGAATCCTTTTCCCGTATGACTCTAACCAAAATCCCATTTTTAAGTATAAAGTTATGTCTAGATTTTGCAAGTTTGTTGCTTGTATTCTTTTTGTTAACATACTGAAAATTTTTTTTAATGAATCATCATTCTTTTGCAATGTTGCAAACAACTCCCGTGAAATAGGAGCATCATCATCACAAGTGGTATGAACTATAGGTTCAATAGGTGTATCATGCGACATATTAGTAGCTTGCGCTCTAGTCACTACTGCATTTGCAGTTTGAATATGTCGCTCTTCCCATTCAGCTATTTGCTGAGGTGTACACTCTTTAATACCATGTATGCGACCAAGTATTACATCACAGATTGGATTCGGAAGGAGACATGCCTGTATCTTTCCTGTAAAAAATGGTGTATTAAGATCAATAATAGCAGTGGCAAATGTTTCGACGGTGCCACCGAATGTCACACACTTGACAACCCTGCCCGTGGCACAACTTGGGTTGATCAGCGAAGTCCGGACGCCCACAGTGGTACAACCTGAGTCAAATAGGAGAGAGCATGAAATATTGTTGACAAATCCCTTGTTAAACTTAAGAGAGCCCTGTCCCTGGTGTACTGACGTAGCAGTGGCCGTACAGACTGCAGGTAGACTAGGCAAGGTATGTCCGCAACGCAGCGTCGTGATCGCCTTAGGCTGGAAAAGAGTCGAGCATTCTGGACAGTCTTTCACCTGGGTGCAATCAAGAGAACAAGACATAGCATTGTGAGTTTCAGCTACTCTACCCTGTTCAATGTTAGCCTGTGTATCACTTACAGCGACATTAGAATGATCGATTTTGATTATTTGAATTAAAATTGCCATAATTGTCGTTTCTGCTAGAGTTAAAATTCGGATGAGTCCGATAATTTGTATAATTAAAGTTATGCTGTTCTTTAAAATTTTTATTCCAAGAACCTTGTCTGTTTTGTGGACCCTGAGATCTTGATCTCCAGTTTTGTTTATTATAATGTCCTTGATTATTTTTAAAATTATTGTTACCAAAATCTTGCGATCTGTGAGCTTGGTTCCAAGAAACATTAAATGGAGCAGCTTGTTGAAATTGTTTCCCTTTGTAAAAGTTATCATTGTTAAAATTGTGATTATTTCCCTTATTGACATACCTGTCAGCACTAAAGGAACGATTTCGTGAAAAATTGTTTTGTTGTGCTGCAAAAGCAACAGGCAATTCATTCTTAATCTGTGCATTACTTAGATCCATGGTTGGGTGAGCAGTACAAAAATTTTTTGCATGTTCTTCTAAGTCTTTTATTGATAAAGGTTTCCGTTCTTGTAAAAATGCGAGAAATGTAGGATTTACAGACGATAGTACCTTATCGCGCATCAGTAAATCGAAGAGACCTTCATATGACTTTTCAATTTTGGATAATTCAATCCATCTTTCTAGTGTTAGTCGTATTTGTGACAGAAAATCACTGAAATTTCTGCTTGATTGAGGTAGTAATGTACGAAATCTTAAACGGTATTCATCTTCTGTCATTTGAAATTTCTTCAGAAGTGCGGCTCTAAGAGCTTTATAATCATTTTTGTCATTAATACTGGTAGTATGATAGACTGCTAAAGCATCTCCAGTAAGTAACCTGGATAAATATGTGCAATACAGTGTATTATCCACGTTATAAGACCTACAAGTGGCCTCAAATCTATCTAGGAAAAATATTACGTCATCCGATGGGGGGTTAAATTTAGGTAATTTAAGGTGAATTTCCTTAAAATGATCATGTCTGGATGAAGTTTGGCTATCAAAAGTTCTCTGAGAATTAGCTTCCTGCGTTAACCTAAGTCTCTCATATTCTGACTCTGCTAATTTCAGTTCATGCTGTCGTTTTTTATCATTCTCTTCCATCTCAAGCTGAAGTCGTTTTGTGTTTTGTTCAGCTATTAATCTTCTTTCTTCCATTTCTTTTTGTTTAACTTCCATCTCAATTTTAAGTCTTTCTTCAGCCTCCCTTTGCTTCTGTTCTGCCTCTCGCTGAAATCGTTTCTCTTCTAATTCAGCGGCTAATCTCATTTTTCTCTCCTCTTCCTCAGCAGTTAATCTCATTTTTTTCTCATTCTCCTCAGACTCAATCCGTTTTTGATCTGCCTCAAATTGAAGTTTTTCTAGTCTTAAAGTTTCTAACTTTCTCTGTTCGGCTTCTATTTCTTGAGCTTTCCTATATTCTGCAAGTGCAAATGCTTTTGCTTCATCAGGAGCCATCTGAAGAGCTTTTGCTTGCTTAATGAAATAATCTAGTGAATACATTATGCTTTATAAGTAATCACAGTACTCTTGATTTATAAAATGATAATTAATCAATATAAATTAATTAACCTTGTTACTATAACAAGTGTTCTTCGTCCCTGTCCTAGAACGGTATATTTTGTAATCATACAATTATGAAATATATTAATATCAATATAGTTATTTAGGCAATGAAATGTTATGATGGTAATAACGTGACAAACAATAGGCACAATACTGACAAGACAAGATAATCAAAGACAAATGACTACAGTCGTAGAAATCAAATAAAATAAAAATGTGGAACTAAAATAGAATGTCGTAAAAAATTACGATGACATCTACGAACCAATAATGTACAAGACAAATGACAACACAGTGTAAAAACATAGGTTTTGTAAAAAACTGAACGACAGGAAAGGTGAGACGGACAATAATACAAACAAAATACATCATGAAAATAAGGTACGATTAAAAAGAACTACGAGAACAACAATTAAAACTTGACGCAACAGCTAAATAGATAGTATTATAAGAAGCAACTAGCGATCGGAACTTCGGCAAGGTTTCTAGCCTTGAACCGGAATTATCGCTCAATTGAAACTTACAAGTTGAGCCCTACAGAACGTCTGACGAAGAGCCCGAATTGGCTTCGAGATGGATCTCGTTCGTCAGATCAACCTACCTACCTCCCACAAAGAATACACAACATATAACACATAACACGGAACATATAAAGGTGGACATAAGCAATTAAGGCACAGCTAATAATAATAAAATGTATAGCGGATACAAGTTATACTTAGCTCGCGTGTGCCGGGAAAAAACAATATGCCTCGTCTCCGTGGATGTACGTTTGAAGCTAAAATAATTTGATCTGCGAATACAGCATCAGCTCGCACGAAATGATAACGAAGGCAGTCAGTCCCTGTACAACCCGAAGTGAAGGTTGATAGATGACCTTGAGAATCTCGTAACGGTCAGTTGATTAAGATTCATTTTGACAACAAGTTCCAACTTGACGATGATGTCGCCTTGAAAGTACACATTCTATTTTCAAACGATTAATTTGATTGAGTAAGATCCTTTTAAATGATAACTTTCAGACCACGCTGGCGCACCAATTACTGTTGTAGCCGTTTATGGTAATGGTGTTGGTCTTCATAACGCGAATGGTAATATGAACAAAATGTCAATAAACTGTTCTGTGAAAACGAACTACAACAAGTAGTGTTTAAACTGTTCACTCGATGGTAGTACATAAGTCGGTTTACTGTACATATAGTTTATTCAACATGGCACATACGAAGGAACGATACGATCATAGTTACAGATTATAGGTACAAAATGTCATACTTTGAAGTTGCTGATCATTCTTAGTGATTCTTCAAGAATTAAGTCTTATAAACATCCACAACAATCTATTCAGGTTCGAGTTCTGAATCGGCTAACCTCTCTTTTACATCCATGCCACGACTTTGGCATTGAAGCATGTACGGCATTTAAAATATGAAGCATACGAATAAATAAACTGGTTTACACGTAGGTATTATTCCTCTACGGTAATCTAATATGACCACCGACTCCGTCTGTCCATTCTAGGAAATAACATGCTAAGATGACTTCCCGCTAGACTACAACTGGGAGCGGCCTGATACTTTAGTTTACGGCAATAAATATACAAATATAACCGGGGCGACACTTACATGATCCTTCCATCATTGGCTTCGTCAAGAATACCAATTGAATCAATATAACATACTGGCTTATACAAAACTGCCAGAAAATTCCAATAATATATATCTCGGACATAACAAAGTCCGCACTGCCCCGTTCAAAACATGACGTCACAATCCCCAAACTAGGTTACCCGTGCGTCCAAAGCAACTCACACTGCATTGTGCACGTCAGTGCGTGAATCAATCGAACGCACAAATAATAAAATATATAAAGACTGGTGCGTACATTTGGCAGGACCGAAGACTACCCCCTTAGGTAATAAATGTACGTAACACCAACATACTAGCTAAATACTTCTATCAGGTTAGTTCAATAGACAGACTAGATAAGGCAGAAATAAAAAGCGAAAAACACTGCTAGAAAAATTAAAAGAAGAAAATATGGACACCACACAGGATGCTAATTATTTAAATGCAGATATTACAGTAGATGAAATAGAAAGAGCTTTAGCAGGAAAAACCAATACCACCTCTGGGAAAGACATTCTATGAAATCCTCAAAAAGGTTCCAAATACAACTCTAAGGGTGACTGCATACCTCTACAACAAAATCTGGCACACGGGAAAATACCATGTTCATGGAAGACAGCAGTAGTCATCCCCATACCAAAGCCAGATAAGGAAACACACGATGTCAGCTCATACAGGCCAATATCGTTAACATCGCATCTAGGAAAAATTCTAGAAATAATAGTCAACAGCAGACTAAAATTTCATCTAGAAAAGCATAATTTGTACAGTCCAACCCAGGCAGGCTTTAGAAGCCAAACATAGTACAATATAGCAACTGTTGAGGCTGGAACATGATGTTAAAACAGGCTTCAAAAGGAATGAAAAGACAGTAGCAATATTCCTTGATGTAGCAAGAGCATATGATGAGTGTTGGAGTGAGGGTGCAATATATAAGATCAGGAAATTAGGTATAGTAGGCAGAACTTACAATTATTTAGAAAACTTCTTGCAGGATAGATACTTCACGGTACAAATAAATAATGATAGATCTGTGATAGGGTGGGCGAGATGATGATGTGATATGTGATCACTTTCTTTCACACTCGCACCGACCCGAACAGCAATAAAACTCTTGATTCTAAGGCAGGGGCTGTATTTATTTATACAACCCAGTCAGTGATAAAGAGCTCACGAAGCAAACATTAAACAAATAAAACAAAGCAAATAAAACCAAACACCCAGCCAGTGCTCAGTTGCTAATCCTGAAAGCAAACAAAGCACCGACTAGTTAAAATCATAATAGTTAAATAATGAGAAACGATACTCTCACCTGCCAAACAGTCCTTCCACGCCACCTGACACACTCAACTATCACACCCATACACACTCATGCATGTCATCCAATGAGACTAGTATGGTGTTGTGCATGAGGCTGGCAATCTCACCATGTAACACAGATTGCTACAGAAACCACTACTGCAAGAGCATATGAATGCTTTGTGAGGGTTTCATGTGGATGCCAGCCACATTGGTGGCCCCATGCTCCATAAGGAGCGAGAAGAGAAATATATATATATCTCCAAGTGAGCCCACGTGCTCTCACAAACCATTCTACACATAACCATGATTAAATAATAATAAAATGGACATAAAATAACATTCAACTACATGAACAACGAATACTCTCCTTAATGGGCATAAACCACCACCTCGCAACTGATCCATCTCAATATTCATCCCTGCACTCTGAAGCATGTCGTATATGCCGACTGATGAGATTGGGAACTCATCATATAAAACACATTGTTACAGAAACAACCACTGCAATAGCATAAAAATGCTTCTTGTGGGCTTGCGATGGACACCAGTTGCATTGGTGTTTCCATGCTCCGCAAGGAGCAAACAGAGAAACACCTGTCTCAACGTGCCTTACGCACAAAGGAGTGGTATTGCGCTCAATAGAAATCTAAGTACCTAAAGCTAGATTCATCTTCTCAACGGGAACTTTAGCACTACAAAACTGTGTACACAACAGAAGTAATTAAACTAATCTCAAAGTAACCCATTTGTAGAAGATTACTTTGTTGATGATGGGTAGATGATAGGACTGGTTCCAGCAAGAATGTAGTCTTCTATATTTATGTGCCGTTGATAATGACGCATCAGTTAACGTCGGGCTTACAGGCGGCCGACTAGGTGTGTGGGTGTGTAGATGACAAAGGACGCGAATGCCGTGTAGTATTAGAGTAAGTCAATGATCATTCACCCACACCGATGCACATATATGAGTAACGACTGAAATGTCTATACACTATTTATTGTACGGGTACAAGCGACACATTGAACATGAACATCCTGGTAATACAGTACATGGGTACATCAAAACGATTCACTGACACTGGATACAGATCAAAGCATGACATCATGGAAGTAAAGTACATATTCTTTCCACCTTCTCTGGCGATACAATATATAAGCCGTATAAGTTCCTGGCTTTAAAGCAGAGTCAATATTCTTTCCACCTTCTCTGGCGATACAATATATAAGCCGTATAAGTTCCTGGCTTTAAAGTAAAGTACATATTCTTTCCAATAATATTGGAAAGAATATGGCCAAACACCATCAGCAACCAAGAACTACTTATTCGGAGTAACCAGGAGGACATGCACACCATCATAGCTGGCAGATGCTGGAGTTGGGTTGGCCATGTCCTCAGAAGGGACCCTGATACCATCACAAGAACAGCTATGCTATGGACCCCCGAGGGAAAGCGAAAGAGAGGCCGACCAAAAACAACTTGGCGGAGAACTGTGGAAGCTGAGATGCAAAGAATGAACCACAGTTGGGGCACTGTACGAAGGATGGCCGCCGACCGAGCAAAGTGGAATCAATTTGTTGCTGCCCTACAAGACGCCACCAGGCGTGATGGCCGCTGACTGCTTTGACGGTTGGCGGTTATGGATCAAAGAAGAAGAAGACATATTCTTTCCACCTTCTCTGGCGATACAATATATAAGCCGTATAAGTTCCTGGCTATAAAGCAGAGTCAATATTCTTTCCACCTTCTCTGGCGATACAATATATATAAGCCGTATAAGTTCCTGGCTTTAAGGCAAAGTAAATATTCTTCTTACCTTCTCTGCTCTGGCAATACAATATCTAATACACATTGCACAATATAAATACTAGCCATTATATCCTAAGCTTTAGAAATATCTCGGGGAGTCTCCAACATTTCTATCTCACCACAAATATCTTCCCCGAACACACAGTTAGAAAAAAACATGGCTGACCAGCCCGGTCAAACGCCCAGAGCAAACTGTCACGGGATACTGCATATCAGTCCCGCTCAAACAGTCACGCGTGCGCGGCAAACCGCGAACCGTGAGCTGATCTCAATCTCGAAGATTCGAGAGAGTTCTAGATCGAATGTTTTAAACAAGTCAAGGGAGGTAACCCAAAATCTGGCCTGTACATACAGTATTACAACGTGTAAACTCCCCTTGACCTTAATATTAACATTTGACTTTAACAGTCTACACCCACCCCCCCCCCCCCCCCCCGGGGGGAAAAAATGATAACATCATTTTTTTTTTTTTGAAAATTACATCAACAAAAAACAAGAGGTCGGTAAAGTTCTAATATCCGATACAAGAATTCAACTATGTAAAGTTCTATGAATACATCGACAAAAAATATAAATTAACAGTAAGTGTAAAGTAACAAAAATGGAGCATACAAAGTAATAAACTAAGTATACAAATATGATAGGTTCCAAACAAAGTAAAGTATAGACAGATAAAGGGACAACCATACGAAGAATGTCAACCTCAAAGAAGTATAAAGCATATGAAAGTATAAATTCACCATGACACCATAATAGAAAAGTGAAAAGTGAACAAAGACCATATGACATACGAGAGGAAAGAGCAGAAATGAAGGAAAGTAATGCCATAAGAATAAAGAAAACAGCAATATGTCATGGTAAACAACTACATGAAAGAATGCATTGTATAAATGAGTTACATTATAGTACACAAGTATACATCACAAAAACAATGCATATCCAAATTCAAAATAAACATGTAAAATCATAGTGTGCATGATAAACAAGGTAATAGATCCGTGGAGCACAAATGATGAGCTCAAAATGGATATCAAAATAAACATCACTGTTATACATAGCTATAGCTGACGCACCTCTAAGCGTCGGGTGAGGGGAAAAAATACCTCACAACCTGAGAAAAAATATTTTCCAAAGTACCAATATCATGCTACATAGTTATCTCCTTGCGCACAATCAAGCGCTGGGCACAGACAAACATTACAATGTTAGAAAAAATTACATTTTCTCCTGTCTTCATATTCTTCAAAAACTACAGTACTGACATATATCGCAATGATGAGTTACATAAAAAATTAGATGCATCATTACTATAATCATATGTTCATCATTTCCAAACACAGTAGCATACGAATACTACAATAGTGCAATGGTGCATAAAGATTAAACAACATATAATCATAAAAAGTTACATCATATACTAATACAATATTCTCTAATAAACTATGCTATAATAATATACAACATTCAATATTATCTGCTATCACAACTACGTTCCATAATAAGATGATTCCCGTAGGCTTAGAATGTCCCGAAGTAAGAAGACACCAAGCTCTAGTGTAGAGTCATATGTCGATAAGTTAAACTGGACCAGCAAATCTTGAGGAATATCATCAGTAGACGGTTGAAACCAATAATATAGCGGTACTGACTCTCATGGACAAGCTTACGCTGAGAAAAAATACAAATGAAATCTCTGTTTGATAAAGGTAAGATTTCATGATATACAACAATTAATTTTACAGCAGACCTACCAACTGTGGTTGTGTAAACTTCCGTCCGCTGTATGGTGATAATCAAACCTTCCTCCGTTACACTAGAAAAGGTAACAGAGAAAGTAGTACAGACTAATCTGAAATCCTGAATTAAACAGGGTCATAAAAGTATCTATCAGTGTATGCTAATGTATGGTAAAGTTATGAATATCCAAGATACCGACATCAATAGGCAAATCTATAAGATGGTAACTATGACCAAGAGTGTCATGATGGCTGACAATCTGAGATTTTGTGCAAGACAAAGGAAATGCAGTAGACAAAGGCGTACATCTTAAAGGCTGAACTGAAGTCATAGCCTGAGTACTGGACAAAGAAAAAAGCAAGAAATATACCATAAATATGTAAAAGCAGAAAGTAGTAAACTTGGACCTACGTCGAAGTTTAAAAGAAAAGCAGTAAGTACGACAAAAAGTCGTAAAAGACGAAGATACTGAGCTAACCGGCCCAGTAAGAAAAGTAAAGAAACTCAAAAGGTATAGATATGTACTAACCATTAAGTTCGTACATGTGGCAAAGAAAACACTAGTCATTGCAGCAAAGAAGTTGCAATCAACGTGACTGGATATAGATTCAGTCGTAGTGATGAAGTTAGTATGTCTGTCAGCCAAAATCGAAGGATCTTCTTCGTGACTGGATGTAGATTCTGTCGCAGCCACAAAGTCAGTGTGTGTATCAGACAAAATCGAAAGATCTTCTTCCATAATAGTAGTCAAAGAAGGATCAAAGTTAGAGCGACGACGTACTGAAGTATGTCGCACTGGGCTACAAGAAGCACCAAAATTAGTATGATGAACACTCGTCTCATCAATACTGCAAGATTGCACAAAATTAGCAGAATGTATCACGTGAGAAGATTTTGGCATAGTCCCTAAGGTAGAAGCAGTAAGGTTATGTTGCCGTTCCCAAGCAGCAACTTGTACCGGCGTACAAACCTTTACACCATGTATCTGTCCGACAGTAAGGTCAGCGATAGGTGCTCTGAGCAAACATGCGTGTATATAACCAGTAAAAAACGGTGTGGCAATGTGGACTATGGCAGTCGGAAAAGTCTCAACTGTCCCACCGAATGTTACACATTTCACATTATTACCTGTTGCGCAAGATGGATGAACTAGAGACTGTCTGATTCCAACAGTTGCGCATCCAGAATCAAAGAGAACTGAGACTGGATTATTGTTCACAAACCCCTTATGTAGAGTAAGAGACCCTCTTCCGTCATGCGCCGCTAAGGCAGGAAGAGCGGGTAGAGGATGACCGCAACTCAAGGTAGTTAAAGCTGTAGGTTGGAACAAAGTTGTGCACTCCGGGCACTGAGATGCTCTCTCGAAATCGAAAGCAGAGCAACCAATAGCATTAGAGACACTATTATTATTGTTACCTTGCTCATTAACAACCTGGGGCTCTTGTTGAGCAGAGTTAGCCTGGCGATGCGATCTATTATTTGATCTACCGTCATATCGCGATCTGTCGCGGCTATTATCTCTATTGGAAGTATTGTTGTTTTCTCTGATTTGACCCCCAGTTAGCATAGTTGCGATTGTCATTTCCCCTTTGATCAAAATACCTATTTGATGGGTTTTGTTGTCTCCGAGAGAAATTATTGTATGGTTGATAATCTCTATCGTAGTTATCTCTTCCAAAATTTCCATAATTATTGGGACCAAAAATTTGAGGACCATTGAATTGTCTCCAATTTCTTGAAGAAGGAGAATCACTACGTGATGAACCCCCTTGGTTCTGTCCATAATTACGATTATATCTACCACCAAAATTTCGATCAGCACTTTGAGATCTACGTCGCCAATTAGGACTATATGGTATTGCTGAAGCAACGGGTAAACCTTCTTTTTCGACTTTAGAATTGCTAACCGTTACATTAGGATGTGCCGTGACGTATTGGCGACAGTATTGTTCCATATCTTTCAAATTTGGAGGCTTTCGCTCGTGTAGACAGGAAAGAAAATCTTTATTAACTGACGACAAGACTTTGTCGCGTAGTAATAAGTCCATAAGGGCTTCATATGTGTGTTCCGTTTTTGACAGCTCAACCCAACGTGAAAACGTAAGGCGGATGTTTGATATAAAGTCTGAACAATCTTTCCCTGTCTCCGGCAATAGAGACTTAAAGCGTAGGCGATAACCTTCTTCATCCAGTTGGTATTTTTTTAATAAGGCCTCTCTGACAACATCATAGTTATTCTTGTCAGGACCTTCCAATGACATCATAGTATTCGAAGCTTCACCCTTAAGTAACCTACTAAGTTGTTCACAATATTGCGACTTGTCTATCTTATGAGATTCGCATGCAAGTTCAAATCTACTTAGGTAGAATGCAATATCGTCGCAGGTAGGGTTGAAAACAGGCAATTTAATATAATAGATTTTAGTATTTGCCTTATTAGAAGTTGTTTGATTGTTTATCCAGTTCCCGAAATTCCGACCAAGAGATCGTCGGGTGGGACTGGGTTGAGGTCACCTTTTGTTCAATACTCATAGTGGCCATTCTAACTGATTTTTTAGAAGACTGGGTGTGAAAGGGGGTTTTCCTATCCACGATGTCTACCTTAACATATTTATTTTTATTTTTATTTTCAGGCCTATTTTCACCGTAGTGTTTTCGTAGGTCCTGATGATTTTCCCAACGTGTGGGCTTTCCCTTGTTGCATTGGTCACAGGCCTCCACAACTTCTGCGATGTCTGCAGCTACGCCTGGCCAATAAAATGACATAGATACTTTTTGACCTATAGTACCTATTTTCTCATGTACACCGTCTGATGTAACATGTGATCTTTTTATCACTTTCTCCCTATATGAAGTGGGAAGTACCAGCTGTCCATGACCACTTGAACCAGTGGATCCAGTTCCAGCCTTCCTATACATTAGTTTATTCTTCATATAAAAGTCTCCTTTGTTTGGAGGGGTATGGCATTTTGGGAGTTTCTTGAAACACGGCTTTAGTGACTTATCCTCAGCCTCATCTCCTCTGGATGAGTATTTATTGGATTTTCCTCCTCCTTCTTTGACTGTGACCTGGTCTGTACTGCTGCCATGATCACTGGTCTTTTGGGATTTCCCAAGAACACATATTTACACCCCAGTATCAGAGGGTAAATTGGTTCGGTTATCACTGCTGCTCTAATCACTCCTTCCACATAGCGAGTTTTTACACTTATTCTGGCAATGGGAAGTGTCATGGTTGCGACGTCCTTGGTTGCCCCTTGTATCTCCACTGTTTCTGTGGTATATTGATCTGGGTGCACCAGGTAAGAACTCACGACTTAGTCAAATTCCAATCCAGTATCATAAAGGCACCTTATGGTGGCCCCATTGCATACTACGTCTTCACAAACAGGGGGATTGTAGTGGATTTGATGGTATTGTATGATTGTGATATTACTAAGTGTGATGCATGAGGTCAGCTGTGAAGGCTCCTGAGATAAATGTAGCTGTGAATTTTCAGAAGGCCCTTCTTGCTACCACTACGACCTCACACCTATCTTTTTTTACTAATGAATGTGGCTACGTTAAAATTCTAGGGTACTGATATGTAATGTGTTGTGGTAGTTTACATACACACACACAGATATTTAATAAGTCTAATAATATTAATAAAATGTTATAACACACTGAACTAACTCAAGTTGTGTAAAATATTGATAGAAAATTTTCTTTAAGTTTATTTGTTCTGAACCAAGGTTTTATTTTGGTCAGAACATATGAAAGGTTTTGCAATTATGAATGAAATGCATGAATATATGGCATAATAAATGAAAGGTGTGTACATATGTATTTTACAAGACTAGTTAATATTACTACTGTTTATAGTTGTAATCTATCTGGGAGAACGATTTAGGGATGTGCTGTTGGGGTGGCCTCATAACTCCCTGTCTATGGTTACTAACATGGTCCATTTATGGATGGGGTTATAGTTGGTGTGTTAGAAAATGAGTTTGTGAATCTCCAGCAGGCCAGACGCTCACGTATCTTGAATGAGTAGTTCTGGTGCTGGAATATGGTGGCCCCACCTCTCCGTGCTTGGGGGCAATATACGGCTGCTCTGCCAAGATATAAACTGCACGGGTCCACTCTTGTACTATTCAACACATCATTTGACACCACATTGGTGCCAAATAAAAAAACTCACAGTTCTGCAATAAAAGTATTGGTCATGTGTCAGAATTCCATCCTCTAAACCATTTCTGGACACAACACTACACACAACAACACCACATAGACGGGTCAGATCTCTTTGACCATACAACACATCTTACCAAGTTGGTTTCACATAGGATAAGTTCCCCCAGACTACATATTCTGAAATATGTTCATTAGCTTTCTGCCATAGAATAGGATAGGTGATCTGTTCCACTGATCTCAACACTTGATCCGCCCTTCATAATCCTTGCTGGAGTTTATGTATTTTATTTGTCTCTAGACCCTGAACTAGGGCGGGGGGTCTAGAGCGAATCCTTACTTGTTGTAAGGGAGAGATTTTGATATGGCAGTATCAAATCACTCGAAACATTAAACACATATTAAAATATACAAAGAAATAATTTCAGTCTTACCAGAATTATGAATATAGAACACAGTTAATTGCTAGCAAAACTCAGCTGAGCTGCTGGCTTTAGTATGGCGTCCCTCTAAATATTTCAATTAGCTTCTGGGAAATACACCACTAATAATTCACTGTGTCTACTAGGACAACTTATGACGAATGGCAAAAATGCGCGTCTGAGCGCCGATAATATATTCATCTATGGCCAATCACCGCCTTTTTCCCTTTTCAAATTCAAACCTCCTACCAAAAAGTCATTTCAGTCATACCTCAGTCAAGTATGCATTATTGTCTGTTGGTCCGTCTGTCTCTACTTGCGTTTCACAAAAAAACACACTTGTTTTTTGAACCAACTCTGCCTTCCCCTACACAATTTTTGCCTTTGAAGTTATTTTTAGCCACAATTCTCCATCCCATCCCCTCTCTTTCATTCCAACTAGATTTTAGCACTTGAGTCTCAAGGCTGCAGTTTTTGAAAATTAGTGACATTTTTTGTTTCAATGCAGTCGCTCGCTGATATGAACAACACAGTCTTTTGTCAATATCTTTCTTATTATCTATCCGTCTGTATAAATGAAAGCATATTATTTCAATGCTCAAGATGGGCCATCCGGCCAGCTAGGTTTTATATTCCTAACATTATTATTAAGAAAAAGTTACTTTTCAAGGTTAGTTGGTTTTGTAATGCGTTCGTCACTGCATTCAAATAAACGGACTAAGTTATCGCAAAAGCGTCCAAGAAATGACTGTTGCGTATAATAGCTAAGGTCCCTTTTGTCGATTTCTTTACCTTGTGTCAACTTGGGGACGTGAATTTTCCTCCTTTCCCCACCAAATGCGTCTTTTTAGCCTTGCTAGTTTCAAGCACGTGTTCAATCATATTTTTTTCCTTTTGATCTCCGTTCTCATCTCGTTCCAAGGGTAAACGTTTTGCCTTCACGTCTAACAATTTAATTTCCATGGCGGGTGGTGACCCGCGGCGTGGGCGATCATGTATTCTAGTAGCTTACGCATTAGTTTTTATCCCTACATTTTATCTGTGGAGATATTTTAACGTTGTATCACGGTTAATTTTATGAAAGGGATGATAAGGTTCCTGCTGTCCAGTAGGTTTTTCCATCTTTCCCTTATTTCCTGTTTTCATACATGCAGCGTGATGAGGAGGTTTCCTCTTACAGTCCCTGGTGTTATGGTTGTCTCTCTTACAAAATTTACACCATCTTCCTTCTGGTCTGTAAGGTTTCCTTTAATTGAATTGCGGGTTTCTATCTCGAGGGTCAAATCTTGGCCTATCATAGTTTGGTTTACCTCTGCTACCTAGATCTCTACTGTCAACTTTATTCTGGTTTTGGGGGGCTTTATTATTGTCTACCTGTTTCCTTTTTGCTCCAGCTACTTCTGACTGGGTTGCCTGATACCTCTCAGCAACATTGAGCACCTCACCCAACCTCTCTGCCCCTTGTTCCATGAGAAACTTTCTCAGGTCTGGAGCCATGGACTCTCTTAATTGCTCGATCATGATCATTTCCTTTAGATCTTGGGTTTTCCCCAGAGCAGTCCATTTCTCCAAGTAGGTTTCCAACCTTGCAGAGAATTGGTGGTAGGTCTCCCCAGACAGGAGCTTAGCATTTCTAAATTAATTTTTTTCTATAAAATTCACTATTTTTCTCATATCTAACTAGGAGAGCTTGTTTTAAAATTTCATAGTCTTCCTGATCGTCTCTACTCAATTTTGAAAACACCTCATAAGATGTTCCCCTAAGCCCTTGAGATACTTTCAAACTCCACTTTTCCCTCTCCAAACCATAAGTTGTAGCTGGTCTTTCAAACCTAGAGAGGAATGACTCAATGTCATCCTCTTTTTCTACAAAGGGGTCTAAATGAAACCCCATGGCTGAGTTGGAGGCCCCCTGACTAGCAGCAGCATCAGAGGTAGATGGGCTGTTACCATTTTCTGGAGCATGGCCTTGCAATTCTAACTCTCTTAGTCGTAGCTCATGTTCCCTCCATCCCTACTATTGCTATGAGTGACCACTATCCCATATGTTGCACTTGGGCAAAAAATGGGTACAAATCTCCAAAAAATAAACACATCAGTATTGAATATAGAAGTCTAAAAAATTTCAACCAAGAATTATTTTTAAATGATTTGCGAAATGCGCCTTTCGCCGATGTTTACCAACTTCCTGATCCTGATGACGCCATTGCATATTGGACACGGACATTTTATAGTATTTTTAATAAGTATGCGCCTACTAAAGAAATTCGCGTAAAAAGACAAATAAAATCTCCATTTATCACACAAGAAGTACTTGCCGCTATGAGGCAGAGGGACCGAGCGCACAAAAATAAGGATATTATTACATCTCGGGCAGCAAGGAACAAAGTACAATATTTCATTCGCAAAGAAAAGAAAAACTACTTTAGTAATTAAGTTCAAAGCAAAAGCAACAGTAGAAATATATGGAAGGCTATCAATACCCTAGTGAACAAAAGAAATTCGCCAGACTCCCAAAATCCCAATACTTCATTTACTTGTACAGCAATCATTTTCAGGCAGACATCCACAATATAAAATCCGCCATACCTTCTTCCCCTTGTGACTTCAGCGAATTATCTGCGTTCTGCGAGAACAAGTGTACTAACACCATTCTCTGCGACATTCCTTTTATAACAGTTAACGAAGTTTATAACTATCTTATTGATCTTAAAGATAATAACTCATCGGGACTTGATGGAATCAGTAATCGAATTCTGCGTTATGCTGCACCAGCTATTACTGATACACTAACATACATATATAATCAATGTCTCGCAAGGAGTTACTTTCCATCTGCCTTTAAAATCGCTAAAGTATACCCTCTTGTTAAACCTGGTTCATCAGATAATAGCAACCTTGGTAACTATAGGCCCATTTCGCTTATATCATCGCTGTCCAAACCACTGGAAAAACACATACACAAAACAGCAATGGAACACCTAGCTAATAATGACCTGCTTGTTGATAGTCAGTCGGGGTTTAGACCAAAGCATTCATGCGACACAGCCTTAACAAAAATGATAGAGAACTGGCCTCTGTTACGTGCAGTCTTTGATATCTTACAATATTATACATTGGTATACTTGTTATGTTCGCAAATATTTTGTAAACAAAATAGATATTTTTTAGTGCTTAAGGGAAAGTCATTATTGAGTTACTCCCCTTGAAAGTTGTGCCGTCTCTTTCGATCGAACTCCGCGGATGAATCCATTATTACTGCGATTTATTCTTTGTTTGGGTAGTAATAGATTGTTCTTGCTTCAGAATATCTATGGCCTGAATTTATGTGTATTGTTTGGCTGAGTAGGACGAGTCTGTCTTATATCTGTATATCTTTACATATCTAAGTCGAACTATATGTTCTTTTGTCTCTAGAGAGGTCAAAGGCTGTTCGGCGGATGTGTCTCTAGAGAGGTGTGATTTGGCTTCGCCCTGATCATGGGGGCTGTGTTTTTGCTATGTCGGCTTGTCGCCGGAAAAAGTGATCTCTATATTTATGGGGAAAGTGATAGTCGTCTAGACCTATCGTGTATGCTTTACCCCAGTGTTTATTCTTATTGCCAAGGAATGGCAGAATTATATTTCTGATACCAAGGTAATAAAAGATACTCTTTTGAACTCTCGTACGAAGCCACCATTTTCGATAGGTACGATTTGTATGTCTAAGAGAATATATTTGACTCGATGAAAACGACTTCGATTCCTCGCAGCACTATATCCTGTAGAATGCAGTCAATTGTTCATGATCAAATCTACAGAGCAATGAAATGTTTAATGAATGACTAACTTTAGGACAGATTTATTATCTGTATCCAAACGTGAGTGACAGCTCACGAGTGAAGCCATCTTGGAACCAAACATGTAGTGACTTTCAAGAAGAGAAAAGGGATGCCCGTATTATCGCTTGATTAGTCCAGAGATCACTGCTACACATGAGAACCCATTGCTAGCGGTTCAATATTATTATATGAAAAAAAAAACTGTGCTGAACATTATGTTAAAGAATCTGCGCTAGACGAGGTTAGGTCTAGAAGCCATCTGGAATATTATTTATAAGCTGACGTGCTCAGTCAGTGAAGTCAGTTGATATATATATATGGGCAATACTGAGTGCTTGGCTACTGACAGTCCATTATACTATTCTTCTACATGAGTGCCCATGTAACATAACATTGCAAGACCATTTATCCACTGTACCATGATGTATTATGCCAACCTGTGATTTGTCACTATCTGTGCTGTCGAGTGTGTACGTCCAATTAAACTGTAGTAAAGGTACACAGTCGTTGCTGACCTTTGTCTTCCAGCACACACCCATCATTAACACCACTGATTGCTGGGATTGTAGCACTGGTTTGTGTACACTACAGTGGAGCAAACAACACCGATCTTTTACAGTGACCCGAAATATCTTTACAGCTGTGGCCACTATACCCATTACAAGAGGTTGTAATCAGAACGCAGGAGATTTTATCAACTGGTGGACCAGCTTTCTGGGTTTGACCTCGCAGAAGTTCAGAAGTCAACAGATTACCGATACCAGACCGTTTCCTGTGGCTGATACGACACACTTGCAGTATTGGTTTGCTCTTTGTCAACACTTCGTCACGTGACCTGTCAAGTGAATGCAGTATGTAGGTCAGCGTTGTTGACATTTTTACATTAGACATTACAGAGTTTCACAGAACAGTTGGATCAATTCTTGTCAATATTAACAGGAAGACAGTATTATTGAACGAAGAAGTCCTATTTTCATCGATGGATCTTCTTGTTTTCTATATATGAACTTTAATATTTAAGGCCAGAATGTTTAATTGAATAAAGTGGCAGTTTGTTTATTTTCATAAAAATAACTTTGCCATTACTGTAAAACTGAGCCTATTTTGCAACACATACTATCATACACATAATTTATATATATTTATGTTTACATGTTATTTGTTTGTATAGTATGTTAGTTTCTATGTCAGCGGGTTGTGTTTAAGGTTGGGCGGAGTCCTCACAACAGAATATCCCACGTCATAGAGGGTCCGTTGTGGGCGTTTTCTATAGGTGCAATTTTCTTGATTGAAAATTTGCTGCGACAACTGTTGCTTTTGTGTTAGCTGTGAAGACTGTAATTATTGTTATTTTTGTAATATTTCTTTGTTCTTTAGTTATGTTTTGATTTGTTTGTAATTTGTTGGTCTAACCTTTTCTATCTTTCAGTTCTATTCACAATTTATATTCATATACTGTGACGTCATTTGTGTTGTTTATCCCTTGCAGATTCAGTGATTATTTTCATTGATTTCCCTTTTTGATTTATTTGATCTCTGCAAACGTTTTCGTATTGTCAGTCCTATTTGTACTTTATGTATTCTGTTGGTTGACATATGTTTTATATAGGTATATTTCATAAGACACTATTGCCTGTGCACTGCACTTGGATTATGGTATAAACCAGTACTTGATTATTATTACTGTTATACAAGACCTTATTAAGGCTTGTGACCCACAGATATTGGGATAGTATATGATTAATCAAGTCATTAAGAACTTGTGGTATTATTATTGTTTCAAGTGATTAGTATTATTGTTAGACATCATGTCTACATTAGAATACTTCATTACACAAGGGAAATCCCTTGATAAAACTGGTCAACAATTAGAAGAATGTGCGGTTGCTCAATATGACAAAGCATTAGCTGCAGAAGAGAGAAAAGCTGCTGCAGAAGAGAGAAAAGCTATGGCTGAAGAGAAAAGATTAGAAAGAGAAGCTGAGGCTGCTGCTGAACAAAAGAAATTGCAGATGCAGGTGGAGCAAAGGAGATTTGAAGCTGAACAAAAAAAATTAGAAAGAGAAGCTGCTGCTGAACAAAAAAGATTAGACAGTGAAGCTGAACAAAAAAAATTAGAAAGAGAAGCTGCTGCTGAACAAAAAAGATTAGACAGTGAAGCTGAACAAAAAAGATTAGACAGGGAAGCTGAACAAAAAAAAATTAGAAAGAGAAGCTGCTGCTGAACAAAAAAGATTAGACAGGGATGCTGAACAAAAAAGATTAGAAGCTGAAGAAAAAAAAGCAATAAGAGAACATGAATTTGAGTTAGAGAAATTGAGATTGACAAGTATGAGTAATGTTAATCAGGCATCTAGTGGTAATGGTAAACCTTCTACTTACAAGGTTAAGGTTCCACCGTTCAATCAGTCCAGTGATGATATTACATTCTGGCTGGATAGATTTGAACGTTCTTGTCGTACACATAATGTGGATAAATCACAATACGCTAATCAATTAGCAGAAAACTTGAAAGGTGAATCTTTGACTAGATTATGCCTTGTAGGAGAAGCAGATAAGGATAATTATGATGTCATTAGGGCGGCTTTGATAAAGAAATACCAGCTAAGTGAGGAAGGCTATCGCCTTTTGTTTAAGACGATGGTGCCTGAGACAGGTGTAGAATTCTCAGAATTCACTGCAAAGGCACGTCTCACAGTTGATCGTTGGATTGAGCTTTCCAAAACAGAAAAAACGTATGAAGGACTTATGGATTTGTTGCTCAGAGATAAGATTATGTCATGTGTTAACAAACCATTCCTGGAATTTATACATGAGCGTAAACCCAAATCTCTAAAGGAAATGGAAGAATATTGTTCCCAATATGTCACTGCACACCCCGACGTGACTTTTGGCAACACTAAGATTAAGGAGAGTATGCCAGTTGCTTCAGCAACACCATACAATCCCAATTATTCACACAGATTTCAGGGACCTCAAAACAGATTTGATAAAAAAGGTAACCATAATAGTTATCAAAACCAAGGTAACCAATCATTTCAGGGTTCTTCTTCAAAGAACTGGAGACGAGCTGATAGCTCTCGACACAGGGGTGGTCATAATTATAGGAATTTCCGTAGAGGAAGTAATTATAGAAACTATCAGGGTTATCCGTCTTGGAGTCAACAAGATCATAATTACAGAGATACTCATTATAATGAATATGATAATGGTAACCAAGGGAACTATGACTCAAACCCAAATAGGGGTTACAATAGAGGTAACAATAACTACAGAGGTGATAATAACCGAGGTAGATCTCAAAACAAAAGACATAAACCACATTTTCAGGCAAACTCTGCACAACAAGAGTCCCATGAAGCCTATAAACAGAGTAAAGATAATAATGATGCTAGTAATATGGCATGTGCCGCTTTTGATTTGGGAGAGCATCTCAGTGCCCCCAATGCAAAACGTTATTTGAGCCAACCACAGTGTCTACTTTAAGCTGTGGCCATCCTCTTCCTGCTCTTCCGGCATCAGTCGCGCATGATGGAAGAGGTTCTCTTGTCTTACATAAGGGTTTAGTAAATAACAATCCAGTCTCTGTGCTATTTGACTCTGGATGCACCACAATTGGTGTTAGGCAGTCACTCGTAGATCCTTCCCGTGCCACCGGTCAAGTAGTCAAATGTGTAACATTTGGCGGCACATTAGAGAAATACTCTACTGCTATCATTAGGATTGCTACTCCTTTCTTTACAGGAGATGTACACGCATGTCTTCTTCCGAATCCGATCGCTGACCTCATCATCGGTCGCATTCATGGAGTCAAAGAATGCACTCCGCAACAAATTTCCGCGTGGGAAAGGCAAAACATGCAGATTGCTAACGCTGTAGTCACTAGAGCTCAGGCTCTTAATATGCCTCAAACTTCATCTATTGAAGATAATGAAGTGCATAACCAAGGTGATCCCTTGGTAATTTCTCGTGACTCGTTTATAAAACAGCAAGAAGATGATCCCACTCTGAAGAAATTCTTCATTCTTGCAACTAAAGGTGATCCGAATAAAGACACAAGTCGTAAATCGTGGATTTCAAAGAAGAATGGCGTACTTGTACGTATGGTTCAAGACTCCATTACGTCAAGTCATTCTCAAATCCTGGTTCCCAAGAATTTGAGAGTTAAAATTTTGCAGCACGCTCACGACTCTCAGTGTGCTGGACACTTGGGTTTTTCCCGTACTAAGTCAAGAGTCCTTGCGGCTTTCTTTTGGCCATTGGTAAACAAGGACATACGGATTTATTGTCGATCTTGTAAAGTATGTCAGGAAGTTAAATCCAAAGGTCCACGGCATGCTGCACCCATTCAGGCGGCGGACATTCCTATTCGGCCGTTTCAAAAAATGGCCATAGACATTATTGGTCCATTTAAGATCAAGTCTGCCAGAGGACATCAGTTTATCTTGACGTGTGTTGATATGTGCACACGTTGGCCAGAGGCTATTCCTCTGAAGAGCATTACTACTGCTGATATTGCAGATGCTCTTTGGCTTATATTTTCTCGTCTGGGGTTCCCCGGAGAGATATTGTCAGACCATGGCACTCAACTAATATCAGATACCATGTCTCAAGTAATGTCTACTCTGCAGATAGATAGATCTTTAAGTAGTATCTACCATCCAATGTCTAATGGTATGGTCGAACGCCTTAATAGAACACTTAAAAACTTACTAGGGAAGATAACTGAGGATCATCCTCAAGACTGGGACAGAGTTTTACCTGCGGCCCTCTTCGCTTACAGAGAGGTACCCAATGAACATACAGGATTTTCTCCCTTTGAACTCGTCTTTGGCGCGCGTCCGCGTGGCCCTATGTCGCTGCTTCATGATCTCATAACAGCTGACAATATTGACGATGACACAAAGTCATCCTACGAATATGTCATCGCGTTGAGACAAAAGATTATCGAAGCATGCAAATTAGCAACTTCTTCTTCTGAATTTGCGAAACAGAAGGCAAGGCAATTTGCCAATAAGAAGAGATGCTTACGACAACTTTGTCCTGGTGACAAAGCATTTGTATTACTACCTTGTAGGGAAAACAGACTACTTATTTCTTGGAAAGGTCCGTACGATATAATATCGAAAATTTCCGATGTCGACTATATTGTCGATATTGATGGGAAGCATAAAACCTTCCACATCAATATGCTTACGGAATTCCATGAACGTCCGGATTATTTGCAACCCATTTTCCAAGCAACGGACAATTCTCCAGTACCACATGGTCATTACTCATCACTGTCCGTGATACAGGATGAGGAAACAAGTTTTTCAGATGTAAATCTTCCTCTTCCAATGATCCCACTTCATTCTAGTGAATCATGGAAGAACGTTACTGTCTCTCCTGATTTGTCTCTAGGAGAACAGCGACAAGTTTCAACTATGTTGCAAACATTTCAGGATGTACTCACTGACATCCCTGGACAAACGCATGTCATTGAACATGACATTGTTCTAACTGACCATACTCCTATTAGGGTTAGACCTTATCCTATACCTATACATTTTCAAGCACAGGTTGAGAAAGAGTTGGATGAGATGATAGATTTGGAAATAATCGAACCATCCACCTCTGCATATTCTTCGCCGATGGTTATTGTTCGTAAAAAAGACAATAACATACGTCTTTGCGTTGACTATCGAAAATTGAATCAAGTAACGAAGTTCGATGCTGAACCTATGCCTTTACTGGAAGAGCTACTTACTCGACTCTCCAAATCTCATTTTTTCACTAAACTTGATTTGTCTAAAGGATATTGGCAAGTTCCTTTATCTGAACGCGCCAAACCTCTCACGGCTTTTTCAACACCTAGAGGTTTGTTCCAATGGAATTTTATGCCTTTCGGTCTTATGAACGCACCAGCTACATTCGTACGCATGATGCGCCGAATCCTATCTTATCGGTCAGATGTCATTGCATATCTTGACGACATCTGTCTTTTCAGCGATACTTGGGAAGATCACTATTCAGGGTTAGATGAATTGCTGTCTACTTTGCGCGAGCACAACCTGACAGCGAAACCCTCTAAAGCCTATATTGGTTTTAGCGAAATTTCTTTCCTAGGCCACCGAGTTGGTCATGGTTTCCTAAAGACAGAGGACCATAATACTAGTAAGATACTTAACATCTCAATCCCTAAGACTAAAAAACAGGTGAGAAGTCTGTTAGGTCTTATTCAATTTTATGGCAGATTCATTCAGAATCTATCCTCTATCATGGCACCTCTTTCAACACTTCTAAAGAAAGGTTCGCCTAATGTGGTCCACTGGTCTCAGGAATGCCAATGCTCTCTGGATAAGATTAAAACATTGTTTTCAACACCACCTATTTTAGTGCTACCTACTAAAGATAAGACATTCGTTCTTCGTAGTGACGCTTCATCCACTGGGATTGGAGCGGCACTAATGCAAGAGTACTCTGGAACTCTGCATCCTGTAATGTATATTTCCAGAAAACTTAATGCGGCAGAAAGGAATTATTCGGTTTTAGACCGTGAGCTATTAGCTATGGTTTGGTCGATCCTCAAACTACAGAGATTCCTTCTGGGCGCACATTTCATAGTAGAAACCGACCAAAAAGCTCTTACTGCTATACAGAGTAAGAATTTGAAGAGCTCGAGGTCTACTCGATATGCAATTGCTCTTCAACCTTTTCATTTCTCTGTGCGAGCTATTCGTGGATCAGATAATGTGATGGCAGACATTCTGTCAAGATGCCCACATGATTCCACATAACTATTAGGGCTTAGACTTCTTGATATGTCTAGTTCTATAGTAGTTCCTTTTCTATATCATGATAGATACAAATTTGTAATTTAATAATATAATGATTGTATCACTACATAGCGGTTCATTGATGTTTATTCACCGCTGTGCTTTGATGATTTTTTCTTCATAAATCATAAATTTAAGATATCTAATACGAAATGATGGTATGAATTTTTTTAGGCATCGTGTAATTGCCAGAATTGTATTATACTTTGATGACACCTTCCTGGAAAAATATACTTATAGAGAAATAATTTCTCTCAGTTTATGAGACACATTCTCACCAGTCGCTCCATAAGTCGACTTAGCCTCATATTAGGCGTTATATGTATTCCTGATATTTTCATCTGCGCATTATTCATGCGTTGTGAGCCTATTGTACGTTGCTCCTAGATGTATTTCAAAAAGAAAAAAATGTTCCATTTTTTTTTCCCGGGAGGTGTGGTAAGACTGTTACGTGCAGTCTTTGATATCTTACAATATTATACATTGGTATACTTGTTATGTTCGCAAATATTTTGTAAACAAAATAGATATTTTTTAGTGCTTAAGGGAAAGTCATTATTGAGTTACTTCCCTTGAAAGTTGTGCCGTCTCTTTCGATCGAACTCCGCGGATGAATCCATTATTACTGCGATTTATTCTTTGTTTGGGTAGTAATAGATTGTTCTTGCTTCAGAATATCTATGGCCTGAATTTATGTGTATTGTTTGGCTGAGTAGGACGAGTCTGTCTTATATCTGTATATCTTTACATATCTAAGTCGAACTATATGTTCTTTTGTCTCTAGAGAGGTCAAAGGCTGTTCGGCGGATGTGTCTCTAGAGAGGTGTGATTTGGCTTCGCCCTGATCATGGGGGCTGTGTTTTTGCTATGTCGGCTTGTCGCCGGAAAAAGTGATCTCTATATTTATGGGGAAAGTGATAGTCGTCTAGACCTATCGTGTATGCTTTACCCCAGTGTTTATTCTTATTGCCAAGGAATGGCAGAATTATATTTCTGATACCAAGGTAATAAAAGATACTCTTTTGAACTCTCGTACGAAGCCACCATTTTCGATAGGTACGATTTGTATGTCTAAGAGAATATATTTGACTCGATGAAAACGACTTCGATTCCTAGCAGCACTATATCCTGTAGAATGCAGTCAATTGTTCATGATCAAATCTACAGAGCAATGAAATGTTTAATGAATGACTAACTTTAGGACAGATTCATTATCTGTATCCAAACGTGAGTGACAGCTCACGAGTGAAGCCATCTTGGAACCAAACATGTAGTGACTTTCAAGAAGAGAAAAGGGATGCCCGTATTATCGCTTGATTAGTCCAGAGATCACTGCTACACATGAGAACCCATTGCTAGCGGTTCAATATTATTATATGAAAAAAAAAACTGTGCTGAACATTATGTTAAAGAATCTGCGCTAGACGAGGTTAGGTCTAGAAGCCATCTGGAATATTATTTATAAGCTGACGTGCTCAGTCAGTGAAGTCAGTTGATATATATATATATGGGCAATACTGAGTGCTTGGCTACTGACAGTCCATTATACTATTCTTCTACATGAGTGCCCATGTAACATAACATTGCAAGACCATTTATCCACTGTACCATGATGTATTATGCCAACCTGTGATTTGTCACTATCTGTGCTGTCGAGTGTGTACGTCCAATTAAACTGTAGTAAAGGTACACAGTCGTTGGTGTCGATGACTTCCAGCCATACATGAGTGTGAGAAAAGAACATTTGTCAACACCACGAACTCCTCTTATCATTCGCACATTATAAACTCCATCTATGTCTACACACCACTGCGTAGGTCAAGTTGACATTCCATACTCGAACCACGAGCAACACAACAACACAGTATTTAACTCGGGTGATGTTCGAGCGAGCTTCAGATTTCTCAGCATGTCTCTTGCTCAGGGCAAGGGTCTTGTATTAAGAGTTTATCAACTGATGATGATGACGTCTGGCTCCCAAAAAGAGACGTTATCAGCCTCTAAACATCAATAACGATAATTTATGTGGAGCAATCTTTGTAGACTTTAAAAAAGCATTCGATATGATAGATCACACTATTTTAATAAGAAAATTAGAAACAATGAAAGTAAACCTTAAGCTGGTGAAGTTAATTAAATCATTTCTGACAGACAGACAACAAGTGGTGTCTTACAACAATTCTTTGTCCAACCCAACTGTTGTCGATATCGGTGTTCCTCAGGGCTCTATTCTCGGCCCTCTTCTATTTGCCTTATACATCAATGATCTTCCTCTGTACATCAAACATTCATCCTGTGACCTGTTTGCCGATGACTGTACTGTTTACACTAGTGACAAAAGTTGCACTGCACTAGAACTATCTTTACAAACTGACACACATAATATTATTAAGTGGAGCAACGAGAATCGAATGCAAATAAATATTAGTAAAACGAAATGTATGTTAATATCAACCAGACAAAAACTACAAAACTCGCAGAAAACAACACTTCAGCTCTACATTGGAACATCACTAATTGAAAACGTAAATGAACATAAAACTCTAGGTCTAACTGTTGACCAGCACCTAAGTTGGAACTCACATGTAAGTGCACTCACAAAGCTAACGGCACAAAAAGTTTACCAATTAGCCAAAATCAAACACTTCCTGGATGAGGGGGCAAGGAAAATGTTCTACACATCTCACATACAAACATACCTAGACTATTGTTCCACAATCTGGGATGGTTGTTCCATATCCAACACAAAAAGGCTTCATTCACTTCAAAAACGTGCAGTGCGCCTAGTTGCTGATAAACACCAAACACATTGTATAGATCTATATCATCATCATCATCAGTTGCCATCTCCACAACGAAGGTTGGCTGTAATGGATCTCCAACGTCTTCTGTCTCTTGTCTTGGTGGTACACTCTGATAGACTCTTTCCCGTCCATCTCTTGATGTTATCTTCCCACTTATAGCGCTGTCTTCCCCTTGCACGTTTGCCTTCAACTCTCCCTTCTGTTATGGTCTTCTGCAAGGTGTTATGCCTTTTTATGTGGCCAAAGTATTTTAGCTGCCGAACTTTGACCTCTCTCATTAGTTCTCTTTTCATACCTAGATTTTCTAGGACCTCCTTATTTGTTTTCATCTCTTTCCATGAGATACGCCCCATTCTTCTATATATCCACATTTCAAGAGTCTCAATTCTTTCTTCCAAATCTATATAACTATCTTAAAATATTACCCCTTAGAAAGCGCTTTCTATTTAACAAAGCTAAATTCGCTCACAAAATCTTGTCACAGAATGCTCCAACGTATCTGTGGCCACTTTTAAAATTCAATGAAAAACGTAGTAACCGCTTAAACCAGTTACAGGTACCCAAGCCCAGGCTAGATTTGTTCAAGAAGAGCTTGGCTTACTCAGCTGCTCATCTTTGGAACAATCTTCCACATGATCTAAAAAACATGCACAGTCCCTACTCATATAATCGTAGACTGTTCAAATACATTATGAGTGCCAATTGTATGCCGCCCTAAGGGATTACATTTCGAATTATTATCTAATATACTGTATGGAGGGTCTGATGATCTAGTTTTTCATTTTAATATACCTTACTTCTTAATTGTAATCAAATACTGTAAATGTATGCTTTTATACTACTTATAATGTTGCATCGCCATTAAACTAATACCTTAAGTATGTTGGAGAATGTCTGGATAACTAGCAACAAAAGATGAGTAAGAGGAAGGGCAAAATGCAAGACAGGCCTATATGCACGATTCTCATCTATCAGTCAATACCCTTTACCTCCCTAAAGAGCATAGGTAATAAAGCTGGATCTCGTATAGTGGAGGCGTCAACAATTCACTCCCTGTGGCAGTATCTGTTGGGACTCAAAGCTGCTCACCTGTGGGAACATTTTCCGCATGCGCTGACAACACACTAAGTCCCAGGTCATTCAGCAGCAGATTTCCAATATGTCACGAGTTCTTATTATATACCACCATAATCTGATTACGTTTCCAATTATGTCTAATTTACCGTATGAATGGTTTAAATTGTGTGTGTTTTTTTTTTAATTTAAATTTTTAAATTTATTTTTTTAATTACTTTTATTTTTATTTTTTTTATTTTTTTTATTTTTATTTATTTATTTTTTTTTTTTTTAAATTTATTTATTTATTTTATTTTTATTTTATTTTTTTTTTTTTTACATACTTAAATTTGATTATGACTGGATGTTACAAATGTATGTTATTATTTTACCTTGATAATGTTGTATGCTTAAATAGTGCTCAAAATACATGTGCGATTGAATGGATAAGGTATGTAAGATGACAGAGCGAAGAAGCGCAGAATGTAAGACGGGCCTGCGTGCCCAATTCTTAACCCTTTGAAGATAAAGTTCGTACGTTAGTTCGTTCTATCTGTCAGTCTGTCTGTCTGTCTGTCTGTCTGTCTGTCTGTCTGTCTGTCTGTCTGTCTGTCTATCTATCTATCTATCTATCTTCTTTATTTTAAAACATACTTTAATTATGATTATTATTGCAAATGTTTGATGTTATATTACCTTTATAATGATAAATGCCTTAATAATGCTTAAAGTAAATGTGAGGATGAAAGGATACAGTATACATGATGAGAGAGAGAGAGGAAGGGCAGAATGTCAGACGGGCCTGCGTGCCCAATTCTTAACCCTTTGAAAATAAAGTTTGTTCGTTCGTTCGTTCGTTCTGTAATCGTTTATCCTCTTTTTCAGCCTCCATCTGTAATCTCCTCTCCTCCTTTTCAGCCTCTCGTTTCTTTTCCTCGGCTTCCAATTTCTTTTCTTCTAATTGTAGCCTTTTGATCTCAGCCTCCCTCTCAGCCTCTAATTTCCTAGCCTCCCTAGCATCTTCTAATTGAATTCTTTTCTCCTCTGCTACTCTATCAGCCTCTAATTGTAATTTCTTAGCTTCAGACTCTAACTGTAATCTTCTTTCTGCTTCTAACTTCCTATCCTCCCTCTCAATGAATTTGTCACATTCTGATGTCACATACTGAATCAGAACTTGCCCCTCCATTCCCATTTCCCTTGCAGTCTGCACAGCAGCAGATCTAAATTTGGCCAAGTCTGCCATCTTATCAGTCATACAAATGTTATAAATCTTGGTATATTAAATACAAGTATGACTATTCTAGGCTCTGACAATTCATCCAATTTCCACAAATACTTAATTCTTGTGCTAATTTAACAATGGGGATTCCCTGGATCTAAATAATAATGATGTTAATATAAATCCCGGAACAGGACCCAATGTATGTAGTGAATTACACTGGAGAGGTTAAAGGTGTTATATTGAAAAGATAGATGTGTGTGTCCACAGTGTGAGGTCAAGCTATGTAAGACCCTGAGTCTAATAGTTGATGATGAAGTTGGGTCTCAGTGGACCTATCGCTACCTCTCTAGATCTCACACTGTGCTATATTTTGTTTATTTATTGTTATGATGTTTGTTATATGGCTACGTGTCTAGGGTTATGTGAATGTAATGATATGTTGCCAAAAAGACACACACAACCAACTGGAACTCAATGACATTAACTTAAGTAAGGCTGTTGTTAAAGTTATGAAATTAATTTTTTACAATTTATTTTCCTGTCCCTCAAATCTCTTTTGGACAGGAATGTTGAAAACTGAAGAAAATTATTTTACATGCAAGAAATAAATAATAAGGACTCTTTGTCCCTCACTAGTAATCTACACTGTTACTGTGGGTGTATTCACAGACTGATATCTAACTGTGTCAATAGTGAAAGTCAAGGATGTGAGAAGCTGTTGTATTCATCACGCCCCGCTGTAGTTATAATTCAAGTTGGGGAAAAAACTTTCAAAGATGAATTGTCAGGTGACCCAGCTACGTGACGTTCACCTTATAGATATTGATATGTCAGATGTAAAGTACTGCACTGCAAACAGCGTCAGCTCAAGAGACTTCCTCCGGCTAACAGATACAGTATACAGGTCTGCTGAGGTCGTTACGTTTCTTCGAATATGTCTCAACAGGTTTCCTGCCACCAGTCGGCAACAGGCAATACAACCCTGCAAAATAAAGGCATCCTCGCCCTTTGATATGCTGGCTTAGATTTTACACAACTAATTACATGGTTATAAAATGTGGGGTCAGCCTCGTGTGCAAAACAAGTGCACCAGTCCCTAATTTAGTTGACTTCACTTTGTACTGTGATTACACCCTGCTTCCATATGGCTGCTACGCCTCTGTCGTTTTTAACAATAATATGCTTTCACACAATCAGATGGGGTATACACTTCTCCTTCTGATGTACTTATTTTATTTTCTTTTGTATCAGCATCCTAGGCATGTTTACAAGTGTTCATTAAACACTGAGGCTTGCCAGTAATTCCTGGTCTTACAGTTATAATAAATGTTCGGAAATTGATTACATATAATGTAAACGGATACAAGTATGATAATATTTAATAATCAAATACAATTCTATTCTATTTAACCATACGAAGGGCCCAATTTAAAACATATTTACTTGTCCTCCCACCCACTGTATAATTAGATCCACCGTTCATAAAACTGCTTCAGGCATGTACTACTGTGCTTCCTAAGATGTCATAAGCTTCCATAATAGCAATGTCATACCACAGATGTAGCCCACAAAATTTGGTAGGCGCCCTTATCTAAGGTTGAGCAGAAGCTGTGTAGGAACAGCTGTCATCTACATATTAAAAGGCCTCTTCACATCAATAAATCATTTATCTTACCGCATCAATTTCTTCGAAAAATAAAACCAGAATTACACAAGTAAACGATCCGGGCACTGGTTCAAATAATGGTCCACAACTTTAGCTTTGCCGGTCGTCCAGACTGAAAGGTCTTTGAGATTAAGCTTCTTGGAAAACGCCACCACACTTTCGTTTTAAAACGCTTCACTTCTGCTCTCAACCGTTACTTTTTTGCATCAACTGGTATGAAAATTTCCTTTCAAATGGCAACTACCCTTTTGTCTTTTGTATACCAATCAAGAAATATTTCTCCAAGCATCCTCTCTGTGGCTTTGTAACAATGTGGGATTCAATCAAACTTTTGCCGAATTAGCAGGTAAATGATGACTTCCACTGGCATTCGCGGCTACCAAAATTGTTACTCTCTATTTGCACTTTTTAAACCCAGGGGCAAATTTATTTGTAATTCTTCCGAAAAGGTCCAAAGGGTATGGCGGCCTAATGAGACAACAGTCCAAAATTTTGATTCTTCGAACCCCAAACACTTTGCGTGTTTATTAATACGTTTGCCAGTCTGATTTTAATTTTACTGTGTAGAAATAAGTTTCGCTTTAGGCTGGCAAATTTCCAGTGTTCAAAAAAATCAGTATCACCTCTCTACTTTTCCTAATACTAGCGTTTAACCCAGGTTGAAATTGTGTTAAGCCAATTTTGGATTTTTAAGGTCCAAGACGCCTATACTGTTAGCAAAGAAGTGTAACTACCGAACCTTCTGGTGTCCGTGTAATTTTTCAAAAAAGTGTGATGAGCAGTTCTCAGTGTGTTGAGAGCAGCCTCGCCTGTCTGTCTGAATTTTTTTACAGGGCCTTCAGGTTTCTTATTTTAAAATGTTTCGTACAATACCAAACCTACCACTATCCTGTTCTCACCATAATCATTTACTCTGTCCTATTTGTTGGATTGAAGCGATTTAAAAGATTAAAGGCTGGAACTGTGATTATTAATTGACTGTAAACCAGTGTCCGGATAGTGTGATTCGCTCTATCGCCACGGAAGCCAGTATGTTTTTTTTTCTGTTGTCTGGGTGTTCATCTAATTCTTTATCATTCGTTTGCATTTTTATACCTTTCCTCTAATTTATGGTTTTACTTTTATTCAACTCCTTATTTGTAATAAATGTTAGTACAATACCAAACCTACCAATCTGTTTCAAAATATTTATGTAATAGGCAATGCCCATTCTGGTGTCGTGTATTGTGTTCGCACTACACTGCCATTGTCATTTTTTGATGAAAGTAGATGGGCATAGTGATATTAGGCGGGGTTGTCGCCGCACGGAAGGATCCAGTGTTACACCAATATTGCTCTATTTTTATCTCTGCTGATAACATACTTTAAATTTGTTTTCATATTAATTTTAAAAAACAGGGGCAGCATTTGAGATGTTTCATGTTTCACTTTACGTTATAATCGGAGTAGAACTTTCTTCTTCCAAAAAAAGTATTGCGGCAGGTTTCAATCCCTTGAATCTCCAATCCTCGTACCATTTTAAAGTTTCTCCATCCCTCTCCTCAGGAGACCGTCGTTGATTGTTGAACTGAGAAACCTAAGCAACCCCTTTGCTTTCTTCTTTGCACAAACCCTATAATACAAAGCCTCTTCCATTTCAAATCTTTCGTTTCTCATGGTTTTAACGTTTCTTCGCATTTTTCACTATCCTATCTCAATTTCGATGCAAAACTTTTGTCTAGCGGACGTTTTTTTCCTATCTCTTGTGATAAAGTTTCTGTTTTCGTTTCACAATTTGTTCCTTTATATGATTAGGCGCCTACTGGAAGAAAGCACAGAAAAAGCACCAAAATTTATTCTGTGCGTGCAGAGACAATTATTTTAAGTTAGAGTCTGTTTAGCCAGTGTTTGCTGCTAGGCACTCGGGGGGAGGGGTTTGTAAGCCCGCATCTGCCACACATTTGAACAAAAAGATTCAAATTGTATTAACGTCTGGTGGCACCTGGACAAAGTGCGGATAATTGGATGTTCTGGCGTTTGAAATATGGATTTATGATAATATTTAATAATCAAATACAAATCTCATTTTTACTTTCTTGATAAAAAACCTGCTTTCAGAGCATGTATCACATATATGATGGTCATAAGCTTCCATAATAGCTTATATGTCATACCACACAAATTTGGTAGGGGCGCCCTTATCTAAGGTCTGAGCAAAATTTTATCACACAAGTGTTGTAAATGGCACAACTTTAGCTTTGCCGGTCGTCCAAACAACCGTTAATAAAAATAGAACTACCCTCTTAATATTACTGCATTAGCTAATTTTTGATTCTTCCCTGCAATAGTGGCAAAATTCAAAATAAGTCAAGCCGGTAGTATCACCTCTCTCTTTTCCTAATACTAGCGTTAGTACTGGTAACTACCGAAGTGTTCAGGAAGGATTTAAAAGATTAAAAGGTGATTATTAACTGTACCAGCTAAAGCCATTGTATCTTGGCCAACCATAGTGAAAAAAAAAGTATTGTTTCAATTCACCAATGCGGTAAATAAAGGAAAAAGCATATTTGAGAGGGGGGGGGTTAAAACGGAGCATTTTACCTCACATGATAACAGTGGACAAGGGAAGGAAGAAACTGACAGACAGTCAGATAGATCTCAATCATCCCCCATCTGTGAAGAAGTAGTATGTAATATAATCATAATTGAGGAGGGGGGGGTTAAACGGGCATTTTACTCACATGTAACGTGTGACGAAGTCAGTAGATCTCAATCATCCCCCCATCTGTGAAGAAAGAAGTACTGGGTACAGGGTCAAGTGCCTTTACGATTCTGGATTGGAATATGACTCAGTTGTGAGTGCAACCCTGGTGCACCCTGACCAGTATACCACAGACAAAGTGGAGATACAAGGTTCATTGAAGGATACAGCCACCATGACACTTCCCGCAGCCGAGATCAATGTCAAGACTAGGTACGTGGAAGGAGTGATTAGAGCAGCAGTGTGTGACGAAGTTAATTACCCGCTGGTGTTAGGAAGTAGATATGTGGTTCTAGGGAGCCCTATAAAACCTATGATCATGGCAACGCTCCAGGTCAGGTCGACCCCTAGTAAGGAGGAGGAACCACCACTTACTATTCATCCTAAACAGATGAAAAAGGCCCAGGCCAAAGACAAAACATTAAAACCTTGCTTTGGCAAATTGCCAACCAGCCATAACAACCCTAAGAAAGGACAATTTTATTTGAAGGATGGACTGCTTTACAGGAAAGCTGGAGCAGGACCTAAAGGATATGGACAGTTAGTACTGCCATGGAGTTATAGGGAACAAGTTATGGCACAAGCACATGTTGTACCAGACGGTGGACATCAGAAGATGGGTACCACCTGTCAAAGGACATCTGTAACATTCTACTGGCCAAATGTAGCTGGGGACATTGCCCAGTATGTACAAAATTGTGACCAGTGTAGCAAGGTACATTCCACACGTTGGAAAGAAAATAATAATCAGATGCTAGAAAAGCATTGTGGAGAACATGGGCCTAAAAACAAAAAAGGAAATAAAAATGATAAGGTAGATGTAGTGGATAAGATGGCACTTTTTCACACACAGTCTTCCACTAAAACATTTAAAATGGCAACTCTGCGTATGGCACAAGGAGTAAAACTAAACACAGTCCAGACCACTCCGACACCCTTCCCCCCCCCCCCCCCCCCCCCCCCCCCCCCCCCCGCCGGAATTCGTGGAACTTGCTAAAAATAGCACTGAGGTTAATCGGCCAACATTGAAACCGAAACTAAATGTTAACCTTAGAAAAGTTGGGAGCGGGCGTTTGGCCAATTTGCCTAATGTCAAGCTCATTTCAACATATGGCTATTAAGTTAGCATTAGAAGGGCACTGGTGACAGTGGTAGTGACCGGCCCTAAACAGTCCATTGGAAGTATTGTACGGACATTGGATTGAGATCACACCTATTATAGCAAATGCGAAAGAGGAATTGATTCTTGATGCAGGAACTCATTTCCCCATATTATATATTATATCGCCAATTGCCGTTGGGCTGAGAAAAACAGCTGGTGAATATGGCCTTTATCTGAATGGCAGATTAAAGAGTCATATATGAATATTAGTAGAGGGTTTTTCCAAATTCCAATCACGCTTGAGCTCAGATCAATTGTTGGCTGTGATCATTTCGGAGGAGCACATTGAATTCATATGTTGCTTTTTGGATGGAGGATATTCCGAGTGTTTTATTCAGGCTGATGTGGAAATTACTGGGTCCCCTACATAACTCAGCTATCACCAATTTTATAGATTTTCTCCTCATAAACATTGCAACCTTGAGGAACATCTAAAACCTCTGGACATGTCATGGAACAAACTCAGAGTAATGGTGAATATTGATTGATAATCAGCATGTAACAGGCAGTAGCACCTGCAGCTGTTTATTAACACAACCTGCAATAGATATTTGGATTGCAGAGGTCTGAGGCAGATTTCTTTAGTAGTGCCTGCTTTGAATGACCCACCTGCCGGAATCCAGGATCACACTAAGGCATAGTGGAGTCTATTTGAACGTGATTGTATACAGATATGAAAGCTGCACTAGTGGTTCACGCTTTTCTAACGGGGGAGATATGTCATGAAGTGAATCCGTATGACAACACGCTCAAATTCCCCGCTCAAAGTCGAACTAGCTAACGTATTTTAAATCTATAAATAACTACAGTATTTGAAATTTGTCTGAGGGTCCAGTCAAATTTACCGCCAACAATTTATCTAGTGTGTTTGAATTTTTATAAGAAACAAGTTAAAAGTTACCACCCCCACACACCCACCCCAATATTTATCGAAGGACGTAGTAAAATTTAAGAACCAATCAAATCGTTACCTCTTTTTTGTAAGGACAAGAAAATTTTGGTTGAAGTGGAAATAATGCCTATTTTGAGTTTTTGACCGAACTTAGATAATTTATTTCTTGATAACTAAAGATACTTAAAATGCAAGGGATATCTCAAAGTATAGCGCTGATATTGCTTAACATATACACATAGAGATTCCCTCATACAAAATTATCTTGACTTAGATAAATTTAATTTAGTAATATTTTCACATCAGGTTAAGATCAAATTTAATTACAAAAAATTTAACCCCATTTGAATGCAAAGGAATAAATAAAGGAAAACTATATAGAACGATAGAGAATAATTGGCCGTTTAATTATGACTTTTGATAATCAAAATCGGTTCACAAATAACAATGATATAAAATAAACAAATTCGGTCAGATTAGACAAACACGCTTAAAACTGCTCAATTCTTTAGCCTAGGAAATAGTTAACTTTTTTTGACTCGGCATCTGATTGATTGGGTGTAGTTTGATAAAAATTAACAACTTCTTGTAAGTTCCGCCATTTAATAATAAGCTTCCATGCCAAGCTGACATATTCTGAAAGAGACAGAAGGACAAGCCTTTGCCGTCTGTACTGCGAGTTCAGTGCTATAGCCCTTTACGGCTGGTCAGCTTGTGTGTGTGAATATTCTTTACTTGAGGGTTGTATTACGAAGTTACCTCGTTGCTGCAGTAGCCTGAAAAGAAGAACGAGTGGGAGTGAGTGCTCATGCTACAACTTGAAGCTAGCTCCTTCTCTTCAGTCAGGAGTCACAACGTTGGTGTTCAGGTCTATGATCGACAACACAGCTGCACTACCTTTTAAAAGATAAGTCCTTTATATAGGCACTGACACTTCATCCAAAAAACCTAATTTCACCAATTAAAGTATACCACCTGGGAGTGATGATAATAACAGACCTCACAGTTTAAGATTAGTGATAATATCCAGAACTGTGTGTATAGTCATTCCAGTGACTTCTTGTGTTACACAAATGGACAGAGTTTCCAAAAATATTTATTTTAGCATGTAAATAACCTTTTCTTGATTTTGAGAATTCCTGTCCCAACAAGATTGAGGTACAGGAATATTAAATTATACATATAACTATTTTCAGACAGTCTTGCTTAATTTTCCTTAAAGTTAAAGTTCTGTTTTGAAACTCATAACTGTTAAAATACATTACGGGAAGATGGAAAGTATATTTCTCAGAACTCCTGGATGGTGAGCATGGTGAAGCATCAGAAATAATTAACACTAGCACAGAAGAGAAAACCCATGATGGTGAAGATGACATAAAGATGGAAGAACTGAAGGCAGCACTGGAGAAAATCAAGATGGGCAAAGCAGCAGGGCATGATGGTATAACACCAGAAATGGTTAAGTTCATGGGAGCATCAGGCGACCTATTACTCTTAAGGGTTTTACAGGCAGCGTGGTACAACAAGACCATACCAAAGGATTGGGAGATTGCCATCATAACACCAATTTTCAAAAAGGGTGACAATCGACAGTGTGGAAACCATAGAGACATATCCCTTCTCAGTGTCCCTGGTAAAATCTACTCTAGAATCCTAGAGCAGAGACTCCGACGCCTAGCTGAGCCCCAATTGGATGAGGTCCAGTGCGGATTCCGAGCAAACCGAAGTACTCAAGACCTAATCTTCACACTCAGACAGCTGAGTGAAAAGGCCCTTGAGTATAAGAGTGAGATGCATCTTTGTTTCATAGATCTGGAAAAGGCGTTTGACAGGGTCCCCTGGAGCAAACTTTGGGACTGTTTAGCAAGGAAGAATATTCCAGCACCTCTGATTCATGCTATACAGAGCTTCTACAAGTCTTGCAGAAATTATGTGAGGACAGCAAACCATAAGTCAGAAGAGTTCAGGACCACAACTGGTGTAAGACAAGGTGATATCCTATCACCTTACCTCTTCATACTCCTTATGGACGATGTCATCAAGGCATGTAAGGAGAGAACAAGAAAGTATTCAGTGGGGTACTGGAAGATGAGAAAGGTCTATATTTCGGAGCTGGCATTTGCTGATGATGTTGCCCTGATTGCTAAATCAGAGGCACATCTCCAATCCAACCTGCAAGTCTGGAAGGAAGAGCTGGAGAAGAGAGGGATGGTCATAAGCAGCTCTAAAACAAAATATATGGTGATATCACGAAAAGAAAGAAGACATCAGATTAAGCTGGGAGAACAGGTCCTGGAGCAGGTCGACCACTTTAAATACCTCGGAGCTATTATAGACCGAAAGGGAGGCATCAAAGAAGAGTTGGCCACTCGAAAAGCAGCAGCTGGGAGACTATTTCAGGCCATAAATCGAGGATTCCTCAGCAAGAGAGAGGTTGGTAAGAAAACGAAGATGGCTGTATACCGCTCCACCTATTTCCCAGTCTTGACATATGGATGCGAGTCATGGACAATGACTACAACCCATAAAAGCCAGATCCAAACATCAGAAATGAGGTATCTGAGGAAGGTGGTTGAAGAAACAAGAAGAGACATGGTACGCAACCAGACGATACGTCAAGGCCTTAAATCCTACCCCCTGCAGACCCAAGTAGAACAGTCCCAATTAAGATGGTTTGGCCATGTCTGCAGAATGGGAGAAGATCGGATACCACGACAAGCATGGGAAACAAAGAGCCAAGGATCCAGACCCCGATGACGACCCAGAGTCCGCTGGGAGGACAACATTAGACAATCTTTGAAGGATCGAGGACTAGAATGGAACCAGGCCAGGAGGAAGACAGCCGATAGGATAGTCTGGCGCTCTCTCTTCCAAAACCTCTACACCTCACGGTAGAAGGGGAACGACTAAGTAAGTAAGTAAGTAAAATACATTACCCTAGACACTTTGCCAAATAACAACACACAGATAACATACTCTTGGTGCGATCTCATCATCATTTCTTACTCTGGGAACTTACATAGCTGGACCTCACCTTGATTGTCTATACACCCTTGCTCTTTTCAGAGAAGGGGGTATTTCTTATAAGACCAGTCTCTTTTCTGGCACTATCCTGGTATCCTCTGATACATCTATTTATCCAGGATATCCTATAATTAGTAACATCAAAACCTCTTATCACACTACGCTAACTCAGTTTTTCGTCCTTGATCGTTTAATGCTCACAATTGCCGACAGAAATGGTACTAATGTGTACTCATCTCTTGAAACAGTTCTGTCCTTAATTTCTTGCATACAACACCCGCTGATGATCGTTTCGTTAGCCCAAACAAGACACAATAGATTGGAGTTATATGAGACAATCCCAACGGGCTGATCACCCGTTTGCCAGTCACTTTGATTACGGAAACAACAACAAATGGATTGATTTGTCGTTGCCCTAAAGACGCCATTAGGCGTGATGGGAACAACGGCAAAGAAAATCTATTCGCTGTTGCCCTTAAGACGCCACTAGGCGTAATGGCCACTGCTGACTGCTTTGCCAGTCGTTGGCTAAGGACGGAAGAAGAAGAAGATATGAGACAATAGACTGAAGTTATATGAGACAATAGATTGGAGTTAGATGAGTCCTAACAAGGACTGTTTTGGTTATATTTCAGTTGGTTTTATATGAGACAATAGATTGGAGTTATATGAGACAATAGATTGGAGTTTTATGAGTCCTAACAAGTACTGTTTTGGTTATATTTCAGTTGGTTTTATATGAGACAAAAGATTGGAGTTATATGAGACAATAGATTGGAGTATGAGTTCTATTAGTTTCCGTCTTCATCAATCATATCAGGAAATACAATCATTATACCTAATTCCCCAAGATACAATCAGCAACCTGATACATTTACAGTGAAACAATTTATATTAAATATATACAGGTGTAGGTAGTATAAATGACTGCTGTAGGCCTATTCTCCTACAAGTATAGCAAGTATACTTACCCTCTAAGATTTAAACAGGCCAGTCGACTTTAGTAAAGCAAGAGTTCCCGGTCAATGCAGGTAAGCATAAATCAATCTTGACAGACCTCTCTTCTCCAGTATGTCGTCTAGCTGGCTTCGTGTTGGTGTGTGTGTGAGTTTGAATACAACTCGCCCGTATATATTCTTCTTCTTCTTCCTCGTTCGCCCTGAAAAGGACGGTGGTTGCGTTGTGTCTGTTTACGCCGTAGCTGTGATATCTGCACCTTTCGGTCGACACATCCGACTTCAGCACGGCATTTTTTGGGACCGGGTTTGCCTTCCCTCTGCGATCCGTACTCGCTCAGCCAGACTGCACTGCTGCAGACTGTTTCCAGGACCACCACGTGGAGGTGGAGTACGGTCTTGGTCAGCTCTGGTTCGCTGACCCTGATGCAAGCAGTCAAGCTATGGGTCGCTGACTGCATTCTCTATTGCTGCATCGTTTGGTCCCGCCCGTATATATAGGTAGATGAGGTAACTTTTACTGCTTAAGGAATGCTTTTGATTGGGTCTCGGCGTGGCAAGCTGATTGGTTATATGCGGTTTCGTACAATCCGTGACCCAGGCCGACTTCCGAAAAACAGGGCTTATGCCTGATTTTATTCTATCTGCCGCCATATTGGGAGACAAGATGGCCGTGACCGAGACCCGAAATTTTAGGCTTAAGTTTTTCCTGGCGTATACTTCGTGTAATTTATTCTGGCTCAGAGACTGGTGCACGTTGATTGGCTGGGGCAAATCTGTATCTCGACATAGTGAATTAACTAAGAAGTGGGTTTACACACACGTTTTACGACAGATATGATATTTAAAAAATCGAATCTGACAAAAGTTTAATTATCTATTTAAAAGTATCTGTGCCAAATCCTATATTGACTGACTAAGAAATACGCAAGTTAATAGAAAGTTAGTAAAGGATCCCGTTATTCAATATTGCAATCTTCCCTCTCTGCTCACATGCACACAGATAAACAACCATACACACACTCACACATACAATTCATCTTCCCCTAAACCTCTTTCCCATTCAGAATGACCACTTCAGAACAACACGCAGCATCACTAATCTACAACACAAACATTTAGAGCAGAAAGGATGCCAAGAAGTAGCCCCCGAAAAGCCGGGTCAGGAAACATCAATGTTAAAGAGTTAAAACAAGCGTCTTAGAGACTGGTTATCATCTGGTCGGTGTTCTTTGTGAAATCTGGCCAATGAAAGACAGGAAACACAGAATTTTGTTAACGATACCAGGGATGTGAGGGGGCTGACAAATTCCGCATTAAAAGCTATGATTCCTGTTTGGAGATTACGTACTTTCCTTTTTTTTAACCTTCATTACAATGTTAACATTCTCGTTATTGAAATGGTCTTTATATTATCATCATCTTCTTTTTTTTCGCAACTTACGGCGCATGGTGCCACTATTGCAGCTGTTCCTTTTGCAGGTAGATCAGATCAAAGCACGTGCTTTTACATCGTTGGTTTCCGTAGCTAATTGTTTTACAGCTTCAGGTTGTCAGGTTGTCAATCTCGTGCACAATCTTGTATCAGAGACCTCTTCCAACATACATGTGGGAGCAGTAGGCTATTTTTTGTTGGTCTCTTCGGGGACTACACGGGGGATGGGGACATTTAATACGATCCTAATATTGGGATCCCAGTTATTTTCTTCACAAATATGATTTTTTTTTAAAGTTTGATGATAGATCTTAGATCTTAAGGCGCCATGACAAAGGTCGTAGCTAACGGTTTCTTATTATAGATATTGATTTCGCTTGCGTTAAGTAGATAAACAATACCGTACGCATAAATGTACATGTTGCAGACACTCGTAAGAAATAAAGAAGTAGAAAACTAGACAACAGAAAAGCAGCAGAAGTTATAGGCTTTCCATACGAACGGCATCATCGACTCCCTACGGAGGTGAATCGTGACTAACCAAAAACTAAGCACCACACAAAAAGAGTGCTTCGTGGATCTCCGCCAGTCAGCGCACCCTGCTTTAAACCCAGTCCTTCCTGTTTAAAACAGGATAGACTGGGGATTGGTAAATTCCAGACGTCAGTGAGCCAAATCTCCGGAGACTATAGCTTTATTGTATTGTACCAGAGAAAGCGCATATGGCCGACACCAGTACCATTCGTGGAAAAGCTCTAAGGAGATTCAAATAGCCTCAAACTGACTACTGCTTTCTTTGAAAATATTCAAGTGGACGTCTGAGAGTGTACGAAGAAGAAGAAGATGTATTGTAGCAATGTTTATTCCGTTTACAGCGTTGTTGTATTGTACTGTCATCTACTCCGTTTACAGCAGTATTTCCCAAACTTTTTCGGGTCACCGCCCCCTTGGCTCCTAGGGTACCGTATGTCCCTTAGCGCGCCCCCCCCCCCCCCCCTTTTGCATGTCCCCACAGTACCAAAAAAAAAATGTAAAGAGTGAAAAATAAGAGCACCAGCTAATACAGTAACAACTAATTGCTCTATTTATTACATTCTAATATAAAGCTACAGATACGCTTATTTATTAATTTAATTTAAAAAAGAACAACTTAATTACTTAATTCGGTATAACAAACAGCAGTATGCGAGAGTAAATTAGTAACAAACTTACTTCATTTTAATTTCAATGAGATGTATGTGCCTGGTGTAGTGATATCACTTTCTCAACATCAGGCTGAAAGGTACATTTAGAAGGAGTCTCAGATCAACACGTTCAGTAATCTGCTTCGAAAGAAGTTGACAACCGCGCTGAAACCACGCTCTACTAAATACGACGTTGGAAAGGCAATACAGAACTTCTTAACCTTTCTTCACACTTCAGGGTAGCGTTCAGAGATTTCATTCTGCAACCAAAAGTCTTGATATGATTTTTTTGAACACTGGCTTAAGCTCAACGTCATTTTGTAGCGAAATCAGTTCCTCTTCCACCCTTCCTAATTCTTCACTGCACGTGTCCAAGAATGGATTTATTATCAAATCTGGAACAGTGATGAAAAAGAAGATCCTGAAATCTCTGAGACATGTCTTATGCGGCATATCTAGATGTGCACAATGTACTTGAAGATTTTCCTCTGGTATTTTGTCTTTCTCTTCCAACTCTAAGAGGCTGGGAAATTGGATTAGCTTGGGGCGGCCAATACTGCGTTTGAACAGCGTTAATTTGGCCAGATACGTGGAGACGACAGATTTGACTTTTATGTTTCGTTAAACTTTGTGAATAAATCTGACAAATATGCAATGGCATGCCTGATAGTCGTTAGTTCCCAGGTACTGAGCGAAGCATGCGAGTCTTTGAAGTATTCTACCACAGTTTCAAAAAGAGCATAAAAGCGTCTAAGACAATTTCCTTTTGAGAGCCACCTGACTTCTGTGTGCATCAGCAAACGTTCAAACTGTTCATTATTCTCAGTACAAAGCTCTCGAGAATTGAGAGCATATGACTTAATTTTGTTAATCGCTTTAATACGACTATTTAATGATTTGTAAAGCTGATAACTTAGATTTTTTCTTTATTGCGAAAAAGCGAAGCTTTGTCAAAAGGAAGACTTACGCCTAAGCACAGGCTGCTTATCATTCGAGTTGAGTTCTTTCGTGACTAAAGTTGTTGTATGCAGTGCTAGACAATTGTTCATTCTCAGACTAAATACCAGCGAAACCACCCCATTTTTACTGAGACCACCCACCCATTTTCGCGAAAACCCATTTACATTACTTTACCGTGGTGTGAAATCTAATTTCAGAGTTCTCTTATTGCAAAGCTGTCTGTAGTGGTGTTGATGGTATTGTATGATGGTGTTATTACTACATGTAACTTGTATGAGGCCAGCTGTGAAGGCTCCTGAGATAAAATGTAGTTGAGAATTATCAGAAGGCCTTCTTGCTACCACTACGACCTCACACTTAATTTTTTTTTTCTTAATGAATGTGGCTACGTAAAGTGTCTAGGGTAATGATGTGTAATGTGGTGTGTTAGTTATAAATACACCCACAGACATTTAAGAAGACTAATAAGATTAACAAGTGTTAAAATACACTGAACTAACTCACGTGTATAAAGTTTTTGATATAATTATATTACATTTATTGGTTCTGGATCAAGTTTTATGTGACCAGAACTTGTTTTAAAAGAAGGATTGAAAATTTATGAAAAAAAATGCATGGAATGTTACATAATAAATGCAAGAGCGTACCTATTTAAGTACTAGACTAGTTAGTTTTATTAAAAAAAGTTCGAGTAGTCATCTCTTTGGGAGGATATTTACTGTTTGTGCTGTTGGGGTGGCCTCATCACACCTGTCTATATTGACTACACAATGTCCAGAAAATGGTGGGAATTTTTACGGGGATATTAGTCACTACCAATAGTTGGTGAATGTCCAGCAGACCAGAGGCTCACTCATCTTTTTGTAGCTCTGGTGCTGAAAACTTGCGGTCCCACCTCTCCGTGCTGGCGGGCAATAATGGTGGTCTCTGTCACAAGAACTGCACAGATACACTCGAGTACAGTCACCCACCGAATAGACTCTGCTTTGTTGTCGATAGAAAACTCACAGCTCTGCAATCAAAGTATGGGCTATGTGTCAAAATCTATTCTATACCCACGTCTGGACACCACACTGACACAACAACCACATCATACAGACAGGTCAGATCTCTCTGACCAAACAGCACAGTTACCATGGTGGGCCTACATCAGACAGATCCTCCCAGACTATAGATTCTGAAAAATATTTATTAGTTGTCGGCCCTAAAAGAAGATAGGTAATCTGTTTCAACGCTTGATCTATCTTGCATAATCCTTGCTGTAGTTTATGTACCTTGTTGGTCCCTAGACCCTGACTTGGGCGGGGGGTCTAGAGCAAATCCCTACTTGTTTGTAAGGCTAGATTTTGATATGGCAGTATCAAATCACTCGAACATGAAACAATATTCAAAATATATAAAGAAATAATTTCAATCTTACCAGATTATGAATACATAACACAGAATTGCTAGCAAAACTCAGCTGAGCTGCTGGCTATAGTATGGCGTCCCTAAATTTATTCACTGTCTTTCATATGGGAAAACACCACACTTTAAAATCTGTGTCTAACACTGAACAATTATTGAAGAATGACCCCACTTTCGCGTCTGAGCGCTAATGATATGATTGTCTGTGGCCAATCACTGCCTAGTTGTACTTTAAATTTCAAATTTCTACACTAAAGTCATTTCAGTCATGCTTCAGTCAAGTATGGATGGTTATCTGTTAGTCTGTCCGTCTCTACTTGTGTTTCTAAAAAAAATGTGCTTGATTTTTGAAGCAACCTTTCTCTCCCCTTAAAATTTTGTCGTAAAAAGTTATATTTAGACACAGCTACCGCTCAAAAACCCTCTCCTCCATAATAAGTAACTTTGAACACCTGCGTCCCCAAGGTCGTGTTTTGTGTGCAAATAACGACACTTTTTATTCAAGGCAGTCTGTCGATGATGTAAACTACACTGTCTTTTGTCATTATCTTCAATATTATCTATCCGTTTGTAAAATTAAGATCATATTATTTCATTGCTCAGAATAGGCCATCCGGCCAGCTAATTTTTATATTCCTAACATTAATATTAAGAAAAATTACTTTTTAAATTTTTGTAATATTCCTAACATCTGCGTTTTAGCCGCTGAATTCAAATCAAGGCTTGGTATCGCAAAACGTCCAATTCCGTACCTCGTGTCAATTTGGGGGACGTGAATTTTTACTTTCCTCCACCCCTCCCCCCCCCCCCCCCCCATTGCGTCTCCTTAGCCTTTCCAGTCATATTTTTTTTTCTTTTGATCCGCCGTTCCCCTCCTGTCTAGCAAGTCAATTTTATGGAGGGTGATGACCCGCGGTCTAGGCGATCATGTACATCAGCAGCCTACGCATTATGTTTTTATCCTTAAATGTTATCTTTTGAGTATTTTACCGTTGTATCTCTGTCAATTTCACTACACATCTCCCCACTTGAAAACATGCCTATGGCAAGTTCCAAAACCAGCGATACACATAGGTAAAATTACTCCTCACGTCTGCCACTACTCTAATTTTGATCACAGGGGTGCCGACTGAGGAAATCTGCACCGACATTCAATTTGCCTGGGATATATTGGATACTGAACTGATAAGGTTGAAGCAATAAAGACCACCTCAGCAATCTTGCGTTTTCATGCTTAGCCTGAGACAAGAACACGAGAGGCTGATGATCCGTCTCCACCACAAATGTCCTACCATATAGATAGATTTGAAACTTCTTTATTGCCCAGATTAATGCTAAACATTCTTTTTCGCTTGTGGAGTATCCTTGTTCCGCCTTATTCAATTTACGGCTTGCATAAGCGACTGGTTTCAGTTCCCCATCAGGTGAAGATGATCTTTGCAACAAAGCCCCTCCGAGTCCCACATTACTTGCATCGGTTCTTAAGACAAAGTCCTGTGTCAAATCAGGCAGTTTGAGAATAGGCTTGCTAGTGAGTTTTTCCTTTAACTCTTGGAACGCTAGTTCACATTGTGCAGTCCAAATAATTTTATCTGGAAGTCCCTTGCGAGTCAGATCAGTCAGAGGAGCACAAATAGCGTTAAAATTCTTGATGTATTTCTGATAAAATCCGCATAACGACACAAATGATCGCACGTCTTTTTTTGTTTGCGGCCTAGGTGCTCTCTGCAGTTTTTCCAAGTTCTTAGGATCAGGGGTCATATTACCCTGATATACAGTGTGTCCCAAGAATTCCAACTCTTTGCATCCAATACAACATTTTGTTGGCCTAGCAGTTAAGTTCGCCTCCCGAAGTCTATCAAACAACATCTCCAGAGCTTCAATGTGTTCTTCAAAGGTCTCGGTGGCGACGAGAATATCATCCATGAAATTTGTGATACATGGGTTATTCAGGGGGTCCAACAATTTTCGCATCATCCTTGAAAACACACTCGGAGCATTTTTCAGTCCGAATGGTAGCATATTGAATTCATAATGTCCATCCGAAGTGCTAAAAGCCAAATAAGGTCTCACTTCAGGCTTCACTGGGATCTGGTAATAGCCTTTACTAAGATCCACCTTTGAAAAGTATTTTGCCTTGTTCAGTCTGGCAAATAGCTGTTTTGTGTCTGGTAATGGATCCACTTGTCCTTCTGTGACAGCATTCAGTTTCCTGTAATCTATGCACAGTCTGTGTTCCCCAGACGGTTTCCTCAACAAAACGACACTAGAACTAAAAGATGATTCACTGTGCGAAATAATCCCCTCCTTCAATAAATAATCTATTTCTTCCTTTAATGCCTTCTCCTTCGCGAACGGAATAGAATAGGCTCTCATACAGATTGGGTTTGAGTCTACCAGTTTCATGTCATACTGTAGCAAATTTGTATGGCCTGGTTTATCTGTTAATACATCTGTATGTTCCTCCAGAACCTTTTGAACTCTCTCCCTCTGGTTTTTAGTCAGGTGCTTACTGACTTTTACCTGTGCTGCTGTTTCACAAGGATGTAATGGGTATTCATGTGAGGTGAGTGGTTCCTTTTGCATCTGGGTTGCAATAGCTAAGGTCAATAAGGGGGTGCTTTCCTGGAGTGGTCTGTCCAGATACTTCTTTAACAGGTTTACATGATAAACTTTTTCCTTCCCCTTTTTGTCAATTTTATAGTTTGTTCTAGACACCTTCTCTAGAACCGTATATGGACCTTGCCAACCAATTTGTAATTTATTCTGGCTTCCGGGTAGTAAAAGCAGCACCTTCTCTCCGACTGCCAGTTCCCTGTCCTTTGCCTTCCTATTAAAGTATGCTGCATGTTTCTTCCTGGCTTGTTTCAAATTATCATTTGCCAGTTTCCATCCAGCTTTCAAACGAGTGGTCAGTTCGTTCACGTATTGATACGATGAGGTAACAGTCTCTTCCGCCTTCTCATCTGTCCAGGTCCTTAATAGAGTTACATCTGGATCTTTAATTTACCATACTTATTTTTCATGGAACCCATCGGGTCCCGTCCCTTAGAAGCTCTATAATGAGGACTTTTCTTCCTAGAATCATCACTCACAAATCGACCACTACCAATTTTTCTCTGGGGTTTGTCTCCCCACTTAAGATTGTTTATGAGAGATCTTCGCTCTCTTGTCTGTTCCTCCAGTTTATATAAGTCTGACCGAGGGATTGTCATCTTATCCTGGGTAAAATTTCTTCTTTGTACTCTTCGCATAGCGGCCATGTTAATCCATTCAAGTGAAGACTGGGTGTGAAAAGGGGGCTCCCATTCCACTTTGTCTACCCGTGTATAATTAGTTTTCCTTTCAGGCCTAAAGTTGCCCCGTGGCGGTTCTAGGTCCTGCACATATTTTCCCTTTGTGGGTGTTCCCTCATGAAATACGCCACATGCTTCTACAAAGTTTTCAACATCGACATTTACGTCGGGCCAATAGTATTTTAGAGCAATCTTTTGGCAGATGGTACCGACTTTCTCATGGTCACCATCTTTTCCAACATGTAAGCTCCTTATCAAATTTGCCCTATATCTCTTGGGAAGAACTAACTGTCCGTGACCAGTGGATCTAGTTCCTGTCTTCCTGTATAATAATCTATTCTTCATGAAATATTCCCCCTTGCTCGGAGGTGTGTGGCATTTGGGCAATTTTTTAAAACAGGGCTTGAGTGTCCTATCCTCGGCCTGCGCCTTCCTCATCTCCTCTGGATGAGCATTTATAGGTTCACCTTCTTCCTCCTTCTTCTGTGACCTGGTCTGCACTGTCGCCATGATCACAGGTTTCTCGGGATTCCCCAAGAAGACGTATCTACACCCCAATATCAGAGGGTAGATTGGTTCATCTATCACTGCTGCTCTGATTTCTCCTTCCACATAGCGAGTTTTCACCGTTATCCTTGCGATGGGAAGTGTCATGAGTGGTATGTCCTTAGTCGCCCCTTGTATTTCCACTGTTTCTGTGGTATACTGACTTGGGTCCACTAGGCTAGACTTCACAACTGAATCATAATCCAAACCTGTATCATAAAGGCACCTTATGGTGACCCCATTACAAATAACATCCTCACAAACTGGGGGGTGATAAGGTTCCTGTTGTCCCTTAGGATTAACCTTTACTCTTTGCGTCCCCGACTTCATTGCAGCAATGTTTGAAGGTTTCCTTCTACAAAATTCGGTGTTATGGTTATCCTTCTTGCACCATTTGCACCATCTTTTTCCTTGGTTCAACGGTTTTCTTTCATTGAACTTTTGGTCATTGAACTGTGAGTTTCTGTCGCGATAGTCATTTCTTTGCCGCTCAAAGTTTGTCCTACCCTTATTTCCCTGCTCTCTATTATCAAATTTATTAAATTGCTGTGGAGCTTTAAAATTGTCTATGTGCTTCTTCTTAGCACCACTTACCTCTGCCTGAGCTGCCTGATACCTCTCAGCAACATTTAAAATTTCCCCCAACTTCTCTGCACCCTGTTCCATGAGAAATTTTCTCATGTCTGGAGCCATGGACTCTCTCAATTGCTCAATCATGATCATTTCTTTAAGATCTTGGGTCTTCCCCAGAGCCGTCCATTTCTCCAAATAGGTTTCTATTCTGGCAGAAAATTGGTGGTATGTCTCCCCAGACAACAGTTTGGCATTTCTGAATTTCTTACGATAAAATTCACCATTCTTTTCGTACCTTAATAACAAAGCCTGCTTTAACATGTCATAATTGTCTTGGTCTTCCCTGTTCATTTTGGCAAATACTTCGTAAGAAGTACCCCTCAATCCCTGTGATAGCTTTAAGCTCCACCTCTCTCTCTCTAACCCATATGTAGTAGCTAATAACTCAAAACGTCCTAGGTACCCCTCTATGTCATCGTCTTTTTCAACAAAATGGTCTAAATGAAACCCCATAGCTGAGTTTGAGGCTCCCATACTGGGCGTAGCATCTGAGGCAAAAGGGCTGGCACCATTTTCAGGAGCCGGGCCTTGTAATTCCAGCTCCCTTAGTCGTAATTCATGCTCCCTCTGCAACCTTCTATCTTCTGCTTCCCTTTCGGCCTTTTTATCTTCTGCCTCCCTTTCGGCCTTTTTATCTTCTGCCTCCCTTTGCTGTCGTTTTTCTTCTGCCTCAATCAGCAGCCTCTTAATTTCTCTATCAGCCTCAATTTGTAATCTCTTTTCTTCAGCTAACCTGTCAGCCTCTAATTTTCTTTCAGCCTCTTTTTCTAATCTCCTTTCTTCCCGTTCAATATATTTATCACATTCAGTCGTTACGTATTGAATTAAAATTTGACCATCCATCCCCATCTCCTTCGCAGTGAGCACAGCAGCTGATCTAAACTTTGCTAGCTCTGCCATACTTTTTGGACAATATAATAATATACAAGATAAATCTCTAACCAGTAAATACACTAAGTACTTCTAATTACTATATGACTATAGTCTAACTAATTCTAACTAACCAGTTAACTAATTAATTATTACTGGCTGTGAAGATTCACCAACTTTTATCTGCAGGGACACTTTTAATTTTAAAGGAAATTTTACAATTTATTTCCCTACTTTTATTTCTCCCACCAGGAGATCCTAATTTTACTGTTGGGCTAATTATCCCTGGACAAGACCCCAATTTATGTAGTGGTGTTGATGGTATTGTATGATGGTGTTATTACTACATGTAACTTGTATGAGGCCAGCTGTGAAGGCTCCTGAGATAAAATGTAGTTGAGAATTATCAGAAGGCCTTTCTTGCTACCACTACGACCTCACACTTAATTTTTTTTTTCTTAATGAATGTGGCTACGTAAAGTGTCTAGGGTAATGATGTGTAATGTGGTGTGTTAGTTATAAATACACCCACAGACATTTAAGAAGACTAATAAGATTAACAAGTGTTAAAATACACTGAACTAACTCACGTGTATAAAGTTTTTGATATAATTATATTACATTTATTGGTTCTGGATCAAGTTTTATGTGACCAGAACTTGTTTTAAAAGAAGGATTGAAAATTTATGAAAAAAAATGCATGGAATGTTACATAATAAATGCAAGAGCGTACCTATTTAAGTACTAGACTAGTTAGTTTTATTAAAAAAAGTTCGAGTAGTCATCTCTTTGGGAGGATATTTACTGTTTGTGCTGTTGGGGTGGCCTCATCACACCTGTCTATATTGACTACACAATGTCCAGAAAATGGTGGGAATTTTTACGGGGATATTAGTCACTACCAATAGTTGGTGAATGTCCAGCAGACCAGAGGCTCACTCATCTTTTTGTAGCTCTGGTGCTGAAAACTTGCGGTCCCACCTCTCCGTGCTGGCGGGCAATAATGGTGGTCTCTGTCACAAGAACTGCACAGATACACTCGAGTACAGTCACCCACCGAATAGACTCTGCTTTGTTGTCGATAGAAAACTCACAGCTCTGCAATCAAAGTATGGGCTATGTGTCAAAATCTATTCTATACCCACGTCTGGACACAACACTGACACAACAACCACATCATACAGACAGGTCAGATCTCTCTGACCAAACAGCACAGTTACCATGGTGGGCCTACATCAGATAGATCCTCCCAGACCATAGATTCTGAAAAATATTTATTAGTTGTCGGCCCTAAAAGAAGATAGGTAATCTGTTTTCTCGCTTGATATATCTTGCATAATCCTTGCTGTAGTTTATGTACCTTGTTGGTCCCTAGACCCTGACTTGGGCGGGGGGTCTAGAGCAAATCCCTACTTGTTTGTAAGGCTAGATTTTGATATGGCAGTATCAAATCACTCGAACATGAAACAATATTCAAAATATATAAAGAAATAATTTCAATCTTACCAGATTATGAATACATAACACAGAATTGCTAGCAAAACTCAGCTGAGCTGCTGGCTATAGTATGGCGTCCCTAAATTTATTCACTGTCTTTCATATGGGAAAACACCACACTTTAAAATCTGTGTCTAACACTGAACAATTATTGAAGAATGACCCCACTTTCGCGTCTGAGCGCTAATGATATGATTGTCTGTGGCCAATCACTGCCTAGTTGTACTTTAAATTTCAAATTTCTACACTAAAGTCATTTCAGTCATGCTTCAGTCAAGTATGGATGGTTATCTGTTAGTCTGTCCGTCTCTACTTGTGTTTCTAAAAAAAATGTGCTTGATTTTTGAAGCAACCTTTCTCTCCCCTTAAAATTTTGTCGTAAAAAGTTATATTTAGACACAGCTACCGCTCAAAACACTCTCCTCCATAATAAGTAACTTTGAACACCTGCGTCCCCAAGGTCGTGTTTTGTGTGCAAATAACGACACTTTTTTATTCAAGGCAGTCTGTCGATGATGTAAACTACACTGTCTTTTGTCATTATCTTCAATATTATCTATCCGTTTGTAAAATTAAGATCATATTATTTCATTGCTCAGAATAGGCCATCCGGCCAGCTAATTTTTATATTCCTAACATTAATATTAAGAAAAATTACTTTTTAAATTTTTGTAATATTCCTAACATCTGCGTTTTAGCCGCTGAATTCAAATCAAGGCTTGGTATCGCAAAACGTCCAATTCCGTACCTCGTGTCAATTTGGGGACGTGAATTTTTACTTTCCTCCACCCCCCCCCCAAAAACCCCCCACTTTCCTTCCTCCAACCTCCCCTCCCACTTACTTTCCTCACACCCCCCCCACCCCCCCCTCCTCCTTTTACTTTCCCTCCATCCTCCACCTTCCTCCACCCCCCCCACCCCCCCCCCCCCCCACCCCCCTCCACCAAACCCCCCCCCCCCCCCTTTCCTTCCTTCCTTCGCCCCCAACTTTCCTCCACCCCCCCCCCCCCCCCCCCCCCCCCCCCATTTCCTCCCACCCCCACCCCCCCCCCCCCCCCACCCCCCCCCCCCCCCCCCCCCCCCCCCCCCCATAGCCCCCATTGCGTCTCCTTAGCCTTTCCAGTCATATTTTTTTTCTTTTGATCCGCCGTTCCCCTCCTGTCTAGCAAGTCAATTTTATGGAGGGTGATGACCCGCGGTCTAGGCGATCATGTACAACAGCAGCCTACGCATTATGTTTTTATCCTTAAATGTTATCTTTTGAGTATTTTACCGTTGTATCTCTGTCAATTTCACTACACTGTCCCTGCATCTATTACCGTCCATTAAACACACACCTGTTCTATTCATACTGGCCAGTGGTCGGAACGGAGGAGTGAAATTCAATACACTGAGCAATTATGAGTGTAGGTGGTCTTGAGACCGGTTAGTGCGAAGTCGCTATGTGACAGAAGGGACCGTTAAAGTAAGAATAGGAATACAATGTCTACACATTTAAAGAAATAAAATGAAGGAATTGAGAAGAAGAGAAAAATAAATCGAGAGAGCAAGAGAAAAAAATCTCGTCTCGTCACATAGTAGGAATGCCTGTTCAGGGGTTCAAAGGCTGATTTCTACTGCCAAGTACTGTTAAAAACTTGCTCCATTGAACCTTTTCTCTTATTTATTACTGATAAAGAGATTTTTACGGTGTTTCATTGGTATTGAGGAATGTTATTGTCACCACTGTTGCAAACGTGATTGTTACCGTTAATACACTTCTGTAGCTACCGTTATTGTTGAATACTGTGTGCACTGTCACTCACCACACAGCTCACGTACGAGTCATGGATGTCAATAAAGGTTGTAAACGCCTGGAACAGTTCAATACTGTTTATTACGTTACAACACACAAAAAAGTCACGATGACATCAACAAAGACACAATTTACAATAACTCAAATGCATCTGGTATACAGATTCTCTACAAGTCTCAAACTCCTCTAAAGACTGCACAACACGGCAGTTAGGTTAATTATGGCCTTACAAATCTCTACATGTCTCAAACTCCTCAAAGACTGCACAACACGGCAGTTATGTTAATTATGGCCTTACAAATCTCTACATGTCTCAAACTCCTCAAAGACTGCACAACACGGCAGTTATGTTAATTATGGCCTTACAAATCTCTACATGTCTCAAACTCCTCAAAGACTGCACAACACGGCAGTTATGTTAATTATGGCCTTACAAATCTCTACATGTCTCAAACTCCTCAAAGACTGCACAACACGGCAGTTATGTTAATTATGGCCTTACAAATCTCTACATGTCTCAAACTCCTCAAAGACTGCACAACACGGCAGTTATGTTAATTATGGCCTTACAAATCTCTACATGTCTCCTTGAACATACTGCGAAAGAATATCGCTAAACACCTACATAGTGCACTACGCGGCCACACATTCTCGATACACAGGGCTGACTTTCCCCAGTCAACGCCCAGGACAGAATGCTCTCCAATACACACTCAGGGCACACACGAGACACGGCTGTTTTGAACACCGCTCTCAATACATGCGGACTAGCCGTGAGCTATTCACATACCGCTCAAAACAGTACAAAATAAATACATCTCAACATTTGAGATAAACGCATTCACCACGCTTTCTGTACATACTATCTTTCGATCATTCGAGAAGATTTTTTCCTATCACATTTCCCTTTAAACAATTCAACAGCTAAATCGCATTCAAGCGCCGCCACCCAAAATCTAACTTGTTCAACAAGCATTTTTACAGATTTACTTCCCCTGGGTTAAATAGCACTGTCAAAACTAATTACAATACCTAATCTGTTCTCAACAATTACCAATCTGCGAATATCTAATTACCACTAGCCCCCGTAAATACTGAGACAATAAAATCTGCAACAAAGCAAAGTTGGTACTTTCTGAAACACCAGCAGGTATCTAATTTCGCCGATGCCATCGGAAAGTACACTCGGAAACACCTAGCCAACGCCAAAGCTCATATTAAACACTATTTAGGAATGGTTTTCACTTTCTGTTTAAATCTTAGTGAACCAAACACAAATCGTTTCTCTTTCTTCAGGAGTGAACGAATGGACAATAGGTTTTTAGTTAACCCCCTTTCCTAGCAGTTCCCGATTACAATTTATGGTCAGCGGTGGTTACCTGAGCCTCGATTATATATATTTTTTTTGACTGCACCGTGTCTCTGTTATCTCGTATCTCTATCTACATATTCTGCTTATCTCCCTGATCCTATCCTATCGCCTTTTCCCAGTATTTTATATCCTATTCACCTATTTATTTTCGTATTTCCCTATTCTTCCTTCATACCTTATATTACCGCAATCTACCCTATTTATTTATTGTTTCAGCGTCTTATATTTTATTTATTTCATATTTTACGTTTTTTATTTTCTGGACGTTTTACTTTTCCCCACTATGCCCTCGCTGAAATATTTTATCAACTCTCTCCGTGTGTCGGTTACCACCAGCTTTAGCTCCCTACCTCCTGATATATCCCGTGTCGCTATTGACTTTGCGTTCGTTACTTTCAAGAAAACTAGATTCACCTCCCATCTCCACTTCATTCACACCTGCCTCCACCACAAAATTCTTCCTAATGGATTTTCTTCCAATTTTCATCCATCTGCTGGTACACTCAATCCTAGGGAACAACGTCTCCTACAATGAATTGAGACCAGATGTGGCTTTCAACGTATGCGCGTAGTGGCCGCCAGTCACTCCCGCCTTTTATCAGACCTTAGTGCCCAACAGACCCAGCTTCTGCTTCGCTTACGTTGTCTCACCTCCAACAACTTCCCTTTCTATTCTATGATACGCACCACTATCCACACACTGAACCGGCAGCTGCATGAGTTCCTTTCCACGTCTAAACACCATAAACTATCCCGTCTCATCCCTACCCCCATAGCTACCCCTCCATCCTCCACTCCATCATGCACTCAGGTAGTCTGCATCCCCCCAGATCTACCCCTCTCTGAGGGAGAGCGCTCTGTTCTTAGTAAGGGCCTAAAAATTTGTTCCTCTTCGTCCGACCCTAGACCAATACAATCTCCTCCAGGATGTTCATCGGTTTCACCGTCGCATGAGGCTGAAGCTCCATTTTAGAGAGAAAGACAGCACTCCGCAGTCTCAGGCTGAATCCGACATCTTCGCACGCTTTTCTGACTCTACTAAACCTCCCTTTACACCTAAACCTGGAGCCTCTCATGCCCTGGACCTGTATATCAAGAACACCATCCATGACATTCAGCAGCTCCGCCCTCGTAGATTGCATTATTCCAATCTCACTTCGGCGGAGTCTGGTGCTCTCTCCCTTCTTCGCCGTAGATAGAGACGACATTGTCATCAAACCGGCTGACAAGGGAGGAGCCATTGTCGTCTGGCAGAAGGACTTGTACCTAAGTGAAGGTAAAAACCAGTTGACCAATGGCTCTTTTTACAGGTCCAGGACCAGCGATGCGACTGTCTCTAACAATCGCATTGTACACAACACGATTAAACAGCTTATCACTAGTAATGATCTTCCTCCCGAAGCATCTCATCTCAGGATTCATGACAGCTCTTTGGGCAAGCCTGTATTCTACATGCTCCCCAAAATTCACAAGATCGAAAACCCTGGAAGACCTATTGTCTCAGCCTGTTCTTGTCCTACTGAACACATTTCTGACTTTCTCGATAGCATTTTCCAGCCTATCGTTGTGAATCTTCCCTCCTTCATCAAAGACACCAATCACGCTCTTACAACTTTCTCCTCTATCCGACTCCCAGCAGACCGCTCCTACCCGTCTTTTCTTGCTGGACGTCTGCTCTCTGTATACCTCTATTCCCCACTCTGATGGTCTCCGAGCTCTTCAGTTTTTTCTGGACCAACGCACTTGCCCTTCTATATCCACTGTCACTCTTCTCCGTCTTGCTGAACTGGTCCTTCAACTGAATTCCTTTGAATTCAATGGTCAGTTTTTTGACCAAATTAGCGGTGTTGCCATGGGAACGAAGATGGGTCCCAGCTATGCCTGTCTATTCATGGGCCACTTGGAGCATCAGATATGGCAACAATACTCCGGTCCTTTCCCTGGGTTTTACCGCAGATATATCGATGATGGCATAGGTCTCACAGATATGTCTGAGACTGATTTACACCGCTTCATCGACTTTGTGAACCACTTTCACCCCACCATCAAGTTCACCTCCCTCGTCTCCACAGTATCTGTCAACTTCCTTGACATTACTATTTCTATCACGCCCTCCGGCCTTAATACCTCAGTATACTACAAGCCGACAGATGCCCACAGCTACCTCCTGTATACCTCTTCTCATCCTCGGGCCTGTCGTGACTCCCTTCCTTTTTCACAACTTCTCCGCCTCCGCCGTTTATGCCAAGACGACGATGACTTCCACTTACGAGCCAATGAGATGTTGGATTTTTTTTCCGTAACAGACTTTATCCAGAACATGTTCTCACCTCTGCTCTCCAACGTGTGCTCCCCATCTCTCGTCTGGAGGCCCTCAAACCTCACCATAAATCCACTTCGGATAGAGTCAAATTAATCTTGACCCATCACCCTCACAGTACTACTGTCAAACAGATCCTTTTCCGCCACCTCCCTATCCTCCAAGCAGAGCCTCTGACCCAAAAAGTATTCAGTGAAGCACCTTTGGTGGCATATAGACGTGACAAGAACTTGAAGGATCTTCTTGTTCACAGCCGTCTCCCAAAGGAGAATGCCACTCACTTTGGCACACTACCCTGTGGTCGGACACGATGCAACACGTGCAAGTATGTCATCTCAACCCAGAAGGTGTCCTTTCCTAAGGCTACGTACACCATCACTAGTAGCTTCACGTGTGAATCGCGCAATGTCATTTATACGATCATATGTAAACGTTGCTGCAAAACCTATATTGGCCAAACAGGCAAACGACTTGGGGACAGATTCAGCCAGCACTTAAATGACATCGCTCAGCAAAAGTCAACACCAGTTGCTATACACTTCAATGGTCCTGACCACCATGGTCCCATCGACATCCAGGTCACAGCGATCCGATCCTGCTCCTCTGACACTGCCAGCCGAGAACAGCTTGAGAACCGTCTTATCCACCGCATGGGGTGTCTAAAACCAGCGGTCTCAACACTTTTCACACCTTTGTCTGAGGTCACCCTCTCCTCTCTTGCTCTATTTTACTCTTTCCACTCTTATCCTATTCTTCTATTTGTATGCCATATACATTTTTTTATTTCATATTTATTTATCTCCCACTCATTCTGTCCCTTATTATTTCCAGTCCCCACTTTTATCACGTTGGGTAGTTTATTTTCCGGTTTCGTTTTTTAGTTTCTTAGTATGCATTGTGTACATCCGGCGGCGGAAGTCGCTTTCTGTTCAGCCACGCGCTTATCAACAGGACAGCGATTTTGATAGAATTTCGGTTCTTGCCTTCAGGGAAGTACCCAGTTTTTATTTTATTTAGTTTTTATGTGTCCTATCTAGCCTTCACTTTCTTTCCTTTCCTGACGAAGGCCTTGTGGCCGTAACGTAGACTATTTTCTTTGTCCTTTGTCCTCGTAAGACGAATCACCTTTTTTCGATTTTTTTTCAAACCCATCCATCTTACCTGAGCTCAGAATGGCACGTATAGACGAAATTATGCCTTGCTTAATGATCCTAGTAATACAACCATCCACACCGTTTCCGCCTCACTGATTTTGTCTCTCAAATCCACAATTCCTTTCTCCCCCGCACGTACTGAATTTAGCCAGTCAAATCCTGAACCACCCCTTACTACTGAACGCCCCCTGTTTACTACTGAACGCCCCCCTCTGGACCCTTTTTTCCGTATCGCGCCCTTGGATCCTTCCAACGCCCCAGGGGGTGGTACCGCCCACTTTGGGAACCACTTGTCGACATCAATGAAGAATAGAAAATATGGACAATTACGGTCGTATCATCCTCAGAGTGCAACGATGTAAACATCAAAAAAGTATTAGCGGAAATGAGGCCAGTAAACAAAATTGTTGACATATTGTGATTATCCTTAAATAAACTCTCGTCAACCAATTCTAAAAGAAAGCTCACAGCCATCATATCACCTCCCATCCGTCCAGCAAGCCATTTATCATAAGATGTGTGAGTGTCAATTTGTATTACTTCTATAATAATGAGTCCAATTGGTTAAGCGGCTAGAGCGCTTGACACTCGCAGGGACACGGTCCAGTATTATTTGTTCGTTCCCAGTACTAATTTCTTTCGTGTTCAATAAGTCTCAGACAGGAAGATATACCTTTTCGAAATCCTCTGCGCTTATATTACACTGGCTAACAAAAAAAAATTTTTTTTTTCTTTCTCTAACATTTCTATGTTTTTCTGGTCAATTTTAATGCGCTGTTTTTAAATCTGCAAACCGTTTTTCTCTATCAGGTCGGGATCTCGAGAAATACGCAATTGAAGTTTTTTAACAACGCATACAGTATTATAACATCATTCGTACAAGAAGTATAACAGTTATGTAGGCTTGAATTTCTTTGCAGTCGACTTTCGTCGGTGAATGGCATGTGGTACATCGCGATGAAACATCCAACAATAATCGGCAAGCATGGTCACACTCCACCGTCCTTGATAACGTGACTCCATTACGGCGATATCTTGATGGAATCGTTCTCCATGTTCATCGCTGACTTCGCCAAGGTTGTCAGGGAAAAAGTCAACATGCGAATCGAGCAAATGGATTTTGAGGGACATGTTACAGCCCATAATTCTGTATGCATCTATGCACTGCTTAACAATATGCACATAGTCGACAGATTTGTGATTTCCCAGAAAGTTATCGACGATCGATTTGAATGCCATCCATGCGTGAAGTTCACTACCATGTAACAAGTTCTCGAATTGTTTGTCTGCAATAACTTTCCTAATATGAGGTCCTGCAAAGATACCTTCCTTTATCTTTGCATCGCTAACTTGCGGAAACTTTTCTCGAAGATAAGTGAAAGCTTTGCTCATTTTATCTAATGCTTTTACGAAATTCTTCATGAGCCCCAACTTTATATGTAACGGTGTTAAAATGATGCTGTCTTTGTTAACTAATGGCTCGTGTATTACATTTTTATGCCCGAGCTGCATACGATCCCTGATAGGCCACACCTTTCTTGCATAATGTTCCTGTCTGTTGCGGCTGTCCCATTCACATAGGAAGCAACAAAATTTAGTATACCCAGTTTGCATGCCCGTGAGAATTGCAATGACCTTTAGGTCTCCACAAATCCGCCATTGGTAGTCATTGTACTTTATTTTTTGCCAAAAGTATAGCCATATTGTCATAAGTTTCTTTCATATGAACAGAGTAGGCGACTGGAATTTTGCAATAGCAAATGTCATCATCCATCTCAAAGTATTGAACAAGTTCTCTGTGTCAATGACGAAATTTAGATATCAAAGTATTGGGCGCTAAAAGATTCCATTCTTTGAGTCGCGAACCGAGTAATTCCACTTGTCCTTTGGTAAGAGCGAGATCACGTATTAGATCTGAAAGGTTAATTAAGTGAACACCATCATTCACCGGTATATAATCCGAGTCAGAATTAGTTTCTGAAGCAGGTAAACTATCACTTTCTGATGGTTCATTGACGTCCAACGGATATTGTTCTGGTGGAACTGGGATCGGACACGTGATTGGATCACGAGACACTGGTTTCGAAACCGATTCAATATTTGGATAAACCACAGACTTTCTAGTTTTAAAAGTGAAACCATGGATATTTGTCAAGCAGAAGTAACAATCAGTAGCGTGATTTGTCTTGTTCATGCCATATTACTGGAACTCCAAAAGGCATCGACTTATGCTTCGGCGATTTTCGTAACCAACCTGCCAATGTATTTGCACAAAGTCGAACAAACTGCATTTGGCTTCCAAGATTTATTTGCATCATCAACTTTCGAATCGAAATAAAGTTCATATGCTTTCTTTAGTAATGGTGTAAAGTTTTTCTGGTGAACACGATCGGTAAAATATCCCCACACGTAACAGAACAGATCAGCTGAATTTCTACAACTTCTAGAAGCCATATTTCGCTCAGAATTATTTCAAAATACAGTAACTATTGGAAAAATAGCGTAACATATGTCATGCATCTTTTAGCAGTATAAAAAGTGGAATTATTTTGCATTTTATTAATTTTTAATAAGTTATGTAGTAAAAATGAAACGGAGCACATAACTGTTTCCCAAAAATATATGTATTCACAAATATCTTAAAAACCTGACGTGATAGAGATAAACGGATTTCAAATTTGAAATCAGCGCAAAAAACTGACATAAGAACACTTATTCTTATATAAGAAAGAAAAATGTTGTTTGTCAGTGTTATCAGAAAAAAGGGTAACAGGTAACGTTAGTCCCATAGCAGGTACTGCCGCAGGGTAATAGTGTTAGAGACTTCAGTTACTAGGTCCGGCTCTGAGAGGTAGGGTGACTAGTTTCTCAGAACTGCAATGCTATGCATTAAAGAAAGAGGAAGAGGAACAAAAGGCTGCATTAAAGAAAGAGGAAGCAGAACGTGAGATGAAGCAAATTGACAAGGAAAATAGATTGAGAGAGATTGCTCAACGTGAAAGAGAAGAGCAAAGAGCAATCGCCAGACAGGAAATTAAATTACAAGTGTATTATTGCATATAATATCATATTATTAATGTAGTATTTAATATATATCATGAGGACAAACAAAACAATGATGCAACTAAAGGGTACAAACAATGTTAAGACGCAAACAAGACATTTCTTGTTGTAAAATAATTTCCTCTCGTTTCAATTTATTCTCTTCTTCCTGTCTGGCGATTGCTCTTTGCTCTTCTCTTTCACGTTGAGCAATCTCTCTCAATCTATTTTCCTTGTCAATTTGCTTCATCTCACGTTCTGCTTCCTCTTTCTTTAATGCAGCCTTTTGTTACTCTTCCTCTTTCTTTAATGCAGCTTTTTTCTCTGCTTCTTTTCTTTCATGTTTTTCCAGTTCTGACTCAGCAAACTGACGAAGTTCTTGAGATTTATAACCATATTCCCTACCAATTTTAACGAAATGGTCTATAGTAAGCATTTTGACTTTTATCTGTAAGTAATTATTGATAATTACTGATTAAAATAGTCAATAGTAGCTTCAGAGTAATTATTATACTTACTCAACTTAGAAATATTCAATATAAATAATCACAATAGTACTGAACTCTAATGTCTAAGTTCAACCAATAGACAATATTTTGTAACAATATTGTATCTAAGTACTAACTGTATCATAAATAGTTATGATATCTGTTAACTATTATGTAATTACTTCACCCAATTAATCTTAATATCCCATAATATTGGGTATGATTCCTAGTAATTATATTGTTCAATGTACTAAGTCACTCTCTTAGTACCAGAAAAGTATATTAAATAATATACAATGGGTCTATTACCTCAAAGGTAGACTATAAGATTATTTTATTTGGTCAATATATATAATATATTATTATGCCCTAGGCATCTCTTATAAATTGTAGTGCTACTTTCTTGGACTATCACTGCATAATTATGCAATGTCCCATATTAACCTTAAATATCAGAAAAAATTAATTAAATTAAATTACAAGTGTATTATTGCATATAATATCATATTATTAATGTAGTATTTAATATATATCATGAGGACAAACAAAACAATGATGCAACTAAAGGGTACAAACAATGTTAAGACGCAAACAAGACATTTTCACAATTAAAAATGAATTTATGAACTAAATAAAACAAGCGGAAGTGTCACAAGCCAAATGAAGGGTCAAGGTCTGCCCCGAGGTCAACTTAATATTCAAAGTACACAAAAAAAAATGACTGCAAAAAATGATGACATCACAGGACTCATAACGGACGAACATTTAACAATCATAAAATAAATTATAGTGAGAGTAGTCTGGACGAAATAGTTAACGAACATGATACAAAACTGAATAAAATTGTTAACTGAGTACGAATAAAATACACCAGTTATCTACGGAACGGTACAGCTAACACAAATCGTCAAACGACAGCAGATTTGGACAGATAGTCCAATGGCAAACCTCAATGGGGCTTCCAAAAGTGCAATCGTTTAACTGCCCTAAGAAACGACCGAAATCAATTCAGGCATCGTGAGAGCCACAGAATCTAATTTCGGTTCATCCTCCCTACCTCCCACGAATTAACAACACATTAAGACAACAAAAAGTACATTAAACATAGGTAAAAACATGCCGATGTAGGCAGAGGGCATGGACTCAGTTAGCACTGTTTGCAATAACAACAGTTAAACACCTAGACTTATCTTTTCCGTTGCTTAGATCAGTGCTAGAGGTCGTCAACAGCTAGGCCTGTGCCTTTGACTGTCTGCTCCTGATGGGCAGGCAACGGTAGTCCATCTTGTGCATCTTGATCAATTTGAAGCGAACTAGAGAGGCGTTGAAAAGATGTCTTCTTCACTGCAACAATGCAACAGTGACGTCATGTTGCTATTCATGATCACGTGCGTCACGTCAGCTTCGTAATGGTCATGTGATCGAAACTTGATCGTAAATATTTCATTCGAAAGTCATGAAAAAATTTTTGGTTTTTGGTTGTTTTTTCGTCCCCACATACCGGGCACCACTGTTGCAAGGTGGTTTGCTCTGAACAATGTTCCATGTGATATGAATAAAACAATTATAAATTTCTGGCCATTGTTTTTTCTTTGATATGTTAGTTTTTTTTTATTCAGTGATAGTGCATCGTGCCTTCGATGGAAGATTAAGCGAATGCGGGGGTGGAAGATTCCGAACAATACTTGAACCTTGGAATACGATTGATTTGATAAGTCATTTCATTGAGTCCATACATTTAATTCACAGTTGTACACACAGGATGATCATTTCAAATAGGAGTAGAGCATAAGTCCATATAAGTCATGCATAAATTAATTCTTCTCCTTCTGAGAATTCTAGTTAAATACTAACCTCCATAAATTTCCCTCTCATATAGAGTTCTAGGACTGACCCTGATCCATCAAAAATGCACATAAAAATGGCTATATCATGCCATTGAATTGGAAGGTTAGAAAAACGCAGCTATTCAGCTTGGCGGTCAAGTAACAAAGGGTAGCGTTTCTTAGTTACCGACTGTGACCCAAACAACGCTATACACGTCATAATCGATCGTGTATGGAGCGTTCAATAATTGAAACATCTATCGCAATATATTAAATGCCTTAACCTTTACAATTGCACGTCTGATAACCTTTAGCAGACGGCGTTAATATCATATACCGTAACAGGACCCCAGAAGGAAGGTGAAAGTAAGGCCGACCAAAAACAACTTGGCGGCCGAGATAAAAAGCATGAACCAAGAACTTGGGGCATCGCTTGAAGGATGGCCACCGACTAATCAAAAAGGAGACAGTTTGTTGCTGCCCTACAAGTGCCGTCTTAAGGCATGGGCACACTTGGCAGTTCCCAGGGGCCCCACGATTCTAGGGGCCCCATGCTGGGATGCTGCCATATTGTTCATAAGACATTATTTTTATTCCCGTGGGTGGGTAGGGACCCAGTGCATTGCTTTGCTCAGGGCCTACAATGCTGTTAAGACGGCCCTGTGCCCTACAAGACGTCACCAGGCGTGAGTGACACTGATTCTCTTGTCACTCAGCGGCTGAGGGTCCACGAAAAAGAAGAAGATGAAGTATATCTTATCATTGCGCTTAACGGCATATTGTTAAAGTAACTTTACGTTTCTATTATTAAACTACCTTTGCCCACTGGCTTCCCTAAAGACATCATCATTATGTGCCAACAAGCCGTGCTAATTCTGGGTGGGGTTTTCTAGTTTTTTTTTTTTTACACGACAAACCACGATCCGGTAGACCCAGAAATTGTGAGGAGATTACAGTGATTTTTTTTTTTTTGATTTGGTTTTAAGGACCATCTTCATTGCACACGGACAACTCCATCAGTGCTCTGATGTCCTCCCTTAGATCACACAAGGAGGATCTCAGCACAGTGCACGCCGTAGCACCGGCGAGAATCCCAGTGTCTATATATAGGAATCACATATTCTATAAGTATTTTTGTGGTGGGAAGGTTTCTAAATTTTGCCAGGCAGCTGCTTTACAGCCTACTCTTTACGATTTCCAACTGCCATGGGATTTTTAACGTGCGCAACTTGTACATGGGTCTTCCTATTTAGTCGCCCTTATCCGAAGAGGCTAGGTATCCGATCTCACTACCCAGCATCGAGAGGTGGGGTAACCAGTTCACTTCCTCGCCGCATTTTCCTTCCCTAACTCAAATGCAATCAGGTACCCATTTACAGTTGGGAAGACTGAATCGTGTCGAAACCGTGAATCGAACCCCGGCACCTTTGCAGCGAGGGACCAGCGCTCTGATGACGTCATTAGGACCCACTGGTTCTGACAACAAAATTCCATAAATTATATTCCCTCAACTAAGAATCGAACCCGGTACCTCTAAAATTCGAGGCGGACGCCATACCTCTTAGCCACTCAGATCCCCAAACTTCTGGACTTCTTTTTTTTTTTTTGGGGGGGGGGGGGGGGAACTTCTGATAAAAGCTTCTGCGACTTTAGCCACAGTCTCCTCGTAGATTCGGGATCTCCTGGATTGTGGGTATGTCTTTAACTGATCCGGTTTCTTTAAGCGTTTTCACTCCCCCCCCCCCCGCCCCAATTTAAATGTATGGAGGCATATCTGGAGTCATCCTTATATGACCACCAGCTAAGCACGGTGCTACAGTATACATATGTCATATGTGGATGTGAACCTTTGTCTTTGAGGTTAATTACACACTCATTGACTCTTGAAATCATCCAAACACTATCAGTCATTCCCCCTGTGTTGAAACTTGTTGAGAACCCAGCATTGCACACTAAACTTGGAGGAGTCACTTGAACCCCTGACGTAACTCTGGCTTTAGCCTGGTTGGCTGTATGCAGGAGGATCTCAACTGTGGACCCTATGATAGGCAGGGGGAGCTGAAAAGTGGCTCTGTGTAGGACGTGACAATTCCTTGGGGGAGCCCAGAACCAAAGCACAGTATTTTAGCTGTGCATATTTGGAGAGCCCCACTGGATGGCGAGGAATGCGCAGTATGCTATGCGCTTCTTTCTCCTAGCTTGGGACCAGGATTTATGATCCTTTAAAATACACGTTTCGGAATGGCAGAAAAGCCACAGGAAAAGCCTAGATCTATAGTGTAGATAATACCAAGGAGTCTTCAACGTGGTAATGGCTGCAAAAGAGCAAGAAGCTCAGCAGCCCTAGTTTAACAACAACAATCCCCCTGTTTAATGAGTTTTTATGGGGTGCATCTTTTCCATAATGAGTGTCGTGGATGAATTATCAGATAGGTATAGATTTTTATAGCCCTGTCTGAGCAGAGGTGATAGTGATGACAATGTGAAAGTAAGGGGTAAGATATAGTCTTTATCACGAGGGTGATCGTGTAAGAGAAAGACCAGTCTCTGGATATAATAATTTTCTAATCCAGCCTATCTGGACGACGATATTTAAATCAGACGCACTTTCTCTCCTTGTAAGAAAATACAAGTTACACTGCACTCACATGCACACAATTCTGTGACAAATACGCACGAACGTGAAAACTAACTATGGTAACATATAATGAATAGGGGTTGACCGACACGATAACTAAAGGTTTTATAAAGTTTATTATTTATAGAAAATCACAACATAAATCATATGCATCAATAGATCATGGTTTACAGACAAAAATGGAAATTAATCAAATAGGTTTTCCCCTCTGGTAAAGGAAAAGAAAGGACGATCCCAATAGAGGTTAATTTACCCAAAAGATCAAAAGGTAACAATAAGTGATGAAATAGTCAGGATGGGAAAAGAATAGGTTCCTAATGTAATCTATCCCGTGACTAATCAGATTATTGAGATAAAAAAAAATAAGAAGAAACCATATAAGTATATGATGTTAACCAAAAGACATAAGTTTCTTTCTCTGTTCATTCAAATCACATACGCGCAGTGGCCACTTTCAGACTATGCTTACCCCAGTAGTTGTCGCAGGCATTCCTAGGAAATACACTAATAAGTAATGATACTATTAAGTGTCAAATTTTAGTTTTGCCAAATCTAGCCCCAGACTCTCCATAGTTGCTGACTGCAAATTTCACAGTAGTCGCTAGAGTCGGTGTTTTAATTTGTCCTGGATACAATAAGTTATCTATGCCTTCAGTTGGTTGGAGTAGGGTTCATGCGTGGTGATCGCCGATGTAGGATGAATAGAACATATACAGTTCCTAGGTTGTTTAGCCTCAGGTGGATGAAACGCTAGGTTTAAGTTACACAAATATTGCTGACACTATAGTTCGCCGCAGCTGGCTGATGAGATTGATATAAATAAATATGGTAATAGTTCTGGTCCAGTTAATATTATAATTTAATGTTTCTATTCTGCTTTCTCTCATTGTCGCAGCAAGAAGCTCATCAATATTAAATATTCTTGGATGCTTATAATATTATAAGTTCGTATGATCATATGTTCGTATGGCCATAACAAAATAAGCCGCTAGTACTCAGGTTTGATCAGCCTATATTTTAGGAAAAGAACATATAAACATTTAACCAAATTATCAATATCATATCTAACACGTGTTAAAATAGGACCTCTTCACCACTCTGTTATAAATTAGATCTAAAACACACGTGTCTAGCCTATCCTATCGTTCTTTTAACGCGTGATATGAACACTAGTCATTTATAAAATTACATAAAATGGATAGAAGTAAATAATATATGCCGTCAGTAGACAGTTATTTAATGTATGTACTAGTCAATTTAAAACATCTCTTACTGGGAAATAGCGAGTAATTAAATTTACTTTACGGCTGGAAAACTTAGCTATAAGTTATTTAATTAGCACAGAAAATCTCAGTGAAATATAATGAAAACTTTAAATACACTAAATCACTTTAAAGCTAGTATATAAATTACCGCAATCAGAAAAATGAAACAGTCCACGGAATCTATTAATTTTCACTCTGTACGAGAAATCTTAAGATAACGAGCTAGTGAATTCCGATAGATTTCTGGGCAACTGATCATGGCTATCGGAGAGACATGGTATATATTGAAAAATTCCGTTCAATCGTTCTCTAACGCGAAAGTCACACCTACTGCCAGACCCGAGCCAATTTGCCGTTCGATTATTGAATCAAAGGTAATTTTACCACCTCTTCCGCCTCTGCCGAATATCAGCTACGTAATTACTTCCCTGAAAGTTTTACAATCCAAGGTCCGTCTCAGACTGAATATCTCGTGTGTTCCCCTGATCAAAGAATCTATTACGCCATTCTGCGCTTCGCTCTCTGTTTCACATAGGGCTTAATTGCCAGATGGCTCACGTGTTAATTGCACTGGTGAATCCTTCGTTCACGTTGCAAAAAAAAAATAAACTAGATGGGGAGGATCAAAAGTGAATGATTACTGCGGCACTATTTCCATCTGTGACAATGAGTAGCAAATTTTCCTTTTTACAGCAGTCTGCTGTTACTGATTTCAGTTACGCAAGCCAAAGCACACAGTTAAACTTTTCTTGAAATGTCGCCAATTGTGATTATTCAATATCTGAAAATAAAGGTAAATAAAGATCCCGTGAAAATGTATATAATAAAATGTAACAACTTCACTTTCATACGTTTTTTACTAAATCGTTCTATTGTTTGTTTAACTTTAGTTATTACAATTTAAAATCGCACCAGGACTTTATGACGACCATGTACAATATAAAACACCTTGTGGTTTGTGGCGAATACGAAGGCGCAGAAGAAAATTCACTCAGCAATGAAATAAAATGAACGGCAACATAATCGAACGTGGAAAATAAGCAAGTGATGTATTATTCTGTGTGTGTTTTAATTTTTAAATGCCGCTGTTAATCATCGCCGGTGAGAGTTTGAAGTTCATGAGATATAACAATGGCTCAATTGTTTAGCCACTTCTTTTGTGCACTTACACCACTTCATTAATTCATTTTCTTGCTGTAGGCTAACTTGTGCACAGTGTTCTGCTGTATTTTTTTTTTTTTTTTTTTTGCGATGTATGAAAATAAATAAAATCATAGTTGTCCTTGATGGGCTAAACTGGGAAGGGGATGAGATTGGGAGGGCGGTGTGGGTGGGATATTCTTTTTTCTTCAGTTTTCACAGAAAACTACGATCATTGGAACGGGTAAATTTTTTTTTCAAACATGAACAAGAACTCGTGTTGTCACTGAGCACAACTGAAGAAAAAACTGAGTTACCTCCCCTATAAGTGTATGTCTAAACTCGGCAATCATTACAAGTCAGTTCCGCATATGGAAAAAAAAAAGAAGAAAAGAAAAAAATTTGCCTTAGTTGATCACACAAGAGAGAGAGAGAGAGAGAGAGAGAGAGAGAGAGAGAGAGAGAGAGAGAGAGAGAGAGAGAGAGAGAGAGAGAGAGAGAGAGAGAGAGAGAGAGAGATTATTGACCTGACTGAACATTGCACAATGCAAGGACTCAAGACTGGCACACATAATGCAAAACTAAACTAATGGACACAAGTATGGTTACTGAAAACAAACGAGAAGACACTCATATAAGGAGCAATAAGTCATACTGAAACTGAATGAACATGTGCTGCCAGAAGACAGTGTATCGCGTATTTTAGGAATTATACTGAACAGTAGACTAAAATGGTAAAGATAATCTCATAACAGATGCCTCCGTAGGGGAGTGTAGTGTTAGAGACTTCACTAGACTAGGTCCAGCATCTAGAGGTGGGGGTGGCCAGTTCCCTTCCTCGCTGCCTTTTCATTCTCTAACTCAAATGCAAAGTCAGGTACCCGTTTACAGCTGGGAAGACTGAAGCGTTGTCGATACCTTTGCCACGAGAGACCAGCGATCTAACCACGCTGTCAATAACAGTAGACTAGAAAAGTCAAATTATTAAAAGGTAAATGATCCCGTTACACGCCCATTGAGGCATATTGGGAATATGGTGTTAGGCCCATATTTTCTTGACCATCGGCACACTAGGGGTGACGTGGTCAACATCACGCCGGCCGCCTTAACCTTCCCAGAGTTGCTCTGGTACCCAGTTGGGGCTGGGTCGACCCAGGAGCCGTTTGCGGCCTAAAAAAAATCTCACCTCATCTGGGGATCGAACCATAGACCACTGAGCTAGGAAGCCAGTGCACTAACCACTATGCTACCGCGGCTCCCTCAAATTATTAAGCGGCAGCAAAAATCTAGACAGCTAATAATGGCTCGCCTGACAAAGCTAGCAGGAACTGCTTGGGTCACAGGCATGAAATACTTAAGAAACATTGGTCTCACACTGGAATACAAAATCTTGTTAACAGTTGTTTTTAATTATTTGTTTCGGGAAAATCACTACCAGAGCAATGACATCAACACTAATAAGTCACGTGGATGCAGCAAGAAAGCATATAGCTATGAAATATATTCAAAAGACATACCCAGCCACTTAAATTATATATATATATATATATATATATATATATATATATATATATATATATATATATATATATATATATATATATATATATATATATATATATATATATTATATGTGTGTGTGTGTGTGTGTGTGTGTGTGTGTGTGTGTGTGTGTGTTTGTGTGTGTAGGTGTGTGTGTTGAGGACCGTCTCATGGTGCGTAATCATCTTGGCTGGTTTAACTTTTGTCATGGTTGCACCATGTGGCACGCTCAACGATATACTCGTACGTAATTAACTATATATATATATATATCGCACGAATGTGATGACGCGTGAGTGGTTTCTAGACAGTCTGTTAGTATGCTTGTAGAGCGTAGAGAAATGTCCAACAAGTACAGCACAAACGGAGGAGAAGGCATATATACAACACCAAGGAATTCACTATCTCGGTAGCCACTGGAAAATTTTCAACAAACTCCACAGTTGAGACAAAGGCTGAAATCAGCTGCAACACCCAGCGTGGGAACGGATATCCAAGATAGTGTTCCTTACAAATTCCCTCAGTCATAACTGCCCCAGGGAACTATAAAAAACAACAGATTAGACAGCCACTCAGCTACGCTAATGGAAATCTACTATAAATTAAAACATGTGAAAGTACAGGGAATGTCTTGTCCCCAGCAAGATATATATAGAAATGTGAATTGAAATAGACTTGCCAAAGAAGAAGGAAGCACCATTCAAAATAAAGACGATATAAGGGAAGAAATAAAAGTAGCTCCGTGGTAGATAATGCCGTAAGGGAGTGAAGTGTTAGAGACCTCGTCATATTCTTCTTCTGCTTGGATCCTTATTGACTGTCAAATAAGTCAGTGACCATCACGCCTGTTGGCGTCTTGTAGGGCAGCTACAAACTGCTCATTTTGACGGTCGGCGGCCGTACTCCGTGCAGTGCCCCAACTCTGTTTTATGCTTTGCATCTTGGCTTCCACAGTTCTCAGGCACGTTGTTTTTCCCCTATATTAGATCTAGCTTTTTTATGAGGTGGGGTGACCATTTCCCCTCCCCGGCGACTTTGAGTTCTTTAACTCAATGGTCCGCAACCGGTGTGCCGCCCTTGTCTGCCTGGTGTGCCGTGGCACCAGGCAGAATACACTATATAATGGTATACAGAATTGTTTGTAATGGTAAAATATTACGAAAGAATCGCACTTGTACAATGTTACAAATAATAAGTTGAGTTATTACCATCCACCAATCCATCACAACACAATTCCTTACCATATCTTCTTCTTCCATCCTTAGCCACCAACCGGCAAAGCAGTATGTGGCCAGTACGCCTAGTGGCGTCTTAGGGCAACAACAAATTGATCAATCTATCGCTGTTTCCACCACGCCTAGTGGCGTCTTTGTGGAACAAAAACAGACCAAACAATCTATCATTGTTTCCGTAATCAGATTGGTTGGCAAGCAGGTGATCAGCCCACTGTGCGAAGTTTTTACGGGATGGGGTAAACAGCCCCATGCCCATACCCTCCTTAGTCGCCTTTTACGACATGCGTGGTAGGGTGCAGTGTTACTATTCTTTGCTCCCCTTTCGGGCCCCGGTAACACACGGGTGTCCTTACCATATCTACCTATTTAAATATCATAGCGTGCCTTAGAAATTTGAAAGGCACTTTAAGTGTGCCGCGAAGTGAAAAAGGTTGCAGACCACTGCCCTAACTCAATAGCACAGTCCGGTACCTGCTCACAGCTAGCTAGATCAGAGCGTAACCCCACAGATTTCTAACCCGGAACACGCTAACTTTGCCGCGACAGGTACACGCTGTAACCATTTTGCCAATCGGACGATCAGAACCTTCTTCAGAATACGAACTATAAAAGTCTGATAGCGACATCGTAATGTCATAAAGTCTACGGGAACATCACTTTTGTTAACTACGTGGAAAGACAAGGAAAACAAAATGGTGTCGCCTCTTCATTAGCGCAGTGGCGAATGGAGCTTTCATCAGTAGAAGATCTGGTTACAGGGCACGCCCGAGGGAATAATGGACTGACATTACAAACGAAATGTCGAGTAAACCGTCATCTTCTTCTTCTTCGTACACTCTCAGACGTCCACTCTCAGACGTCCACTCTCAGACGTCCACTCTCAGGCGTCCACTCTCAGACGTCCACTCTCAGACGTCCACTCTCAGACGTCCACTCTCAGACGTACACTCTCAGGCGTCCACTCTCACACGTACACTCTCAGACGTCCACTTGAATGTTCTCAAAGAAAGCAGTAGTCAGTTTGAGGCTATTTGAATCCCCGTAAAGCTTTTCCACGAAAAGAACTGGCGTCGGCCATATGCGCTCTCTTTGTACCGCATATAAGGGGCAACTTTGAAGCAGATGTTCAGCAGTCATTTTATCAGTGCCACAGTTACACTGATCGGTAGGTCCCTATCTTTAGATTGTTGAATAAATGGTATCTCAATCTGTTGTGGCCAGTGCGAAGTCTGAAGATTACCACTTGTTCTCTTCTGTTGAGCTGGTAGTAAGCATCATTCTGTGTGTGACTTGCATCATGATTTTCTTTAACCATCACTGCAGTTGTTCCCCTTGGAGGAAGCCTGCACCAGCAGTCAGATCACGTGGTCTTGTAGCGGTGGTTTCTGTGGCAATTACTTTTGCACGATGATTTCCCAGCACCATGCCCAACCTCATATTAGTTGCCTTGTACGACATGTCTGAAGATTCAGTAGTCCTATTTTTTCTTTTACTATCTATCTATCTATCTATCTATCTATCTATCTATCTATCTATCTATCTATCTATCTATCTATCTATCTATCTATCTATCTGTCTGTCTGTCTGTCTGTCTGTCTGTCTGTCTATCTATCTATCTATCTATCTATCTATCTATCTATCTATCTATCTATGTACTGACTGTCTATCTGTTTGTCTGGCTATATGCAGCCATCAATATTGCTTACAGAAGAACTTTATATCAAGACAAAGTACATAAGAAACCTGGCAAGGAAAAAAAAATTAAGGACTAAAACAAGAGCTCGCTGAGTACCGCCATGGGAACAAGTCGTCAATGAAATCTCTGTGCTCTAGTGGGTATGAACGCAGCCGTACGTGAGTGTCGCGCGCTCTCACAGATTTCAGGCGGGTAGGGACAAGACGAGAGAGTGGCGTAGCGCTGTTATATCAGAAGTAAAAAAGCAGAAAAAAAAAACCCCCAATGACGGCACGTGAGAAGGTAGCTGTAACGAGGAACGAGCGAGTAGCCCTGTTGTTACGAGAGCGCGTGTTGTGAGTAGCGTGCATGCCGAAGCGGTGGGCTCAGCCCTACACAAGCAGTTCGGATACAATAAGCATTGTCAACCCTTGGCTGTCGCATCTTTGGCTGTCGCCCTCACATTTGTCCAAGACAAGGTTGTCGCCGGTTCTGTTTAGAGAGGAGCATATTGATGCTGTAGGCCCTAATACTATCGTGCGTTGTTGTCGCCGTAATTAAAGCTGCTGTTAATACACATCTAGTTGGGCTGCAAAGTTGATATTGTGTTTTCAGGGAAAGTAAATATCTGCATGTGATTTAGAAAGAAAATAAAAAAACATAAACATTTACATTCGATGAAAAACATAACTACATTTTATAACAACTGACAAACGTAGAAATTGATACGACCTTTAAGTGTGTTCCATAATATATATAAGTGGTGATTTTCACTTTTTGTTTTCTTGAATGGATATTGCTTGTGATAACTCTGGATTTCATTCACAGGTTTGTGCTTTTTTTAAATTTTTTATTATTTTTTTTAAAGACAATATTTTAAGTAGTTGCCACCTTGTCTTCAAGCCTCTAGTAATAACAGCATAAAAAGTATATTTTTTCATATGTTAAATATTTCATTGTTTGCACACTATAACAAACATTGCACTGTATTTTCAATGCAACAAAAACTGTACTGTATTTGCAATATAACAAACATTGCACGACCAACGGGCTGATCACCCGTTTGCCAGTCACTTCGATTACAGAAACAACAGCAAATGGGTTGATTTGCCGTTGCCCTAAAGACGCCACTAGGCGTGATGGGAAACAATGGCAAAGAAAACCTATCTGCTGTTGCCCTAAGACGCCACTAGGCGTAATGGCCACTGACTGCTTTGACGGTCGGTGGCTAAGGACGGAAGAAGAAGAAGAAACATTGCACGGTACATAATATAACAAAATACTGCATTGTATGTATAATAGTACTAAAATATTGCAGTGTTTGAATTACATAACAGAATGTAGCAGTGAATTTATAGTTTAAAAAATTGAGACACGCAACTCTCACATGCCACATAAGTACATGTCATATATTTCGGACATGAATATGTACTCTCCCATTACACACGCAACTCTCACATTACACACGCAACTCTCACATCACACACGCATATTTACCTTTTACATCTCTCACACGTACATGTACCTCTTACGTCTCACTCAAGCACACGTAACTCTCACTTCTCAGACACGTACCTACATATAACTCTCACATCACACACACGCACGCACATATAATTCCCACATCACACACACGTACGTACATGTAACTTTCACATCTCATTCACTCAGGCAACTGTAACTTTCACATCTCACATACGTACACATATGTAGCTCTCACATCTCACACACGTACGTACATGTAACTTTCACATGTCACACACATACGTACATGTAACTTTCACATCTCACACACGTGCGCGCATGCAACTTACATATCTCCCACATACGCACATGCAACTCTCACATCTTACGCACGTACGCACATACAACTATCACATACGTACGTACATGTAACTCTCACATTTCACACAAGTACGTACATTTAATTCTCACATCTCGCGCACGTACGCAAATGTAACTTTTACATCTCACATGCGCAGGCACCTTTAACTTTCACACTACAAACGCGTAGGCAAATGTACATTTCACATTTTATACATGTATATACATGTAACTTTGGAATCTCACACACGTACCCACATGTAACTCTCACATCCTACACACGTACGCACATGCAACTTTCCCATATCACAAACGAACGTACATGTAAATCTCTCATCTCACACACGTAAATGCAACTCTCTCATTTTTCACACTGCTGCATCTTACATACACACAACTCTCTAACACTGTTACCATCTAACACATACAACTCCCTCACATTTCACACACTTACTTGTTATCAACAAAAACGGTATGAAATATAACAGATACGCTAAAATCTAAGAGATAAATGTTATAATGTTAGTATGACACCATAAAACCAACCAACTGAATTTAACAAAAACATCAGTTGTTTGTTTAAAACTTATTTTATTTATTCATTACCCTTTAGCCGCCAATGGAGCATAGGCCTTCAACTTTATCACGGAAGGCCATACTGGTCTGTGCTTCCCATTCTTCTTCTTCTTTCTTCCTTCCTCGTTCGCCCTGAAAAGGACGGTGGTTGCGTTGTGTCTGTTTACGCCATAGCTGTGATATCTGCACCTTTCGGTCGACACATCCGACTTCTGCACGGCATTTTTTAGGGACCGGGTTTGCCTTCCCATTGCGATCCGCACTCGCTCAGCCAGACTGCACTGCTGCAGACTGTTTCCAGGACCACCACGTGGAGGTGGAGTACGGTCTTAGTCAGCTCTGGTTCGCTGACTCTGATGCAAGCAGTCAAGCTATGGGTCGCTTTTAACTGTCCCAGAGTTGCTCTGGTACCCAATGCATGAGGCTGGGTCGACCCCTGAGCCGTTTGCAGTCTAAAAAATCCCACCTTAACTGGGGATTGAACCAGGGACCACTGAGCTCGGTAGCCAGTGCACTAACCACTACACTACCGCGGTTTTTGAACTGTAAACAGTTTTGACTTAATTCCCTGTCACCATCTCATGTTAGATTCCTTCATCTCTTATTTATTTTAGTAACTTTCTATCACATTGACTAGATCACTTGAAAATAATACAAACGAATATGGAGTCAGTTGTGCACTTTAACGATACACCCATTATCTTATCTTCGTTCTTCTACATTCATATTTTCCTCACGAGTTTTAGTTCTCTGTGTTGTTTGCATTCTCTTAACCCACCTATACCATGTGTTTTGGGTGTATTGTTCAAGGGTAAATCTGACTCCATACCACTTATTATTGGCTTTATCTTCCATTTTCAGTGGCGGTTTTAGGCATAGACAGTGGCTTACCTAGGGGGCGCGGGGGAGGGAGGAAGCGGTCCGCTCCGGGTAACATCCAGGTGGAGGGTGCCATCGAACACTATTATGATAGTACTTACTCCTAAAAATATGCTTGCAAGAGTGTTTCTTTGTAGGGGATCAGGGGTGCCAAATACTTTAAGTACTCCACTGGGCATGAGGCACCTTACGCTTTTGTCTCAGGCCTAGCACTACACTTTTAGGGGCCTCGTGCACAAATATATGATGGTTGATGCAAGAGGACTTTATTTTAAATGGGCCTTGCAAATTCACGCTTGCTTATGGCCTCGCACAACTTAAAGCAGCTTCTTTCCACTTTGACAGCATCCCCCCTTGCTTATGTTCACATATTGTCTAGACCACACAACCGGCCAATCACCCGTTTGTTTTAACACGTGATTTCATGTTCACCCTGAAAGCCATTGTGCTCACAGGAAAACCTCTACACCCAACGGTAGAAGAGGTAACAACTAAGAAGAAGACGGGGAAGAATAGATCACCGTGCTGCGAATATCTGACTGATGTGCCGTGAGACCAGACAGAATACACCATGTAGTGGCGTCACTAGGGGGTTGGGGGAGGTGGGGACCACACTGGGTGACACCATCAGAGGGGGTGACACCAAAATGACTATCTATAACATTTGTGTGCAGTGTTTCAGCAGAAATGTATTATTTTTTATAAAAATATCCCTGTAGTTAGTTATAACCACAATTTGTGGTTATAATTTATGTGGTTACGATTTACGAGTAACATTAGTACAAAAACATTACTAAGGATTCTGTATGGTCTGGTACGGGAGGAGGTCCATGTGGGTGACACCATGAGTTACCGCACGGGGTGACACCAACCCTAGTGACGCCACTGACACCATGTAATGTTATACGAAATCATATGTTATGTTAAATATTACGAAAGAATCTCATACCTACAATGTTACAAATAATAACTTCCGTTATCACCATTCACCAATCTATCACTAAACCACAAATATGGAGTGTTCTCTTACGAATGCAGCGAATCTTTAAATATTTACTGTATACACCTACATTTTTTTTTAACGTGCGCACAAAATATTTATATAATGTGTGATTCCTGTATACACACATTAGTATCCTCGCTGGTGTTACGAAGTTCGTACACTGTGGGGAGATCTTCCTTGCGTGATGTAAGTGAGGAGTTTGGAGAAATGATGGCGTTGTCCGTGTGCAATGAGGATGGTCATTGCAACCAACCAACCAACGTATACACCTACTTAAACGTTGTAGTGTGCCCTGGAATTTTGAAGGCACAAAAGTGTGCCGTGAAGTAAAAAGGGTTGCGAAGCACTGAACTAGACTACACCCGGATTCCATAACAGAACCAAAAATTTAAGCAGACATTAGCAAATATCATATAATTATTACGAAACTTAAAAACACACGGTGGCGCTGCTAATCACAATACAACCGGCTAAATATAACACGTCTCGGTGCAAATACACAGACACACAAACTGACCTGCCAGAACACAATCATCATTACACAGAAACAAAAACAAAAAACTCCGAAATCCCCTTAAAGGGCGCAACGTTATCTGATTGTCGCTAGTCAACAATCCCATGGGAACGGCCATTCCACAAAACATGTGTCCGAAACTTTTCAGTGAGACAATTTTTTGCCCCCTCTCTCTCTCTCTCTCTCTCTCTCTCTCTCTCTCTCTCTCTCTCTCTCTCTCTCTCTCTCTCTCTCTCTCTCTCTCTCTTCCATGTCCCGAGCTATTACGCAAGGGCATTAACCTGGTGGGCCGATAACTGCGTTTTGCAAAACTGAAACATCTACAAAACAAGAAACCATTAAGGAAAACATTGTCGTTTTATTGTCCGTGACATGCTGTAAACAATTTCTGACAAGTAGTTGTTGATTTAGTGAATGCATTATGTCATCATAACCGAGGCGGGAAAAAGAAACTGCCAATGGGTTTGCTTTCATACGGGAAGCAGTTTTTCAACGTGGCAGCTTCCGTTCTTGGAATATCTTCTCGAACGTTAGCTGTGTTCGAACCCACGTCCACATTTGTTTGCTTGCGGGTGGATTTAAAAAAAGACACACACAACAAAAAAACTAAAATGTTGTACGAAACATCCGGAGTTTTAAATGATCACAGTTTTATTTTATCAACAGAAATTTCTTGCTTAATCTCTGAGACTAATCCTCTGGGAGTGAGAATTAAGAAGCATTTCTATTTTTAGTGGTACGGGCAAAATGTAGTCAAGGCCAGATGTTATTTATGGTAGAATGTTCTTTATTGTATAAAGTTCGCTATTGTAGAACGCTATTTATTGTAGTTTGTTCTTTGTTGTAGATCGTTCCTTATATTAGAATGTTATTTTTTGTAGAATGTTATTTAGTGTAGAAAGTTCTTTATTGTAGACAGTTTTTTTATTGCAGAAAGTTCTTTAATGTAGAATATTCTTTATTGTAGAATTTTCTTTATTGTAGGTAGTTCTTTACTGTAGAAAGTTCTTTATTGTTGAAAATGTTTTACTGGAGAAAGTTCTCAATTGTAGAAAATTCTTTATTGTGGAACATTCTTTATTGTTGAAAGTTCTTCATTATAGAACGTTCTTCATTGTTGAATGTTCTTTATTGTAAAAAGTGCGATATTGTAGAACGTTCTTTATGTAGAAAATTCTTTATTGTAGAAAGTTCTTTGATGTAGAATATTCGTTATTGTACAATGTTCTTTATTGTGGAACGTTGTCTGTTGTAGAACTTTATTTATTGTAGAACATTCTTTACTGTCGAAAGTTCTTTATTTGAGAAAGTTCTTTATGTAGAAAGTTCTTTATTGCAGAAAGTTCTTTTGTAGAATGATATTTATTTATTTATTTTTTTAATTTTAATTTTTTTGTTGCTCATACATTGCGAAAGCGACATCAGCCTAATCCATAGACGGGTTGTATCATTTTAAAAAAAGATGTATTTCACTTCATTTTTCGCTTTCTTTCCATTCTGTTTTCGTTCAGGTGTTCCCGACGAAGGCCATATGGCCGCAACGTAGGCAATTTTCTTTGACCCTTGTCCTAGTAATACCCATTACGTACATGTCTTTAGCCCCCATCGTTTTTCGTAGAATGAGAGATGACCCAATGAAGTCATCAATGCCCTTAGCATCACGTGGTGTGCTTTCGCTCGTTTCATCTCTATCGCTATCTCCAACGGTCTTTCCTTTTGTGTGCTCTTCCATCTCAACGCCCATAGATCAACTTATCAGCCATTGGCTTATCTCGATTTGTAAAATCCAATAATTTTCCTAACATCTTCGCCATTACCGTTTAGCGCCCTGCGGTGTTCTTTGTATTGTCGTCTATATTTGAGAGATATCGTCCGATTTGCTAAGCGGTTAGAGCGCTGTCCTCTCGAGGCGAAGTTCCCGGTTTGAAACCTAGCAGCGTCACGTTCCAGTCTATCCAGCTGTAAGTGGTTAAAAATGGTAGTCCCATAGCAGATACTGCCGTAGGGGAGTGAAGTGTTAGAGACTTCACTGTACTGGGTCCAGCATCGAGAGGTGGGGGGGGGGAACCAGTTCCCTTCCATGCCGCCTTTTCCTTCCCTAATTCAATCAGGTACCCATTTACAGCTGGGTAGACTTGAGCGTGTCGATACCGTGAATCGAGCCCGGTACCTTTGCCGTGAGAGACCAGCGCTCTAACCACTGTCAATGGGTATCTTGGGTTTGGTAAGGCAGAAAAGGCAGCGAGAAAGGAAACTGGTCACCCCATTTCATAAAAAAAAAGCTGGAACTAGTATGGTGAAGTCTCTAACACTTCATTTTCCTACGGCAGTATCAACTATAAGACCACCTTTACCTTTATTTTGTGTGTTTGAGAGCCATACAAGAGGACGAATTAATACTGAGCTGAACATTGTAACTTTTGTCTTTGATTTTATTTCGTTTTATCTTTATATACTTTCCAAAGCAGTGAACGCCCTTCTCGTCTTCTGCATTTGTATTTTAATGCCCATGGTTTACTTAGAGCAGCGGTAGGCAACCCAAGAGATGTAGTGATCTAACGGAGTAACAATGTTCAACTCAGCATTAATTTGTCCTCTTGTATGGCTCTCAAACACCAAAAAAGGTAAAGGGAGTCCCATAGCTGATACTAAGCTCTCTAAGGTCCACCTTGATACAATAATGCAGAGGTTTTCAAACTTTTTTGGTCCGCGGCTCCCTCGACCTGTGCATAAATCACAGCGGCTCCTCTCTATACTACGAAGATCTATATTTATTGATGGACCTTGGCTCATAATATCGAGCCCAACACTTTTCCCAAGCCACCGCGACGCCCTTAGCCGAGGGCCGCGACGCCCCTGCGAGCCGCTACGCACAGTTTGAAAACTTCTGCAATAATGTATGTTTTAAACAGGTTTCAGAGTTTTTGAAACTGGGAATAAGAGCAGCCAGAGGCGTTCATAAAGTATTTGGCACCCGGGGCGGATCCTACCTTTGGCACCCTCCCGCTTAAAGAAACACACTTTCAAGTATATTTTAAACAGTAAGTACTATCATAATAGTGTCTGATGGCACCCCCTTCCAGGCTGTCACCCAGAGCGAACCGCTCCCCACGCACCCCCTTTAGTACGCCACTGAGGGCATCCTATATGTAGCAATCTTCTCTTCCGGGCGACCTGCATCCTGCAAGTCTGTCGACAGATCACATGAAAGATTCAAACAAAGTGATATTTTACTAAATGTTAACTTCACTAACAAGAAAAGATAGCGGTCCTATCTTATGAAGTTCACAAATAAAGTGACATTTTGTAAGCTAGCTTGTGGGTTTTCATGGGAACATTGAAAAAGTGACTTTAATCCTTGGGATGCCGAGCTTTTCAATGGGTGCCAGTCCCATATGTCCCTAAATTAAACACTTTCATTTATTCCCCTCCGTTACCAAGAGATCTACCAATTCAACACATGGTATCTATCACTAAAAAATAAATAACGATTCGCTCCCGCAGCAAGGCGATATTGTTGTTCTAAAGGTTCTGAGTTCAAGTCTCCGGTAAGCCTATCACTTTTGTTGTTTTTCTTTCGTCTAGTTTCCTACTGCCTTATTTCTCACGAGTCCCTGAAACATACCTTTACGTGTATTATTTATTTACTATCTGCCACTAAATCGAGACTGACCAATATCTGACCCCTGCCTTAGAACCTCAGCGTGTCGTACTGGGCTGACAACCTGATCATGTAAATCAAACGGCTTCAGAAATAACGGCTGCAGAAACACACGAATGTTTCGGTACTGGCTTCCTGCAAAGAGACACAATGCAGTGGTGGCTCCAAGCTTCATAAGTGGCCCACGAACATGGAAATAATAATGATGATAGAAGACTGGGCTCTGATGGTTGACAAGAGCAAATAGCAGCTATAAATATGAATGGTTATCATCATGTGACGTATTCTCTCCAGAACGTTGTCTTCATACAGCTGCTCTGAAACGCATCACGATTCTGGGCAAGTCGACCTGCCTCATCCATGGGTCTGTTGTCAATACTGTGGTCTTCTTTGTGTTTAAGTATAGATTCTGGGCCTCGTTGTGTTTTTTGGTTGACAGAATTAATTGTTCAAGTCCTTCTGGGTTGGTCGATAGGAGCACTGTGTCGTTAGCATATATGATTTCCGGGATCTGGTACCCGCCGATGTTAAATAGGTCAAACTCTGTGTGTTCTTGGTCATCTCTTATGTTTCTCATAATATTCTCGGCATAAATGTTAATAAACAAAAATTTTTTAAATCATTTTCACGAAGTGAAACGACTACATTACGCGCCGTTAGAGAATTTATACCGCGAAACGGCGTCGCACTCCTCGCGAGACAAGAACAAGGATTGCGATTGTAAGTTAAGAACCCTTCATTGACAAACGCCGATGGTACTTCAACACGCAAGCCAGAGCGAGGAAGAAAAGAAAATACATGGCGCTAAATTTACCACGACCCACAAATAGCAGAAATGTAAAGTGTTTCCGTGGTCAAAATCGATTGATATTTTTTAATAACGTTAGGTGTAAGGTGGCAAAGAGAGACCTAGAGTCATTCTGGTGTATGTCCTATTTGTCCTGGTAATTTTCTAGAGTTCATTTGGTAAATATACATGTAAACGTAGACGGTTTTACCATATTTTGATGTGGTGTGGTATATAGCAGTTATGTGTCGTTTCTTTTACTGGGACGATTTTTTACTGTATTCTGATGAGGTGTAGTATACAGTAGTTGTGTGTTGTTTCTTTTACTTAGACGGTTTTACTGTATTCTGATGTGGTTTAGTATATAGCAGTTACGTTTCGTTTGTTTTACTTAGACAGTTTTACTATATTCTGATGTGGTGTAATATATAGCAGGCATGTGTCGCTTCTTTTACTTAGACAGTTTTACTGTATTCTGATGTGTTGTAGTCGCGGTAGCTTAGTGGTTAGTGCACTGGCTTCCTTGCTCAGTGGTCTATGGTTCGATCCCCAGATGAGGTGGGATTTTTTTATTCCACAAACGGCTCCTGGGTCGACCCAGCCCCAATTGGGTACCAGAGCAACTTCTGGGAAGGTTAAGACGGCCGGCATGATGCTGACCACATCACCTCTAGTGTGCCGATGGTCGAGAAAATATGGGCCTAACACCATATTCCCAATATGCCACAATGGGCGTGTAACGGGATCCTTTTTCTTGATGTGTTGTAGTATATAGCAGTTATGTGTCGTTGCCTTAACGCAGAGAGTTTTACTTATTCTGATGTGATATTGTATATAGTAGTTATGAGTTGTTTCTTTTACGGAGACAGTTTTACTGTATTCTGATGTGTTGTTGTATACAGTAGTTATGTGTCGTTGCCTTCGTGCAGAGAGTTTTACTGTATTCTGATGTTGTGCTGTACAGGGTTATTCAAAAGTCAACATCCTATTTCTAAACTTCTATTTTTAAACGTGCTACGTTATTTCTTCACACTTTCCCAACTAATTTATATGAAACAAACAACGTAATAAAGACAATTGACCGCTCTTTTTTATGACATAAAATTATGTCACATTGACATTACAACGTGAAATTAGATTTGTTAAACACAAGACTTTATATCGGCCAGCAAATTTTGCTGCCTCCTGTAACGTCAGTTTATTGGCTAGTTTAAATTCATTTAGTTTTATTTTGTATGGGGGGGGGGGGGGGGGGTTTTTAAAAAATGTTTAAAATGGAAGTATTTGTTAAATCGTAGTTATTACCATTTGTCTTGGCATTTGTTTCAAGTATAACCAATTGATACAAGTGACGATATAAAAATGTAAAAACTGACAACGACTTTTCAATCATCCTGTATTAGGATAAAGACGATAATTCGGCAGACACTGGTATAAACACACCATTTTGTTCCCGGACAACACTGAAGAATCACTGATATTTAATTTAAAAAAAACCTCATTTTGTTCCCGGACAACATTGAAGAGTCACTGATATTTAAAAAAAAAAAAAAACTTATTTTGTTCCCGGACAATATTGAAGAGTCACTGGTATTTAAAAAAAAAAAAAACTTATTTTGTTCCCGTACAACATTGAAGAGTCACTGATATGTTTAAAAAACCTAATTTTGTTCCCATATAACATTGAAGAGTCACTGATATTTAAAAAAAAAAACATCATTTTGTTCCCGACAACAGTGAAGAGTTACTATTTTTTTTTTTAAACTTCATTTTGTTCCCGGACAGTATTGAAGAGTCACTGATATTATTTTTTAAATAAACCTCGTTTTGTTCCCGGACAACACTGAAGAATCACTGATATTTAAAAAAAAAAAAGTCATTTTGTTCCCGGACAACACTGAAGAATCACTGATATTTTTAAAAAAACACCTCATTTTGTTTCCGGACAACACCGAAGAATCACTGAAATTTAAAAAACAAAATACCTCATTTTGTTCCCGGACAAAACTGAAGAATCACTGATATTTTTTAAAAAACACCTCATTTTGTTCCCGGACAACACTGAAGAATCACTGATATTTAAATAAAAAAACACCTCATTTTGTTCCGGGACAACACTGAAGAATCACTGATATTTTTAAAAAAAACATCTCATTTTGTTCCCGGACAACACTGAAGAATCACTGATATTTTTAAAAAAAACACCTCATTTTGTTCCCGGACAACACTGAAGAATCACTGATATTTAAAAAAAAAACACCTCATTTTGATCCCGGACAACACTGAAGAATCACTGATATTTAAAAAAAAAAACTCCTCATTTTGTTACCGGACAACACTGAAGAATCACTGATATTAAAAAAAAAAAACACCTCATTTTTATTCCCGGAAAACATGAAGAATTCATGAAAATTAAAAAAAAAACATCCTCATTTTGTTACCGGAACAACACTGAAAATTTTAAAAAAAAAACTGATAACTTAAGAATTTTAAAAAAAAAAAAACACCTCATGTTGTTCCCAGATAACATTGAAGATGTAAGAAAAGAATAGTCACTGATGTTTAAAAAAAAAAACCCATTTCGTTCCTGAGTATCAACGAAGAAACAAGGAAAGAGTAGGCACTGATATAAAAAAAAAAATAATGCACACATATACTCGTATGTATGTTTCAGGCACTCATAATAAATTAAGAAGCGTCATTAATTAGGCTGGATCGCCTCTAGGTACATATCCGATGTTACGCGTTGAAAATCGCGCTAATGACCCCTATCCACGAAGCACTATTTTGTGGTGTTGGCAGGAAGGATTGTGCGATTTGCTTCCGTAGTTAGGCGGGGGTACCGTTCGGAAGGTCCTGGGTTCGATTCTCCGGTAAGCCTATCACTTCTGTAGTTGTTCTGTGGTCTGGTTTCTCTACTTCTTTATTTCTCACGAGTGCCTGAAACATACCTTTTTGTGTGTATTATTTATTTACTGTTTACGGGGCTTTCGGGGTTTCCCTCTTTATATTATTTAACTGCTATAAAAACATTAGTTAGTTCTCAGGTATCAATGAAGAGACAAGGTTAAGAATAGTCACTATAGAATAAAAAAAAAAACCAAGAAGTTTCCTGGGTAGCGACGAAAAGATAAAGAATACCCAAGTTCAACTTTTTCCACCGAATTTATGACGGTAAGCGGCGGATGGAAAAATGAGGTACCCTTATACGGCTTTAATAGTCCTTAACTAGTGAAAAAATAAATTTCTACGGGAAACCACCATTGCGTAGGCTACAGGTAAATGCTTTGGTGCAGATTTCTTGCATTGTAGGGAAGGTTACTGAAATTGTAGTGATGGTCCAGTGCTCCTAAAGGAGGAAATAAGATTAGTTTATTCATTGACATAGACCCATTTTCGTAAAGAGGATAAGGTAAGGTAAGGTTACATGCCCATTGAGGCGTATTGGGAATATGGTTTTAGACCCATATTTTCTTGACCATCGGCACACTAGGGGTGATGTGGTCAGCATCACGCCGGCCGCCTTAACCTTCCCAGAGTTACTCTGACACCCACTTCATGAGGCTGGGCCAACCCTGGAGCCGTTTGCGGTCTAAGAAATCCCACCTCAACTGAGGATCGAACCATGGAGCACCTAGCTAGGAAGCCAGAGCACTACAGCGGCTCACTGAAGATAAGGGGAAAACCAATACAATCAAGTGGGACAAACTGAAAGATGAATAATACAGATGAAGAGTGATGAAGAAAGTGCCGAGAGACGAGACGAACACAAAATTGTGGTGACTTGCATAATCACCAAAGAAATGTTAGGGCATTTATGAATGGATCCTACTTTGTGCTTTATGTAAAAATAACTTTATCATAAAAATGTGACGGTATTAAAAAAATATGCTTATTACCTATTTGGTCCAACAATGGCCAAAACTCAAGAGTATCTAATATGGGCTTCAAAGGTATCTACCTTCGCACAAGATTACTCTTGGCAGAGATGTAGATAGAAGGGTGATGAAACTTCTATTACAAAGGGAGTCTTCACAAGATATTCAGAATAAGCGAGAACAATACTGCTTTGGCTGTATGTTAACTCTGTAATTTTGTGAAGGATTTAAGCACTTATTACTTTTCAGCTCGTTTAAAGCCCCACTTACCCCCTGATTATACTCAGTGGAATTCTATTTTTTTAGTATAGCTCTGTTAGAGTGTGTGGGGGGGTAGTACATTTGACTGAGACAAAAAATGCATTAAATTTAAAATGATTAAATCGAAGTTAAATTTGTAACATTACAAATACAAAATTTTAATAATCACTTTACGTTTTAACCTGATTGGAAAATAAGTTTAATAGTTAATGGATCAAGAAACAGTTATCATCATGGTTTTTAAAGGATCCATAGTGTGATGTGTTACAAGAAGTTTCAAGTGGAGCATATATTTGAACTTTTTTGCATATGAGGTTTCTCCTTCCCCTCCTGTGGGTTGGTTTCTTTCCATCCCCCCCCACCCTCGTCCCCCCCCCCCACCCCCGCCCCCCCCCCCACCCCCCCCCCCCCACCCCCCCCCCCCCCCCCCCTCCCCCCCCCCCCCCCCCTCCTTTTCCCCCCCCCCCCCCCCCCCTAAATTTACCCCTGTGTTGCGTTTTCCTTCCCTTTTCCCCCCCCCCCCCCCCCCCCCCTCCCCCCCTCCCCGCCCCCCCCCGCCCCCCCCCCCCCCCACCCCCCCCCCCCCCCCCCCCCCCCCCCCCCCCCCCCTCCCCCCTCCCCCCGGACAATATTGAAGAGTCACTGATATTTTTTTTTTTAAAAGACCTCATTTTGTTCCCGGACAATATTGAAGAGTCACTGGTATTTAAAAAAAAAAAAACCTTATTTTGTTCCCGTACAACATTGAAGAGTCACTGATATGTTTAAAAAACCTAATTTTGTTCCCATATAACATTGAAGAGTCACTGATATTAAAAAAAAAAACATCATTTTGTTCCCGACAACAGTGAAGAGTTACTATTTTTTTTTTTAAACTTCATTTTATTTTGTTCCCCCGGACGTAGACAGTATTGAAAAGTCACTGATATTTTTTTAAATAAAACCTCATTTTGTTCCCGGACAACAACTGAAGAATCACTGATAATTTTAAAAAAAAAAAAAGTCACTTAGTCATTTTGTTTTCCCGGAACAAAAATCACTGATATTAAAAAAAAAAAAACCACCTCATGTTTGATTGTCACTGATTTAAAAAAAAAAAATACCGACCTCATTTTGTTTCCGGAGGACCAAGGAACAGAAAAGAATCATGAAAATTTAAAAAATAAAATAATGCCCTCCCCCCATTTTGTTCCCGGACAACACTGAAGAATCACTGATATTTAAAAAAAAAACCTCATTTTGTTCCCGGACAACACTGAAGAATCACTGATATTTAAAAAAAAAACACCTCATTTTGTTCCCGGACAACACTGAAGAATCACTGATATTTAAAAAAAACCACCTCATTTTGTTCCCGGACAACACTGAAGAATCACTGATATTTTAAAAAAAAAACCTCATTTTGTTCCCGGACAACACTGAAGAATCACTGATATTTAAAAAAAAAAAACCTCATTTTGTTCCGGGGGAGCAAACACGAAGAATCACTGATATGATTTTAAAAAAAAAACATCTCATTTTGTTCCCGGACAAACTGAAGAATCATGAAGAATCACTGATATTTAAAAAAAAAACACCTCATTTTGTTCCCGGACAACACTGAAGAATCACTGATATTTAAAAAAAAAACACCTCATTTTGTTCCCGGACAACACTGAAGAATCACTGATATTTAAAAAAAAAAACTCCTCATTTTGTTACCGGACAACACTGAAGAATCACTGATATTAAAAAAAAAAAAACACCTCATGTTGTTCCCAGATAACATTGAAGATGTAAGAAAAGAATGGTCACTGATGTTTAAAAAAAAAAACCCATTTCGTTCCTGAGTATCAACGAAGAAACAAGGAAAGAGTAGGCACTGATATAAAAAAAAAAATAATGCACACATATACTCGTATGTATGTTTCAGGCATTCATAATAAATTAAGAAGCGTCATTAATTAGGCTGGATCGCCTCTAGGTACATATCCGATGTTACGCGTTGAAAATCGCGCTAATGACCCCTATCCACGAAGCACTATTTTGTGGTGTTGGCAGGAAGGATTGTGCGATTTGCTTCCGTAGTTAGGCGGGGGTACCGTTCGGAAGGTCCTGGGTTCGATTCTCCGGTAAGCCTATCACTTCTGTAGTTGTTCTGTGGTCTGGTTTCTCTACTTCTTTATTTCTCACGAGTGCCTGAAACATACCTTTTTGTGTGTATTATTTATTTACTGTTTACGGGCTTCGGGGTTTCCCTCTTTATTTATTTAACTGCTATAAAAACATTAGTTAGTTCTCAGGTATCAATGAAGAGACAAGGTAAGAATAGTCACTGATATAATAAAAAAAAAACCAAGAAGTTCCTGGGTAGCGACGAAAAGATAAAGAAAAAGTTCAACTTTTTCCACCGAATTATGACGTAAGCGGCGGATAAAATGATACATACGGCTAATAGTCTTAACTATGAAAAATAAATTTCTACGGAAACCACCATTGCGTAGGTACAGTAAATGCTTTGGTGCAGATTTCTTGCATTGTAGGGAAGGTTACTGAAATTGTAGTGATGGTCCAGTGCTCCTAAAGGAGGAAATAAGATTAGTTTATTCATTGACATAGACCCATTTTCGTAAAGAGGATAAGGTAAGGTAAGGTTACATGCCCATTGAGGCGTATTGGGAATATGGTTTTAGACCCATATTTTCTTGACCATCGGCACACTAGGGGTGATGTGGTCAGCATCACGCCGGCCGCCTTAACCTTCCCAGAGTTACTCTGACACCCACTTCATGAGGCTGGGCCAACAATTGTGGTGACTTGCATAATCACCAAAGAAACGTTAGGGCATTTATGAATGGATCCTACTTTGTGCTTCTGTGCTTTCATATGTGTGACGGTATTGCCTCCCCTGCTTTACAGTAGTGGTCCAACAATGGCCAAAACTCAAGAGTATCTAATATGGGCTTCAAAGGTATCTACCTTCGCACAAGATTACTCTTGGCAGAGATGTAGATAGAAGGGTGATGAAACTTCTATTACAAAGGGAGTCTTCACAAGATATTCAGAATAAGCGAGAACAATACTGCTTTGGCTGTATGTTAACTCTGTAATTTTGTGAAGGATTTAAGCACTTATTACTTTCAGCTCGTTTAAGCCCCCACCCCTGATTTACTCAGTGGAATTCTATTATTTTAGTATAGCTCTGTTTAGAGTGTGTGTAGTAATTTGACTGAGACAAACATGCATTAACTTTAAAATGATTAAATCGAAGTTAAATTTGTAACATTACAAATAACAAAATTTAATAATCACTTTAGGTTTTAACAATTGGAAAATAAGTTGAATAGTTATGGATCAAGAAAAGTTATCATCATGGTTTTTAAGGATTGTGATGTGTTACAAGAAGTTCAAGTGGCAGCATATATTTGAACTTAGCTACCAATGACGGTTCTGCTCCTTCTTGTGGGTTGGTTCTTTTCACTCTGCTCACGCTCGTCTCTGATCAAGGTTGTCGGGGGTAGCTCGTTTCCCAGAAATGTCAAGGAGAGTCTATCACGTAGGTCCTTCGTCTTAAAGCTTAGGCCACGGTTCCTTTCTTGTTCCAGAGATAGTACTTTCTGTTGGTACCACCAATAAGCCTATCCTGACTCACATACTTTTTTGCTCAGATGAATAAAAGAGACTTGAATCGGCCTCTTACACGCGTCTGAGGTGTCGTTAATTTAATAAGTTCCCTCTCTGACTTCGTGTGTGGTCCTTCAGTTTTCTCAGTCCCGGTTTCCTTATTTAAAATGTTAGAGATTTCCTGGGCTATATTGTAAGTCCTGATGAAAACTCCAATAAAAGGTGTCCGGTATTTTAAGAAGGAATTCTGAAATCTAATTCTGTACTGTAGCAGTCTGGTGTCTTGGCGATCGATTTCTCAAGTGAATAGCTTGAGAAAATGATCAGATTATATTCCCTGCCTTCCCACGCCTTCGTTTGTCATGGAGTTAAATAACCGATATCGGAAAATTTTGAACGTAAGGCAGGGGTCAACTCTCCCATATATGCTAATAAGATGACCGATTCCCTTGTGTAAAAACTTACAGACAGATCGGTAAACTCATACAACAGCATGTTCAAAATGTAACCATCATTACTTTATCAGAAAGTACTCTTGTCATAACAAGTAGAACAGGAAACGCTTATGTCATAAGTTTCCGCCGCGTACACGAGATCTTGTGCTAATCTTAACCAAGCTGTGCCACTCCCTTGCGACTAATTATCTCAGCAAATCTGGGCAGCGCCAAGCAAATGTGATTATTATCACCTACAGAGAGTGACGAATGATTCGACAATATTCAAATATCTGCTACTTAGCAGAAAAATAACGAAGAAAGAAAGAAAGAAAAGTGCGATAATTGAGAGCACATAATAAAAATCAGTACCACAAATGTACCGATACTGCCGGAGTGAAACAAAGATCGATAGTGGCCGCCCCGTTTTGTTACAATATGTATGAACATAGAAACAAACAAAGAGGGAAGCCAGAGGTATGTTAAAAGTACATAAGAAACACAAACAGGTATGTTGTAGGTACTTGTAATTTTTTTGTTTTTTTTTGGTTCGGTTTTTGCCTTCTTCTGGTGTAGCGTGAGGTTTTTATTGTATCTAGAATCAGTATAGTACTGACAATACAGAAATAGAATTTCTGCAGGAAAATGGTGAAGTCCCAGTGTATGAGAGAACTACTGGTATCACAAATTAGTTACGGCTGTGAATGATCTGATCTAGAAAAATTAGTAGAGTGGAAACAGTCATAAAATGCCACCCCGCTGTGTAACTAACTGTGATATTAAAACAAGGAAACAGATTTCACTCAACAATTATAAAATTGACAAGTCGTTCAAAAACAATTTCCTTATTTATTAAGTATATACACTATCTACTCTTGTGCTGAAGGGTGGAAGATGGAATGTAATGTATTTGTAAGTTAACATATATATATATATATATATATATATATATATATATATATATATATATATATATATATATATATATATATATATATATATATATATATATATATATATATATATATATATATATATATTTTATATATATATTTATATATATTATTACAACAAGTCTTCCAATTATAGGAACAAAATATATATATATATATATATATATATATATATATATATATATATATATATATATATATATATATATATATATATATATATATATCAGCTGTGCTGTTAATCAATTACAGAAAATTTATCAGCTGTGCTGTTAATCTTGTCTCTCACTACGCTAAATCACTTTTTCTTCATAGACAGTTAACAGCTCACACTTGCCGACGGAAATGGTACTAATGTGTACTCATCTCTTAAAACAGTTCTGTCCTTCTTAGTTTGATGCACACAACACCCGCTGATGATCGTTCCTTTAGCCCACCCAAGACTGAGGGGGACTAAGGATGTAGTTCCGGTACAATCACCATGCTCCTGCGAAGTTCCAGGCAGCTGGATTGACCCAAACATACGACCTCAGGTTGGATGACACGAATAAAACCTGTAACAAGGAAAAATAGGGGCTAATTTCTGTCATCAAGCCCACCTATTTCTAGTGTATTTGAGATGAGCGTGTCTCAGGTGTCTGCATGTAGGATGAATGAAAACATGGCTCAGTATGATTTAGCAATAGCGAGACAAGACAGGAGTATACTTGCAAAACATTCTTTCTGATTCAATACATGAATACATCCAATAATTTTTACACCTAGGTATGATACAACCGTTTCCTTCCCCCTATAATTTACCAGGTCATCTCTGATAAGTGCTATACTGGCTGGTAAAACATACCCTAACAATACTGTTGTAGGTTATATTCAGGTTGGTTTTCTTCTTCAGCCATCATACCAGGAAATACAATCATTATACCTAATTCCCTAAAATATAATCAGTATACTGTTACGTGCAGTCTTTGATATTTTACAATATTATACATTGGTATACTTGTTATGTTCGCAAATATTTTGTAAACAAAATAGATTCGTTTTAGTGCTTAAGGAAAAGTAATTATTGAGTTACTTCCCTTGAAAGGACTTTCGATCGAACTCCGCGGATGAATCCAGTTTTACTGCGATTTATTCTTTGTTTGGGTAGTAATAGATTGTTCTTGCTTCAGAATATCTATGGCCTGAATTTATGTGTATTGTTTGTCTGTGTAGGACGAATCTGTCTTATATCTGTATATCTTTACATATCTAAGTCGAACTATATGTTCTGTTGTCTCTAGAGAGGTCAAAGGCTTTGTTCGGCGGATGTGTCGCGAGGAGAAGGTGCAGTGGTTTTGGCTTCGCCCTGATGATGGGCTGTGGTTTTTCTATGTCGGCCTTGACGGCCGCGGGGAAAAAAATGTGGTATCTCCAGTGGTTTTTTGGGAAAGTGTGATAGTCGTTACTAAACCTATCGTGTATGCTTTTACCCCCAGTGTAGTGTCATTCTTATTGCCAAGGAAAATGGCCTGAAAAAAATCATATTTTCTGAAAACTGAATACCAAGGTAATGTTAAGATACTCTTTTGAACTCTCGTACGAAGCCCACCCCACACCCCGTTTTTCGATAGGGATGATTTGATTACGTCTGTCCCTCTGAGAGGATATCCATCTAACTAGATGAAAAAAACGATTTCTGATTCCTAGCACGAGATACTATATCCTGTAAGAATGCAGTCAATTGTGTCATGATCCAAATTCTACAGAGCAAAAAATTGAAAATGTTTTTAATGAATGACTAACTTTAGGAAAACAGATTCAATTATCTGTAATCCAAACGTGAGTGACAGCTCACGAGTGAAGCCATCTTGGAACCAAACATGTAGTGACTTTCAAGAAGAGAAAAGGGATGCCCGTATTATCGCTTGATTAGTCCAGAGATCACTGCTACACATGAGAACCCATTGCTAGCGGTTCAATATAATTATATGGAAAAAAATCGTGGTGCTGGACATTATGTTAAGGAATCTTCGCTAGACGAGATTAGGTCTAGAAGCCATCTTGGATATTGTTTATAATCTGACGTGCTTTGTCAGTAAACTCAGTTGATATATATATATATATATATATATATATATATATATATACTGAGTGCTTGGCTACTGACAGTCCATTATACTATTATTCTACATGAGTGCCCATGTAACATAACATTGCAAGACCATTTATCCACTGTACCATGATGTATTATGCCAACCTGTGATTTGTCACTATCTGTGCTGTCGAGTGTGTACGTCCAATTAAACTTTAGTAAAGCACCCGTACACACAGTCCCATTCGTTGGTGGTCGATGACGACAGATTTTGACTTCCAGCCATACATGTAGTGTGAGAAAAGCGAGAACGTCATTTTGTTACAACACACGAACAACGAACTCTTGGGCACGCCTATTCATTCGCAACATTTAAATAAACACCCTGGCAGATTCCATCTAATGTCTACACACCACATGACGTGTAGGTTACAAAGTTGACATTCCATACTCGAACCACGACGTAACAACAAACAACACAAGTTATTTAAACTCTGGTGATGTTCGAGCGAGCTTCAGATTTCTCAGCATGTCTCTTGCTCAGGGCAAGGGTCTTGTATTAAGAGTTTATCAACTGATGATGATGATGTCTACTTCCATCCACTTATATTTATCATTTGGTGGACATCATTAATAAAAAAAGATCCTTATCATATACCTTATACATTCATAGTAAAACTAAAATCCTAAAGTTAAATTAAATATATACAGGTGTAGGTTGGGTATTATATTGACAGAATGGGTTATACTGATACTTAAATATACAATCCACCCGATAGGACATGATATAGTCCCGTTGAATAGGTTATTTTTTTTTATAAATCAGCATATGGTGTTCCCCATATGAGTCCTAACCAAGGGACATTGGGTGTGGTTTATATTTTCAGATTTTGGAATGAAGGTTAAATAATGGCATTTCCCCAGTTACCTAACACAAGTGATCGGTATTTTGGTTATAGCATATTTCAATGATTTCTGATTTTAATTAAGCGTCCTTCATCAGCTAAAGTCATAATCTCAGGAAATACAACATCATTTGATACCCTGATTTTCCATAAAAAATAGGCAATTCGCATAGTGGTATAAATGCCTACTTGTTTCAAAAAAAAAAGAAAACGCCATAGCTATAGTGAGAGGTAGGCGGGCATGGGTTTAAGAATGTTTGCGAGAGTTTATCAAGAATGACCACGATCACCTAAGTAAGTGCTTAAAAATTTGGTGCTAGGGATATATAAAAAAAACAGCCTCCCCAAATTAGTAGTTCCCTATTTACAGTGTCCCCAATAAAGTATGCTAAAAGTCTCGTTGAAGCCCTGAATTGCGTTCCAGTACAGGAATTTTTTGTAAATCGGTTTTTTAAACATTACGCAAGTGGTCCAATAGTGTTTATGACGCCAAACTGTTTTGACCACAGCCTCAATGAAAATTTGCCCCGTCACCGTGGATAGCAACAAAAATTTGAGGGCGTGGAACACTATTCCCCACTGACCTTAACGCAATTAACTGAGAAATTTCCAAAAAGGGGGGGGATAACGGCTACAGACACAATCACAACATCAGGCACATTTCATTCGAAGCAAACAATTTTTAATGGCGTCACCTGTGTACAGCGATAAAAGTTTAGTAAGGAACGACATGGCCCCTAATTGGCCAACGTGCATGCAGGCCTAGAAAGTCACCAAAAAGTACATCATATGGTTTTATGCAAGGCGACAAATATCAATAAACGTAACATCAGAGTACCATCATTTAAATGTCGACTTTTGGCCCCCCCACCGGTTTTTTTTATCGCGATCCTCCAAGCCCACTGGCACCTCAGTTGAAGAAATCGGCATCGCAGTGCGATACAACCCGAACCCAGCATAGAGATGGGTTGGTAACAAACGCAGCGAGGATCCGCTCTTTCGAAATATTTTCCTGGCACGGAGCACCATCCAACCAAAAAACCAAAACTGCTCAACTCGGAGCCCCAACCAAGAAGAACATGCGCAACCATCAGATAGCGGGGGTAAAGAATAATGCTGGGAAATTGGGGCTTTCTTGGACCACAAATCCTTCAGATAAGAAATCCCTGAGACGTCATCACCAGAAAAACGCTTTGCCATGCCCTTAAAATGGACTCCAGATAACATTTGAAAAAACGAAACCAAAGGAAAGGAACCAAAAGCCACAACCAGGCGCGAAAAGAACTGTGGTTGCGAAGAGTCTAAAAGCACCCCTATGCATGAAACCATAGTCTGGGACACCAACAAGCGACTTGAAGGGGAATGGCTTTTTTTTTTTTTGTCGACCGAGCAAAGTGGAGACTGGTTTGATTTCTGCCATGCTACATATGCTACGCCGCTACCAAGACCGCACCCCCAGGAGCCCGTGATAGGCCCCACTAATTTGCTTTTTGTCAATAGCGGCCAAGAACCAAAGAAGAAGAAGGGTATTTTGCAAACCCAAAACTTTATAACGTTCTGGGATAAACCCCACTTAAAACTTAACTATGGAAAAACATGATCCCCCATCCACGGCCATTAATTAAGTAAACTAATTCAAAACACCCTGTTAACCAAAAGGCCCAAATAAAGAAGCCAAGGGAGAAAAACTAAGGAAAAATGTTTGAAGAATTTTTCCACATTACGCCAAAAAGAATAAGCTAATTAAAAGTTTTTGTCCCAGTCAATACAAATACAGGTGTTGGATTTATCCCGCCCAGCGAAAACACCTCAATCTTAAATGCCCTAACTTAACAAACAAAACCCCTGAATCAAATAGTTGGTGAAAAGCCGCAATAGCGCAGTGGGTTTTTTAGTGCATCTTGGCTTCCCTAGTCCGGTGGTCATGGTTTTCAGGCCCTGTTATGAAAGGTTGAAGATTTAGTTTTTAAGATTAGGCATCAGATCGCAGAATGTAAATCTTTCCGTAGTCCCCCGACCCAGCCCTCATCCGTAATGTGGGTACCATAATAGTGTTCAATCATCCTTTGGGAAGGTTAAGGGCGGCCTTCCTTCTGAATCCTCACCTTTAGTGGGGGTGACACGGCTCATGGTCAAGAAAATAAGACAAGGCCTAAACACCGTATACCCCCATATGCCCTCAATAGGCCGTGTAACGGGATCTGTGCACACTTTTAGTAACTGCACTGTGGCGACACAGCACACAGCACACACACAACACACGACAACCACACACAACCACACCCACACACAACAACCACACACACACAAGCACACATGACAATACAACCACACAACACCACACACACACAAACCAACGCCAAAACAACGTCAGGACACACACACAGTTACACACAACACCACACTCACACACTGTTGACACTCACACCATCCTACGCACACACACACACGTAAACTCTTTATACTGTATATCGGACCAACTCTGAAAGGCAACAGTTCCACTCAGCCCCGACACCTATGGAGAACATTAGTGAAGGATCTAAGCTGCAGTGGTAAGGAAGATAATTTCCTAATATTGCGTCACTTTTCTTTATGCAGGAGAAATGTATTCCGTAAATAGCAACAATTTCAAAAGTGTTTAGCGAGCAGCTTAGAGAATCGATTTGGCCAAGGAAGGAAAATATCGAATGATATATATTCATTTAATAATTAAATCACACCAGTTAAGTTGTACCGTAGCTGCAAAAATAAATGCACGGTGTTACAGTTATTTACATTTTCTACACCTGTTTTCTCGTTTAATATACTCTGTGGAGAAGCTAAAGTTGTTTATACATTATGCTAAAGAAGCAGAGGCGTGTACTTGGCACACGGAGCGGACGTTACCTGTGACACCCCGGCCCCCCCCCCCCCCACTGTACCCCACCTGTGGGATACACCCCCCTCCACCCCCCCCCCCCCCCCCCCCCTCCCCCCACCCCCCCCCGCCCCCCCCCCCCCCCCCCCCCCCCCCCCCCCCCCCCCCCCCCATATTCCCAAATAACGAAACACACTAGTAAGTAACATTTTAACAGTAAGTACTATGTTAATAGTCTCCGATGGCACTCCCTTCCTGGCTGTCACTCGGGGCGGACCGCTCCCCTCCCCCTTTAGTATACCACTGTAAAGAAATGTCGGATGATTGTTATAACCTTGACCTGTTTAAAATAGTTTTTTAGTTATACATTTCTTTTTTAAAACGACGTTGATCTGGGAGCAAATGGGTTTCTAGTTGGTTCAATGGAGGATCATCTTTATTTGTAGTGGAATAATGGTAACGAAAAGAAATCATTCATTGATAACAGCTTCAGTTTTAACTCTTGAATTTTTGTGGATTTTCTCTCAAGTGTAATATTATTTCATGAAACAGTAAGAACTGAAGTTATTGATGTGTTTACTTTACATTTAATAAATTTTTTAATTATTATTTGAAATTAAATTAAGCCTATATGAGCGATATTTAAAAAAAAATTAAATAAAGTTAGCAACATTTAACCAGCATTGTAGTGTTTGTAATAGCCTGATTAATTTTAAACACTGTTATACTTAAAAGATTTTTATTTTCTCTGCCCTAGTAAACCAATTTACATTCGATTACATTCTTTCTTTTCAGTATTAAAAAAAAAAACTGATTTAAGAGATATTGTCACATGAGAGAGAAAAAAGTGGGGTTGGGGGGGGGGGTCTGGGTTTTTGTGACGAAATGTGTCAAAAGGGGGGGGGGGGGGGGGTTTAGAAACGACAAGACTTGCATGACATCATATGAACACGACCCCTTTATTTTCTTACAAGCGGGGACGTACACGAAAAGATGTAATGCGTCTGAATAGTATAAAGGACATTGAAAATTGCCTCAAGTATACGAGAAAGAAAGCTTTTTTTTTTTTTTTTAAACGGTGAAATCTCGCACAAAGAGTCTTTTTTGTGGTTTTGAATATAATGTACGTTGTGCGGTCTGCAGAATTGTTTTCAATACATGTTTTACTGAAACATCTACTTGTATTTTTGTGTTTAGCTTTAGCTTATGTTTCTTTGTTTAGCTAAAACAGGCTTTAATAAACGACGTTTTTGCATAAACTCAAATTTGCGACAACCACGCCATTCTTCTCATTCAGTAATTTGAATCATAACAATTATTTGCTAGCAAAACACTTTATTTTCTCTCCTGATCTAAAATATAGTTTCCGAATGGTAGAGTTAAAAAAAAAAGGTAAAGGATACCTTTACACGCCCATTGAGGCATATTGGGAATATGGTGTTAGGCCCAGATTTTCTTGACCATCGGCCGTCTTAACCTTCCCAGAGTTGCCTTGGTAACCAATTCATGAGGCTGGGTCGACCCCGGAGCCGTTTGCAGTCTAAAAAAATCCCACCTCTCCTGGGGATCGAACCACAGACCACTGAGCACTAACCTCTGCGCTACCGCGGCTCTGAATGGCAGAGTGGTTACAGCTTTTGTTTCTCGAAGCAGAGAATCCTGGTTTACCATGTCGCGTGACTTTGCGGTCTTGCCGGAAGTAAGAACCTAACTGTTGCTGAAGTAGATAAGTGTGATAAAATGGTCCTATTCATGTCGGACGCTACGTTATGATAAGTGTATAGGTGGGTGCGCCCTATGGAATAATAGCAATAAGGTCTGCAGACATCGGCTCGTAAAGAAAAGAAAGATACCTAGTCGAGATAAGGATGGGAAGAAAAGAAAGGCGAATGACAAAAAGGCAAAGGCAGGAAGGGAACTGATCATCCCCACCTCATAAAGCTGAGAACTAGTATAGAGAGGTTTATAACACTTCATTCCCCTACGGCAGTATCTGCTATGAGAGTACTTTTACCTTTAAAGAGAAGATGTACCTGTTCCACACCTGTTCCTGACTTTTCATTGCAACGTTTGTTGACTATTTATTTGCTCTTCGTAGTTATTGTTATAAGTCTGGCGCTCTCTCTTCCAAACCTCTACACCTCACGGTAGAAGGTGAACGACTAAGTAAGTAAGTTATTGTTATACAAAATGTGGATCATAATCATCATCATCATGTTCCTTTTCGATCCCTATGAAGCATGGCACCAACACAGCAGCTGCTCCCCTTTTGCGGGAAGCCTGTACAACGCATTCACCTGCTTTTAGAGCAGAGGTCTCTGTAGCAGCTTATTGACATTGTGAAGTAGCGATGCCCAAGCACAATCTCGTACTGGTCGCCCTACGTGGACATGCCTGAGAGACCCAGTAGTCTTATTCTGTCATTGTTTCATAACAGATTCCCGAGAACTACACTGGGGTGGGTGTTGGGAGAGACATACGAACACATGGATTTGAGGTGACAGCCCCAAAGTAAAAAAGAGTAATACTTTATTGTGTAAAAATTACTTTCTTACTCATCTCTCCCGAAGGCGCGCGAGTATCTGCACTGCAATGGCGACGAGGGACACTGCTACGCTGCATGTTCTTCTTGATTATCTTACTCAACTATTATACATTGGTTATTAATTGTGTATGGTTACGCAAAATATTTTTGTAAAACAAAATAGATATTTTTTAGTGCTTAAGGGAAAGTCATTATTGAGTTACTTCCCTTGAAAGTTGTGCCGTCTCTTTGTTTGGGTAGTAATTAGATTGTTCTAGCTTCAGAATATCTTATGGCCTGAATATATGGGTATTGTTTGTCTGTGTTAGGACGAAATCTGTCTTATTTCTGTATATTCTTTACATATCTAAGTCGAACTATATGTGTTCTGATTGTCTCTAGAGAGGTTCAAAAGGCTGTTCGGCGGATGTGCCGCGAGAGGTGTTGTTTTGCTTTTCGCCTGATGATGTGCGTGTTTTTTCTATGTTCGCTTGAACGCGGGGAAAAAGTGATCTGGGTTTTTGGGGAAAGGAAAGTGGATAAGTCGGTAGCTAGCACGCTAATCGGTGGTATGCTTACCCCAGTGTTCGGATTTCGTTTTGATTTGCAAGAATGGCAAAATAATACATCTCTGAAAACCAAGGTTTAATAAAGATACTCTTTACTCGTGGGGGGGGGTGGCGGGGGGGTTATTACTATATTATCTGAAGCTACGGCACTGTTTTCGATGAAGTGATTAAAGGCCTGGGGACAGCTCAAATAAGGGAATGACGATAATTTTAACCTTTTGAGACATTTAAACAAAATACGATTCATATTCACAATACAATAACAAAAACCTTCGTTTACATACGTAATGCAGAACCCTCTCACCTTGCCCCTCATTATGTAATCAACAATCTACATGAGGCAATGTTGACCCAACGTCCGGCAAGGCCGTATCACGGGATGGGGGGTGGGACTTTTATTAGCTGACCCCCCGTCAACACCCTCATTTTATCCCCCCCCCCACCCCCCCCAACGTGAGTGGCTGGCTCACTGGAGGGTGACAGACGCTCTCAGATGGAGGGTGTAGTGGACATCTGGTTATTGGAGTGTTAGAAAACAAGCAATAACTTTTCAATGAGAGCCAGCCCGTAAAAGTGATGCCTGCGCTTAGATGAAGTCCAAGTGACTGCCTTAGCACATGGAGAACCCATCGTGAGCACGGAGTTGCAAGGCAAGTTGCACAGAGAGACAAGAAAAGGCGTGTATTGAAAAGCGGGACATTATGTAAACCTGTGACTTTCTGTCTCTGGATCACGAGTACTTCGTGGGGTTAAGTAGTCGCGACATCAGGGATATCTGTACCTTTAAGTAAATCCTTACGGCGGGTTTGGCATATTGTAGTACGCAGAAATAAGAATCAGGTGAAACACAAACAGCTTACTGTTTTTAACTTTCTATCGATTATCCATGTATAAAAATATTGGTTCGGGCGGTGCACCCATACGTAGATTCTAGGGTCTTAGGATAGGCACTTGATCCAGTTCTTCATTTTTCCTCGTGTATCGGACACTGAGTGGCGGGGTCCGTTTTGGAAGCCATGGGTTTGGCGTTGTTGGTCTGTATTTAAGGCAGGGCTGTACGCTGTTGATAATGTTGTGCCCATGTTCGGTCGGGGACTACTTCACATCGAACTTCAGGTGTCACGCATTGTTGCAGGCCGCCTGGATTCGGATGTGTTGAGTGACGTCACAAAATTTGGCTGAATCAGTTCCTCCATTCGCTCAGGCCAGAATCTATGCACTGTCGGGTGACAATCGATCTTTACTCGCTGCATGTTTAGGGAGTCTAGTTTCAGGAAGCCATAAACCCAAGTGTTGTGGGGGTGAACGATTTGTCAAGCTTGGCACCAGCTTATGGATTTGTAGGTGGCTTTATGATTGCGGCAAAGAGCAATTATACACTCCTGTATTTAGTGTCTACTTTCGTGTCGGGGTGTGCATGTCAAGTTGTATGCATTCCATTACTGGGATGGTACCCAGGCGGTTAGAAAATGATAACAAAAACAGTAATTGGGGTACCTCTCTGTTTCGGATTTTTCGACAGAGTCGAGGGCTAATCAAAAGAAATTCTCAGCGTGTAGTAAGGGAAGTTCAAATGCTCAGAGGGGGGGAGGGACTTGTAGTTAAAGAGTTCGCATAATCAGGTGGTGCACCTGATGTTGTCTGGACTTCTCAGCGCACTTTTGGATTGACCTTTGCAGTGAATTAGGTGAAACATCATTAATGAAAAACGAGATTCTGGGGTGGACCCAGGCTGGTGGACTGCTTCTTTCAATTTTCACGGTTTGCATACGCAATTCTTAACGTACAGGGAAGTTGCAATGAAAGTCAGATACAGGTTTAGCAAGTACCAGATTACTACGGATATGAAGTATCTATGAAAACTTGCAGACGTAGCCAAGTATTACCTGTGTCGCTGGATACGACTACAAACTCACAAAAAACAGCAGTATTAAGTGTTGCAGAGCTAATTTTTTGTCAACAGACTTATCAGTCACGTGACCCTGTTTACAATATTATGGTAAAGAGTCTGAATACTGCCAGTATGTAGGTCAGCTTTTTGACAATTTTTACGCATTAGACATTACAAGAGGTTTCCAGTCAGATCAGTTGGGGATATTAGGCGGGAGGCTGATGGGTCTTATTAGTAAAAAGGAAGGCTTAACGTATTAGTGGATACTGTAGATAGAGTTCTTATGTTTCATGGATGGGGATTCTTCGTTGTCTTTCTACTCTATGAATCATGTCACTTTAATATTACTTCAAGGCCAGGGACACTCAGTTATACATTCTCACAGAGAAGGACACAACGAGTGGCCAGTTTGTTTTGAGTGTTTACATAAGGGAAATACTGCTTTCTGCCACTACTAGATCTGTAAAAGGCGAGCAGTGGCGCTGTATGGTTGTCAAAAACGAGCATTACTACTCTATGCGTCGATAATTTACTATGATCTGTCGTGTTGTTGTAGCATTGAAGTTGAGACATGTTGTCTTGCTATAGCAAATGGTATTGCATAGTATTTTGTTGTGGTGAGCGTGTATGTATTTGTCAGCGTGGGTGGTGGGAGGTGTTTAGGGGTTTGGGGCGGTGATTGTCGGTGGTGCGGTCACAAACTAGTAAGTGCGATTTATCCCTACGGTTTCATAGAGTTTTGGGTGTCCGTGAATCGAGAGCGTTTCGTCTCTAGTCAGGTGCAGAAATGTACTTGTGATTGAAAATTGTTTGCTGACGTTGTGGGTGCGACAAACTGTGGAGTTTGCTTTTGTTTTTGGCTTGTGTTGAATTGTGACTGTGTGTAATCTAGTTGACTCAGGATTATATTTGTTGGCTATTTTCGATTTGGTTTTGTATCAATGGAGTCTTCGTGGTTCAAGTTCTTACTTGAAGTATTGTTGCGAGTGTGGATTGCTTTAAGATTGTTACTTTTGGTCAATTTGGGGATCTGGTTGAGGCTACTTACTCTGGAGTTCGTTTGAGTTTCATCAGCTTCTAATCACAATTTGGTGTGGTATTGCAAGTCATAAACTGGTTGACGTTTCCAACGTGTGTGGGGGTTATTTCTTTAACAGTGGGGGTTCAGTGAATTCAATGCTTCAGGGTTGGACACTTCCCTCTCTCCTGATTTATTTTTCGCATTTTCTGCAGCAAAGTTTTGTTTGAGGGTATTGTACTAGTGAAAGAATCTAGGCATTATGAGTTAGTAATATATGTATTCTGTTGGTTGACACATGATGTTTGGTGGGTACTAGGTATTAACAACGGTTTAGGGCCGGGGGGAGTTTTTTTACAGGCTTTCATAGATAGACTACAATGTGGAGCACTGCTACTTGGGGTGATTATGTGTTTGGAAACCGCTTAGTTATCTGTGATTATTATATGGTTGTACATGGTTATGTTTACAAGACCCAGGTATTAGAAATGGGCTTTGTGACGCCAACAGGGGATATGATTGGGAATAGTTAGTCTATAGATGTAGATGTTATGATTGGTGTAATCTGGAGCATGTATGAAGTGTTCTGTGCTCATTTATTCCGTGGGCATTGGTGAGTTTTCTAGTGGGATCGTTTAATTTTAGTTCTGTAGTTTAAGCTGGTCCATTCCTTACATTAATGAGTTGTCATTTAATACATGGAATAGCGGCGTTAGACAACTGGGTAGCAAAGAAAAAAAAAAAAATAGCAATAAGAGAACATGAATTTGAGTTAGAGAAATTGAGATTGACAAGTATGAGTAATGTGGATAAATCACAATACGCTAATCAATTAGCAGAAAACTTGAAAGGTGAATCTTTGACTAGATTATGCCTTGTAGGAGAAGCAGATAAGGATAATTATGATGTCATTAGGGCGGCTTTGATAAAAAAATACCAGCTAAGTGAGGAAGGCTATCGCCTTTTATTTAAGACGATGGTGCCTGAGACAGGTGTAGAATTCTCAGAATTCACTGCAAAGGCACGTCTCACAGTTGATCGTTGGATTGAGCTTTCCAAAACAGAAAAAACGTATGAAGGACTTATGGATTTGTTGCTCAGAGATAAGATTATGTCATGTGTTAACAAAACCTTTCCTTGAATTTATACATGAGCGTAAACCCAAATCTCTAAAAGAAATGGAAGAATATTGTTCCCAATATGTCACTGCACACCCCGACGTGACTTTTGGCAACACTAAGATTAAGGAGAGTATGCCAGTTGCTTCAGCAACACCATACAATCCCAATTATTCACACAGATTTCAGGGACCTCAAAACAGATTTGATAAAAAAGGTAACCATAATAGTTATCAAAACCAAGGTAACCAATCATTTCAGGGTTCTTCTTCAAAGAACTGGAGACGAGCTGATAGCTCTCGACACAGGGGTGTTCATCATAATTATAGGAATTTCCGTAGAGGAAGTAATTATAGAAACTATCAGGGTTATCCGTCTTGGAGTCAACAAGATCATAATTACAGAGATACTCATTATAATGAATATGATAATGGTAACCAAGGGAACTATGACTCAAACCCAAATAGGGGTTACAATAGAGGTAACAATAACTACAGAGGTGATAATAACCGAGGTAGATCTCAAAACAAAAGACATAAACCACATTTTCAGGCAAACTCTGCACAACAAGAGTCCCATGAAGCCTATAAACAGAGTAAAGATAATAATGATGCTAGTAATATGGCATGTGCCGCTTTTGATTTTGGGAGAGCATCTCAGTGCCCCCAATGCAAAACGTTATTTGAGCCAACCACAGTGTCTACTTTAAGCTGTGGCCATCCTCTTCCTGCTCTCTGCTCTTCCGGCATCAGTCGCGCATGATGGAAGAGGTTCTCTTGTCTTACATAAGGGTTTAGTGAATAACAATCCAGTCTCTGTGCTATTTGATTCTGGATGCACCACAATTGGTGTTAGGCAGTCACTCGTAGATCCTTCGCGTGCCACTGGACAAGTAGTCAAATGTGTAACATTTGGCGGCACATTAGAGAAATACTCTACTGCTATCATTAGGATTGCTACTCCTTTCTTTACAGGAGATGTACACGCATGTCTTCTTCCGAATCCGATCGCTGACCTCATCATCATCGGTCGCATTCATGGAGTCAAAGAATGCACTCCGCAACAAATTTCCACGTGGGAAAGGCAAAACATGCAGATTGCTAACGCTGTAGTCACTAGAGCTCAGGCTCTTAATATGCCTCAAACTTCATCTACTGAAGATAATGAAGTGCATAACCAAGATAATCCCTTGGTAATTTCTCGTGACTCGTTTATAAAACAGCAAGAAGATGATCCCACTCTGAAGAAATTCTTCATTCTTGCAACTAAAGGTGATCCGAATAAAGACACAAGTCGTAAATCGTGGATTACAAAGAAGAATGGCGTACTTGTACGTATGGTTCAAGACTCCATTACGTCAAGTCATTCTCAAATCCTGGTTCCCAAGAATTTGAGAGTTAAAATTTTGCAGCACGCTCACGACTCTCAGTGTGCTGGACACATGGGTTTTTCCCGTACTAAGTCAAGAGTCCTTGCGGCTTTCTTTTGGCCATTGGTAAACAAGGACATACGGATTTATTGTCGATCTTGTAAAGTATGTCAGGAAGTTAAATCCAAAGGTCCACGGCATGCTGCACCCATTCAGGCGGCGGACATTCCTATTCGGCCGTTTCCAAAAATGGCCATAGACATTATTGGTCCATTTAAGATCAAGTCTGCGCGAGGACATCAGTTTAGTTTATCTTGACGTGTGTTGATATGTGCACACGTTGGCCAGAGGCTATTCCTCTGAAGAGCATTACTACTGCTGATATTGCAGATGCTCTTTGGCTTATATTTTCTCGTCTGGGGTTCCCCGGAGAGATATTGTCAGACCATGGCACCCAACTAATATCAGATACCATGTCTCAAGTAATGTCTACTCTGCAGATAGATAGATCTTTAAGTAGTATCTACCATCCAATGTCTAATGGTATGGTCGAACGCCTTAATAGAACACTTAAAAACTTACTGGGGAAGATAACTGAGGATCATCCTCAAGACTGGGACAGAGTTTTACCTGCGGCCCTCTTCGCTTACAGAGAGGTACCCAATGAACATACAGGATTTTCTCCCTTTGAACTCGTCTTTGGCGCGCGTCCGCGTGGCCCTATGTCGTTGCTTCACGATCTCATAACATCTGACAATATTGACGATGACACAAAGTCATCCTACGAATATGTCATCGCGTTGAGACAAAAAAATTATCGAAGCATGCAAATTAGCAACTTCTTCTTCTGAATTTGCGAAACAGAAGGCAAGGCAATTTGCCAATAAGAAGAGATGCTTACGACAACTTTGTCCTGGTGACAAAGCATTTGTATTACTACCTTGTAGGGAAAACAGATTACTTATTTCTTGGAAAGGTCCGTACGATATAATATCGAAAATTTCCGATGTCGACTATATTGTCGATATTGATGGGAAGCATAAAACCTTCCACATCAATATGCTTACTGAATTCCATGAACGTCCGGATTATTTGCAACCCATTTTCCAAGCAACGGACAATTCTCCAGTACAACATGGTCATTACTCATCACTGTCCGTGATACAGGATGAGGAAACAAGTTTTTCAGATGTAAATCTTCCTCTTCCAATGATCCCACTTCATTCTAGTGAATCATGGAAGAACGTTACTGTCTCTCCTGATTTGTCTCTAGGAGAACAGCGACAAGTTTCAACTATGTTGCAAACATTTCAGGATGTACTCACTGACATCCCTGGACAAACGAATGTCATTGAACATGACATTGTTCTAACTGACCATACTCCTATTAGGGTTAGACCTTATCCTATACCTATACATTTTCAAGCACAGGTCGAGAAAGAGTTGGATGAGATGATAGATTTGAAAATAATCGAACCATCCACCTCTGCATATTCTTCGCCGATGGTTATTGTGCGTAAAAAAAAAGACAATAACATACGTCTTTGCGTTGACTATCGAAAATTGAAATCAAGTAACGAAGTTCGATGCCGAACCTATGCCTTTACTGGAAGAGCTACTTACTCGACTCTCCAAATCTCATTTTTTCACTAAACTTGATTTGTCTAAAGGATATTGGCAAGTTCCTTTATCTGAACGCGCCAAACCTCTCACGGCTTTTTCAACACCTAGAGGTTTGTTCCAATGGAATTTTATGCCTTTCGGTCTTATGAACGCACCAGCTACATTCGTACGCATGATGCGCCGAATCCTATCTTATCGGTCAGATGTCATTGCATATCTAGACGACATCTGTCTTTTCAGCGATACTTGGGAAGATCACTATTCAGGGTTAGATGAATTGCTGTCTACTTTGCGCGAGCACAACCTGACAGCGAAACCCTCTAAAGCCTATATTGGTTTTAGCGAAATTTCTTTCCTAGGCCACCGAGTTGGTCATGGTTTCCTAAAGACAGAGGACCATAATACTAGTAAGATACTTAACATCTCAATCCCTAAGACTAAAAAACAGGTGAGAAGTCTGTTAGGTCTTATTCAATTTTATGGCAGATTCATTCAGAATCTATCCTCTATCATGGCACCTCTTTCAACACTTCTAAAGAAAGGTTCGCCTAATGTGGTCCACTGGTCTCAGGAATGCCAATGCTCTCTGGATAAGATTAAAAACATTGTTTTCAACACCACCTATTTTAGTGCTACCCACTAAAGATAAGACATTCGTTCTTCGTAGTGACGCTTCATCCACTGGGATTGGAGCGGCACTAATGCAAGAGTACTCTGGAACTCTGCATCCTGTAATGTATATTTCCAGAAAACTTAATGCGGCAGAAAGGAATTATTCGGTTTTAGACCGTGAGCTATTAGCTATGGTTTGGTCGATCCTCAAACTACAGAGATTCCTTCTAGGCGCACATTTCATAGTAGAAACCGACCAAAAAGCTCTTACTGCTATACAGAGTAAGAATTTGAAGAGCTCGAGGTCTACTCGATATGCAATTGCTCTTCAACCTTTTCATTTCTCTGTGCGAGCTATTCGTGGATCAGATAATGTGATGGCAGACATTCTGTCAAGATGCCCACATGATTCCACATAACTATTAGGGCTTAGACTTCTTGATATGTCTAGTTCTATAGTAGTTCCTTTTCTATATCATGATAGATACACATTTGTAATTTAATAATATAATGATTGTATCACTACATAGCGGTTCATTGATGTTTATTCACCGCTGTGCTTTGATGATTTTTTCTTCATAAATCATAAATTTTTTAGGCATCGTGTAATTGCCAGAATTGTATTATACTTTGATGACACCTTCCTGGAAAAATATACTTATAGAGAAATAATTTCTCTCAGTTTATGAGACACATTCTCACCAGTCGCTCCATAAGTCGACTTAGCCTCATATTAGGCGTTATATGTATTCCTGATATTTTCATCTGCGCATTATTCATGCGTTGTGAGCCTATTGTACGTTGCTCCTAGATGTATTTCAAAAAGAAAAAAAATGTTCCATTTTTTTTTTCCCGGGAGGTGTGGTAAGACTGTTACGTGCAGTCTTTGATATCTTACAATATTATACATTGGTATACTTGTTATGTTCGCAAATATTTTGTAAACAAAATAGATATTTTTTAGTGCTTAAGGGAAAGTCATTATTGAGTTCGGCGGATGTGTCGCGAGAGGTGTGTTGTGGCTTCGCCCTGATGATGGGCTGTGTTTTTCTATGTCGGCTTGACGCCGGGGAAAAAGTGATCTCAGTGGTTTTTGGGGAAAGTGATAGTCGTCTAGACCTATCGTGTATGCTTTACCCCAGTGTTCATTCTTATTGCCAAGGAATGGCAAAATCATATTTCTGAAAACCAAGGTAATAAAGATACTCTTTTGAACTCTCGTACGAAGCCACCGTTTTTCGATAGGGATGATTTGTACGTCTGAGAGGATACATCTAACTAGATGAAAAAAACGATTCTGATTCCTAGCAGCACTATATCCTGTAGAATGCAGTCAATTGTTCATGATCAAATCTACAGAGCAATGAAATGTTTAATGAATGACTAACTTTAGGACAGATTCATTATCTGTATCCAAACGTGAGTGACAGCTCACGAGTGAAGCCATCTTGGAACCAAACATGTAGTGACTTTCAAGAAGAGAAAAGGGATGCCCGTATTATCGCTTGATTAGTCCAGAGATCACTGCTACACATGAGAACCCATTGCTAGCGGTTCAATATAATTATATGGACAAATCTGTGCTGGACATTATGTTAAGGAATCTTCGCTAGACGAGATTAGGTCTAGAAGCCATCTTGGATATTGTTTATAATCTGACGTGCTTTGTCAGTAAACTCAGTTGATATATATATATATATATATATATATATATAATATATATATATATATGGGCAATACTGAGTGCTTGGCTACTGACAGTCCATTATACTATTATTCTACATGAGTGCCCATGTAACATAACATTGCAAGACCATTTATCCACTGTACCATGATGTATTATGCCAACCTGTGATTTGTCACTATCTGTGCTGTCGAGTGTGTACGTCCAATTAAACTTTAGTAAAGGTACACAGTCGTTGGTGTCGGTGACTTCCAGCCATACATGAGTGTGAGAAAAGAACATTTGTCAACACCACGAACTCTTCCTATCATTCGCACATTATACACTCCATCTATGTCTACACACCACTGCGTAGGTCAAGTTGACATTCCATACTCGAACCACGAGCAACACAACAACACAGTATTTAACTCTGGTGATGTTCGAGCGAGCTTCAGATTTCTCAGCATGTCTCTTGCTCAGGGCAAGGGTCTTGTATTAAGAGTTTATCAACTGATGATGATGATGTCTGCTTCCATCCACTTATATTTATCATTTGGTGGACATCATTAATAAGAAAAAAGATTCTTATCAGACACCTGTCAGCGTACAGGCAAAATAGGATACTGACGTAAAATCAGTCTCAGGTTAGACATACTAACTTGAGATTTCGCCTCGAGTAATAGCGAGCGCTCAAAAAAAAAAAAAAACTCTTACTCATGAGATAAGTAACTGACTGTAACTTCCCGCACACAATGCATTTGTTTTATAAATCTATTTTCCGGGCCACCGCCCCTTTGGTTCCATAAATTCATCCCCTGGTACCAACCTAGTTTAACTTATAAAAATCATTCTTCAGAAAAGTGGTTTGCACGAGGGACTAAAGGAGATAATAATGACAATAAAACTAAAAGACACTTTAATTTATTATACTTTTTTAATGTGTCTTTTATAATTCCGTCTTTCTATTTCAAACTGACTTTGGCAAAAAAAAAAAAAAAAAAAAAAACCGAGCGAGGAAGGTGTTTCATTCTAGGCTGTAGCAAAGTCAATTGTAAATGAGCTAACTTGGTGCTCTGATAGGACCGCCCCTATCGCTCTCTTGTTGACTCTTTGTGTCTTAGCATCTCCTAATCCCACCGCCCCCCAGGAGACAATACAGTCCACCAGGAAACACAAGCCTTACGCTAATAACTACATAATATGAACAGACAAAAACAAACATGGACACACGCTGTTTATTACTTACCAAATTCTTCTTCGCGCATGATACCATACAATTCCCCGGCTCCAAAATATCTCCAACATAATCGCCCATCTACAACAGTTAAGCACCCAACAGTTTCACTTCTACAGCTACTCTTTGTCATAAATTCTTCACAAGTCAAACTTAACAAGACCCCGAAACGGAATTGGTCTGCGTACTTCTGTAAGCGCGTGTTTTATCCTGGGATGTTGCATTTTTGTTTGCTCTTCTCGGTATTTGTTCATTATCAACGCTATCCCATTCCAGAATTTACAGCCAACCGATGACTCCAGAACTGCCAGGCTACTCTTGCATAACATACTCAATTTGTGTGTTACAGTAAATTCAATGATGTACAGTCGGGACAACGCGATAGAACTGGGAATATGAGTGAAGCGTATTCTGTTCAGGGGAAGATTGAAATGTTAAGGAGAAGAAAGGAACTAATGAAAGAACGAAAATGAATTGTAAAGATGCGTAAATTGTAATTTTGCAGGCTTCGTGGCTCAGACATATGTGTTGTGTTATTCTATTTCTATTTTTAATATCTGGTCCTAGCGTTGCCCCTAGGTAGTCAGACAGACAGACGGACAGATAGACGGCTGAAAGGACGGATAAACAGACAGACAATTGGCATACAGACAGACAAACATATAGACGGATGGATGGATATACGGATGAATTGATGGATGGACAGAAGGACGGACGGATAAACAGACTGACATACACAGACAGACAGACAGACAGACAGACAGACAGACAGACAGATAGATAGATAGATAGATAGATAGATAGATAGATAGATAGATAGATAGATAGATAGATAGATAGATAGATAGATAGATAGATAGATAGATAGATGACTGATCGTATTTAGGGGAGGTAATTTATTCACTGACACAGTGCCGACATGATGTTTGTGGCGATGACTGATTCTCTTCTGCTCTACTGACATCAGTTTTTGGGTAAGGTGACTGATTCACCGGTACCATGTTAGGGAGGTGACTGATTCACGGGTACTCTACTGATAATCATGTTTGAGGAGGTAACCGATTCACTTATACTTTTAACTTATCCCCCTACCGGCAGTTTGTGGCACAAGGCATCCTAAATCGGTTTGTGCGAAGTGTATGCAAACATTTATGTACGCAAATTTTAACATAACACCAGTGCGTATGTGTGTACAGTGTACGCATATTCCCCCCCCCCCCGCCCTTTCCCCCCCAATACACTGGTATTCCCTGAACATATTGTACGTACGGGTAGCGGTGGCGTAGCTGGCTGTCCGTTTCAGGGTTTCACGTGCTAGCAGATAGAAAACATTAGTCGTTTTCAGGACTTAGTACCTATCAATGTAGCACGAGCTTGCGGTCTTTTTCAGGTCTAACCCCTTTTCAGGGCTTCTTCGTGATAGCTGATGCAGAGGCGTACTAAGTGGGGTGCGATGGGGCGGTCCGCCCCGGGTGACAGCCAGGATAGGGGTGCCATCGGACACTATTAAGAAAGTATTTTCTGTTAAAAATGTACTTGCGCGTGTGTTTCTTTTATAGGGGCAGGGATATCGAAGGTAGGACCACAACGGGTGCCAAGTACTTTAAGGACGCCTCTGAGCTAATGGAGGTAATGTTCATTTTCAGAGCTTAGTTTTTATCAACAGTGTACTTCAGTTAGCAGAGTTTACTTATGTTTGAATGGGAAATTGCGTTCAGATAAACCGACGAACTTTAGCTAAGTTGAAAGAGGCGTGCCTCACCACGGCTCCTGGGTCGACCCAGCCCCAACTGGGTACCAGAGCAACTCTGGGAAGGTTAAGGCGGCCGGCGTGATGTTGACCACGTCACCCCCTAGTGTGCCGATCATGTCTAGAGTTTCCATAGTTTCGTTCTTCAAACTTTTCGCCCATTTTCTTGTGTTAACATTTCGCTCATTTTCTTGTGTTAACATTCCGCCCATTTTCTTGTGTTAATATTTCGCCCATTTTCTTGTGTTAACATTTCACCCATTTTCTTGTATTATAGTTGAATGTACGAGAACCGTTCTGAAAGTAACTGGAAAAACCAGATTGTTGTTCTTTGTTTTTAATGAGTTACACAAAGCAAGGAATGTTCTTAACAGACACCTTCTTGCTTATCAACATGAATATTTTGGCGCACTGAAACCGTCAATAAATGAATAAGACTTAAACAGTAGAACCGTGAAAATCTGGTGAGGCGTAACACAGATAAAAAAGAAAAACAGCTGGATTAACGACAGCAAAACAGTCACAATATCATCCATTAAGACCTTCAGCAGGCCAAACAGTCAACATGTCATCCATTAGGACTAACAGCAGGTCAAAACAGCCAACATGTCATCCATTAAAACCTTCAGCAGGTCAAAACAGTCAGTTTGTCATTCACTGAGACAGACGGCAGGTCAAAACAGCCAAAATGCCATCCATTAAGACAAACGGCAAGTCAAAACAGCCAAAATGTCATTCACCAAGACAAAATGCAGGTCAAAACAGCCAAAATGTCATCCATTAAGAAAAACGGCAGGTCAGACCAGCAAATATGTCACCAATTAAGACAAACGGCAAGTCAAAATAGCCAAAATGTCATTCATTAAGACAAACGGCAGGTCAAAACAGCCAAAATGTCATCCATTAAGACAAACTTCAGGTCAGACCAGCCAACATGCCATCCATTAAGACAAATGACAGGTCAGTCCAGCCAACATGTCATCCATTAAGACAAATGACAGGTCAAAACAGCCAACATGTCATCCATTAAGACAAACGGCAAATCAAAACAGCCAAAATGTCATCGAAACATATCATCCAATGAGACCTTCAAATCAAACACGAGAATATCAAAAGTAGATAACTAACAAAATACACAGGTAGAGTACAAAAATACAATCAGACCGCAAGGTCTTTTATATACTGAAGCACATTAAAAACGCACCACCTGTATAATGCAGGAACAGAGTGTGAAATGTAAATATAAGTGTTTACAAGTTTACATATTTGGAATCTTTATTCATTTTCCTATGAATCCATGCTGGTCATTAATTTGTACATTTGATTGTTATGAAATTAATTGCATTCTGTGCAGGCAAGGGAGAAAAGCAAAAATACAAAAAAATGCACGTGCGTTATCCTGCTGGAGAAGCTGCGAGTCTGGATAAATTGAGAACGCAGGAGCAACCAGTGCATCCAGAACCTCATCTCGATATGTCACAGCATTAACATTTCCACGGAAGACGTGAAGAGGCAAACGATGGTGAAAACTGAATCATCCCCAAATGTGAATACTGCCACCTCCAAATCGGTTGACACAGCAATCTGCAAAGCGCTCTCCACACCGTCGCCAAATCCGCATACGTCCATCTGCAAAGGATATGTTTAATCTGCTCTCGTCTGTGAATAGGACAGCATTCCACTGCAGTCTAGTCCATCTGACATGTTACTCTGCCCATTGCAGGCGCTGCTGACGATGTCTGTGAGTCAAGTTTGGCCCAACATAAGGTCGTCTGACAGTAAGGCCTGTATCTCTGAGTCGTCGCATGACTGTCTTTCAAGAGACTTGCCCATGTCTACCCACTATTGCTCTTGCTGTTTGACTTGCCGGGAGAGTACGATTCCTTAGGTAACTCAGCACAATATGACGATCTTGCGCAGGGGTAGTAACTCGTGGTTGGCCACTCCGAAGTCTATCCCGGGCACTGCCAGTGGTTCCGTAACGTTCATTGAGACGTAAAATAGTGCTGTGGTGGCAATTCATCTTTCTGACAATGGCCCGCGAGCTCATTCCGGTCTCCAACATACCAATGGCTCGTTGGCGGTCGTTTTCAGATAGTCGTGGCATTTCAAGCACATGTACTGGGTGTTTTGTCTCAACGGCCTTTTTATACCGAGTATACTGCCACAACGTGTACACATTTTCAGGGTCATAGCTGTTGGGAATCGTGTTGCACGTGTAACTTTCATCGTTTTCATGTAGTCTGTACACAAACCCGTGGGTTGAATCATACACTTTCCATTCCAGCAGCCATTTGCTCTCTACCTCTTGGCAAACACGGGGAAAATCCATTCCCACACTTTTTTTTCCAGCTTCTCGGCATCAGTATATATAATAGTGGTGCGTTTTTAATGTGCTTCAGTATATTTGGACGTGCCCTAATATAACCGGCGGCAATTGTCTCTAGGTTGGACGGGACGCGCCTTGCCAAAAAGAGACAAATCTATCGTTACAAATGTACAGTACAATCTTCAGTAATTGGGATTATATAAACCTGTGACTTTTTACAAAATACGTTATGCTTTGCCTTTGCTTTTTGCTTTGCTTTGCTTTTTAATCCCCATAGGGTGCGAGTAACTAGACTCTTTTACCCTTTGTGCAGACAGCCTGGCGCGGCGGTGGCGCAGCCACCACCGCCCTTCTGCACATGGTCCGTGTTGCCACACGGCCGGGAAGCCACCCATCGTGACACCAGGCGATAGGGCCGCAACCCGCCGTGCATCCACACGTATCAGACGATTGGGGGGTGTGATTCGGGCTTTCTTTCAACCCCAGGGAGCATCCTAGACTCGAAACAGGGTACACCAGGCCCACTTTGGCGTGTGTGTACTGCCCCGAGGTTTGATAACTCTCTACCCTGCAAAGGGGGTTATACCTCCGAAGACAGTGGTGACTGGCAAAGAGGCCAGCCACCAGTGGGCTTTATTGCAACCCCAGGGAACTTCTCTTCGGGTGGCGAGCGTGCAATGCCACGAGAAGAGTCGTTCTCTACCCTGCAAAGGGGGTTATATCTCCGAGACAAGACGTATCGAGGGATCGGCACAGCCAGTGCCGAGCCTCTACCACTGCCGAGCTGCATTACCAAGAAGAAACAAGCTTTAGCCCACCTGAACTGGGAGGACCCGGACCCGGGACCAAACAGTCTCGATAGATCACGGCTCTGTTCATCAATGGCGTAGCAGCGATTGAGCCTCAACCACTGTCAAATGACGTTATCGGACACAGACACATATCACTGCCTCTACTTTACTGGGAAGACCCGAAAGCCGGGACCACACACAGTCTTGAGAGGACAAAGATCGCTTGCAAACCGTCTGTGCCTGACACCCCTTGTCTGTACCTGACACCCCTTATGCTTTGCCTTTCTGTCCCAGTATAAAAATCTTCGGTTACTGCATAGATCCAAATAGTGTTAATCAATTATTAATAATAAATATTAGTGGTTAAGGGAATTTTAGATTTGACAGATCAAAAGAGTTGAACCAAAATAGACAAAACTTCTAAGAATAAGAACAAGATAGCACAATAAAATAATTAAATTAATAATAACAAAATAAAAGAAAGGGAGCTAAAAGAAATAGGAAAGAACAATAAGTAAATAAATTCAAATAAGAAATTAGGACATAGCTCATAACCAAAACATGGCACCTATAACTAGAGCACAGTCAGGTGAAGGCAAAACGTGGGCAGAAACAGTTAAAACCAAAGATAAGGACACCAGGCATGATAAACTAGAAGAGAATAGTCAGGCCCCCATAGAAGAAATTTTTAACCAAAAAAATAGCAATGAAAGTACCAAAGAAGACTCAAGACATAAAGCAACCCAAAATAGCAATGAAAGTACCAAAGAAGACTCAAGACATAAAGCATCCCAGGCAGTTTCCCAAAATAAAGATGTAGTAAACATATGTCGGTTAAAGATAACACAAGTAGCTGGTGAGGCTGTCAAGATCAAGGCACTAGATGAAGACAAAATTATAAAAATCCTTGATCCTGTGTTAGGCAAAAAGGCGATAGCCACAATTTCAAAAACCCATTTTGGCATAATAATTACCCCAAATCAGAGCGACAGAATAAAAGAGATGTTAGAGGAACTCAAAAAAGAAGCAAAAACAGTGACTCTTGCACACGACATAAAAGTAAAGATAGAGCTGGCAAAAGAGACCAATAGGTGTGTGTTAAAAGGGATAAACATTAACCTTTCAAGCGAGGAAGTTATGAACAACATCGCAAAACATAACCCAGACATAAAGTTGGTACATGTGGACAGAATAATGGTGAAAGGGAGCATTGTAACCCCAGTGGTTATAATAACGGCAGAAAGGAGGGAAACCCCTAAAACGCTACTATTTGGGAAAACCAAGAAGCACACCGAAGCTTACATTCCCCCTGTGCTACAGTGCTCCAACTGTCTGAAATTCGGCCATGGAAGGAACAATTGTAAGGGGAGAACAGTTTGTCGATACTGCTCCAGTAACCACCCCTCTACACAGTGTGAAAAGGCAAAGGCAGATACCGACTACAAAAAGGCGAATGGGAACAGAAAGTGTTCCAATTGCAAAGGGAACCACAGTGCCAGGTATCAGTGCTGTCCAGTGTACCAGCAAACCAAACAAGCACTAAAAGAATCAATCTTAACAAGAACACCATTTAAAACAGTAATTAAAGAAATAAAAGAAAACACAAAAAACACAAACAGTAAAGTTGTAGAAGAAATCAAGTCTCTTAAAAAAGAAATTAAAACTATTAAAACGCAGCAGTCAAAAGAACAGAAAATAACTAACAAAACAAAAGAAAACAGCCAGCCAGACAGGTCAGCTACAACTCTGGAAAATTTGAATTCACAGAAAAGTGCAGAGGCATTGCTTCAAGAAGTGAAAGCCATACAGTTCCAAATTACCCAGGATGTGGCTAAACTGACTGTACTGAAAGAAGAAAATGAAATAATGCTAGTCAAAAACTGTCAGAACTAAAGAAGAAAAGTGAAATAATACTAAAAAGAATGGAAAGTGAAAGGCAGGAGGTCAACATAGGGAGAGAAGGGAATGTAGCATTAGATGAAAATAGGAAAGTGGTCAACCTAGAAGAAACTATCAAAGAACACGTTGATGCACTTTTACCATACATAACAGAAAAAGTTACGAATACAATGATACGTTTTAATAAGGCTTTTCTAGAGAACTTGATTGATGATGGGTCCACGAGTGCAGGGAATATAGAATAAGAGCAAATTGATAGTTAACCAAAATAAAAGGGATACTAGATGATGTTAAAATTAAATTTAGAAAGATTTAGAATTATACAGTGGAATTGTAGGGGTATCAAAAAGAATTTTGCACCCCTACTATCAGAGACAGGATTAACTACTGATATATATGCTCTTCAAGAGACCCATTTAAACCCAAATAGTAGATATAGTTGTAAGGGCTTTAAGATACTTAGACACGATAGGAAAGAAGGTAGAGGAGGTGGTGTCGCAGTCTTAATTAGTGAAAAATTTAAAATCATAGACTGGGAAGTTTTTAATACAACCAATATAGAAGGTATCCAGGTTACTATAGCAGCTGAACCAAACAATCTAACAATTCTAAATGTATATGCTAAAGATGGCACAATTAAAGAGGAAGAAATACTAGCCATAAGCACCAGACTAGGCCCCAAAACAATCATAGTAGGCGATTTTAATTCCCACCATTCTGCTTGGGGTGGACAACATACAGATAATGCAGGAAAATGCCTACTCGACTTCATAGAAAACAATGAACTACTAATACTAAATGATGGATCTGCGACTAGAATTAATCCACAAGCTAATAGGGCAGACTCAGCAATAGACATAAGTATAGCAACTAACAACCTAGCGAATGTAAATTGGGAAGTGTTACAAGACACAAACTCAGATCATCTGCCCATCATAATAACCATGCATGAAAATGTCATTCCAAACCCAGAACCAGAGAAACCTACCTTCAACTATAAAAAAGCAAACTGGGAAGCTTTCCAATCAGAGCTGGAGGTGATGGAATATAAAGACATGGAATCAGATGATACTGACTTGTGGGCGGAAACACTGACCAATGAAATTCTGAAAATAGCAATAAAATATATACCTAATAAAAATATGCCACAACACCTTAAACCAATAAATAACATTACTAAGAAAAGAAAAAACTCAGTGGAATAAAGAACCAGTTGCCTGGTGGAATAAAAGCTGTGCAGAAATTCATGAGAGAAGAAAAAGGGCCTTACAAAAATATAGAAATAACAGAACAGAAGAAAACTATGATGAGTATAAACTTATTAGGAATGAATCCAACAGAATAATATTTAAAGCCAAAGAAACTAACTGGAAGGAGTTTTGTCAGTCACTTAAACCTAGCACTCAAATTAAAGAAGTATGGAAAAAGCTTAAGGCAATCAAAGGGAACAATAAGAAAACAATAATGCCAACAATCAAACTACCAAAGAGAGCAGAAACAGATAAAGAAAAAGCTAATGCCCTTGCCGAGTATTTCTATAAAGTCAGTGCAAAAAGTAGTCTTGGACAGGAAGAAAATGAGAGAAGAGAAAGACTTAGAATACAGTTTTCAAAAGAACTACCAGACCAGATAGACGAAACAAACTATTTAGATGCTGATATAACAGAGGAAGAGGTAACTAATGCAATAAAAGATAAATCTAATACTGCCTCAGGACAAGATATACTTAGCTATGAAATCCTTAAGAAAGTACCCAAAAGAACTATAAACAAAATAACTACCCTCTATAACAAAATCTGGAGCTTAGGAAAGATACCAAAAGCATGGAAAATAGCGATGATAGTACCCATCCTAAAACCCAATAAGGAAGCCCATGATGTAAGTTCATATAGGCCTATCTCCTTAACATCACAACTAGGTAAAATACTGGAAACTGTTGTGAATAAAATAATTAAATTCTACCTAGAAAAAAACCAGTTATATAGCCCAAACCAGTCAGGGTTTAGAGCAGACAGAAGTACAGTAGACCAGCTTGTAAGATTAGAGCATGATGTAAAGCTAGGGTTCAAGAGAAAAGAGAAAACAGTAGCAGTTTTTCTAGATGTCGCAAGAGCATATGATGAATGCTGGCGAGATGGAGCTCTTTACAAAATGAAAAAGATTGGCATTACTGGTAAAACCTATAGGTATATAGAAAACTTTTTACAAAACAGGTATTTTGCGGTACAGGTAGACAATGATAAATCAGATATATATGAACAACAGAATGGGATTCCTCAGGGATCAGTGATTTCACCCACAATTTTCACTATAGCTGTAAATGACTTAACAGATGAATTTAACGACATTAAGAATGCAGTATCTCAATTTGCAGACGACTGTGCCATTTGGCGATCTGGAAAAAACTTGGACCATGTTTTCAAAAAACTTCAAAATCAAATAGACAAAGTTTCAGAGTGGATGAAAAGTTGGGGCTTTCAAATTAATGTAAACAAAACAGTAGGTATGATTTTCAGCAAAGGAAATTTAAAAAAAAAATAACAAAATCAATATAACCATTAAAGGACAGAAAATATGTACCTCCTCAACAACAAGATTTCTGGGCGTAACCTTAGATAAACAACTAAATTATAATAAACATATAGACAATTTGGTAGAAAGCTGTAGGGGACCCCTAAATATACTAAGGATAGTAAAAGGTAATGGATGGGGGGCCAGCAATAAAATAATGCTTATGTTCTACAAGTCTTTTATCAGGGGGAAACTGGATTATGCCAGCATAGTCTATGACTCAGCTGCAGCTTCTAACAAAGCAAAACTGGACAGGATTCAAAATGCAGCCATGAGAACCATTACAGGTGCATTTATATCGACACCAGCAGAAGCGCTAGAAGTAGCTCTTGGCATACCTCCCCTTGATCTAAGACGGAAAGAACTGAGAATAAATTATTGGAGTAAAGTAGCACAAGAAGTGACCCACCCAGCACATAAAGCATTTGTCAAAAACCAACCAAGTGTATGGGACGTCCCCTTAAATAAAGATAGATATCCAACAGGTTGGAGAACGATAGAAGACCTAACGCAATTCAAAGAACTATCAAACGCAATTGAAAATAGTAATAAATACAGAAGCAAAATACCACCCTGGGAACTAAAAACACCAATCATAGACTACTCACTTACTGAAAAGATCAAACAAAACATAGAAGATAAGGAAGCCAAAATGATAAGTAGAAAGTTCATAGATAAATTAACTAAACAAAGTCTGGCCGTATACACTGATGGATCCAAGGGTGATAGTGGGCAACTGTCGTAAAATTAACAGAGATACAACGTTAAAATACCTCCAAAGATAACATGTAAGGATAAAAACATAATGCGTAGGCTGCTGATAGTACATGATCGCCCTGACCGCGGGTCATCACCCTCCATAAAAATTGACTTGCTAGACGGGAAGTCAAAACGGTTACCATTTGAACGAGATGAGAACGGCGGATCAAAAGGAAAAAAATATGACTGAAAACTTGCGTGAGACTAGCAAGGCTAAGGAGACGCAATTGGGAGGGGGGGGGGGGGGGGGAAAAATTCACGTCCCCAAATTGACACGAGGTACGGAAAGGGACGCTTTTGCGATACCAAGCCTTTGATTTGAATTCAGCGGCTAAACGCAGATGCTTGAAATATTACAAAATTTAAAAAGTAACTTTTTCTTAATATTAATGGTAGGAATATAAAAATTAGCTGGCCGGATGGCCCATTCTGAGCAGTGAAATAATATGCTTTTAATTATACAGACGGATAGATAATAATGAAGACATTGACAAAAGACTGTGTTGTTCACAACAGCGAAAGACTGCATTGAATCAAACCTGTCATTATTTGCACAAAAATCGCGACCTTGAAGACTCAAGTGTCCAAATCTAGTTAGAATGAAAGAGAAGGGGAATTGGTGGAAGCTGTGGCTAAAAATAACTTTTCAGGCAAAATTGTAGAGGGGATAAATAGGTGGGTTCAAAAAACAAGTACGTTTTTGTGAAAACGCAAGTAAAGACGGACAGACTAACAGATAAAAATCCATACTTGACTGAAGCATGACTGAATATGACTTTAGTGTAGGAAATTTGAATCTAAAAAAACCAAGGCAGTGATTGGCCACAGACAATCATATTATCAGCGCTCAGACGCGCATTTGGGGCCATTCCTCAATAGTTGTTCAGTGATAGACACAGTAAATTTCAAGTGTGGTGATTTCCAAATGAAATAAATTGAAATAAGTTCAGGGACGCCATACTATAGCCAGCAGCTCAGCTGAGTTTTGCTAGCATTTCTGTGTTCTTTATTCATAATCTGGTAAGATTGAAATTATTTCTTTGTATATTTTGAATATTGTTTAATGTTTCGAGTGATTTGATACTGCCATATCGAAATCTAGCCTTACAAACAAGTAGGGGTTTGCTCTAGACCCCCCGCCCTAGTTCAGGGTCTAGGGACAAACAATATACATAAACTCCAGCAAGGGTTAGGAAGGACAGATCAAGTGTTGAGAACAATGAAACATATTACCTATCCTATTTTAGGGTAGGAAACTAATAAATATATTTCAGAATCTGTAGTCTGGGAGGACCTATCTGATGTGAAACCACCATGGTAAAATGTGCTGTATGGTCAGAGAGATCTGACCTGTCTATATGGTGTTGTTGTTGTGTAGTGTTGTGTCCAGACATGGTTAGAGAATGGAATTTTGACACATAGCCAATACTTTGATTGCAGAGCTGTGAGTTTCAGTTGTCACCAAGGCGGTGTCAACTGAAGTTGGTGATTTTACCAGAGTGGATCCGTGCAGTAACGTTGTGTCAGAGCAGACTATTATTGCCCCCAAGCACGGAGAGGTGGGGCCACCAGACCACTATTATTGCCCCCAAGCACGGAGAGGTGGGGCCACCAGATCTCAGCACCAGAGCTACATCTTCAAAGTTGAGTGAGCCTCTGGTCTGCTGGAAATTCACCAACTCCATTTAGTTACTAACAATCCCATAAAATTCCTGCCATTTCTGGACAAGGTGTAGTCAATATAGACTGGAGTGATGAGGCCACCCCAACAGCACAACCATTAACTATCCTCCCAATTAGATGACTACTATAAACATTAATAAAACTAAATAGTCTAGTACATACATATGTACACTCTTGCATTTATTATGTAATATTCCATGCATTTCTTTCATAATTTCTAAATCTTTTATAAGTTCTGGTCAAAATAAAACTTGATCCAGAACAAAATAAATGTAAAAAAAAAAAATTTCTATCAAAAATTTTACACACTTGAGTTAGTTCAGTGTATTATAACATTTGTTAATATTATTAGACTTCTTAAATATCTGTGTGTGTGTCTATAAACTATCACACCACATTACATATCAATACCCTAGACACTTAACGTAGTCACATTCATTAGAAAAAAAAAAAGATAAGTGTGAGGTCGTAGTGGTAGCGAGAAGGGCCTTCTGACAACTCTCAGTTACAATTTATCTCAGGAGCCTTCACAGCTGACCTCATGCATCACACGTAGTACCATCACCACCATACAATACCATCAAACCCACTACATATATTGGGGTCTCTTTGTTCCGGGATCATTAGCCCAACAGTAATATTAGGATCTCCTGGTGGGAGAAATAAAATTAGGGGAACAAAATTGTAAAATTCCCTTTAAAATTAAAAGTGTCCCTGCAGATAAAAGTTGGTGAATCTTCACAGCCAGTAATAAGTAATTAGTTAATTAATTAATTAGAATTATTTAGACTATAGTAATTAGAAGTAATTTAGTGGTTAGAGATTTATCTTGTATATTATTATATTGTCTAAAAAGTATGGCGGAGCTAGCAAAATTCCGATCAGCTGCTGTGCTGACCGCAAAGGAGATGGGAATGGATGGTCAGATTTTAATTCAATATGTAACGGCTGAATGTGATAAATATATTGAACGGGAAGAAAGGAGAGTAGAAAAAGAGGCTGAAAGAAAATTAGAGTCTGAAAGGTTGGCTGAAGCGAAGAGGTTAGAGGCTGAGACTAAGAGGCTGCAGATTGAGGCAGAAGAAAAACGACAGCAAAGGGAGGCAGAAGATAAAAAGGCCGAAAGGGAGGCAGAAGAAAAAAGATTGACTGCCGAAAGGGAGGCAGAAGATAGAAGGTTGCAAAGGGAGCACGAATTACGACTAAGGGAGCTGGAATTACAAGGCCAGGCTCCTGAAAATGGTGCCAGCCCTTTTGCCTCAGATGCTACGCCTAGTCTGGGAGCCTCAAACTCAGCTATGGGGTTTCATTTAGACCATTTTGTTGAAAAAGACGATGACATAGAGGGGTACCTAGGACGTTTTGAGTTATTAGCTACTACATATGGGTTAGAGAGAGAGAGGTGGAGTTTAAAGCTATCACAGGGACTGAGAGGTACTTCTTATGAAGTATTTGCTAAAATGAACAGGGAAGACCAAGACAATTATGACATGTTAAAGCAGGCTTTGTTATTGAGGTACGAAAAAAATGGGAATTTTATCGTAAGAAATTTAGAAATGCCAAACTGTTGTCTGGGGAGACATACCACCAATTCTCTGCCAGACTGGAAACCTATTTGGAGAGAAATGGACTGCTCTGGGGAAGACCCAAGATCTTAAAGAAATGATCATGATTGAGCAATTGAGAGAGTCCATGGCTCCAGACATGAGAAAATTTCTCATGGAACAAGGTGCAGAGAAGTTGGGGGAGGTTTTAAATGTCGCTGAGAGGTATCAGGCAGCCCAGGCAGAGGTAAGTGGTGCTAAAAAGAAGCACATAGACAATTTTAAAGCTCCACAGCAATTTAATAAATTTGATAATAGAGAGCAGGGAAATAAAAGTAGGACAAACTTTGAGCGGCCAAGAAATGACTATCGCGACAGAAACTCACAGTTCAATGACCAAAAGTTCAATGAAAGAAAACCGTTGAACCAAGGAAAAAGATGGTGTAAATGGTGCAAGAAGGATAACCATAACACCGAATTTTGTAGAAGGAAACCTTCAAACATTGCTGCAATGAAGTCGGGGACGCAAAGATTAAAGGTTAATCCTAATGGACAACAGGAACCTTATCACCCCCCAGTTTGTGAGGATGTTATTTGTAATGGGGTCACCATAAGGTGCCTTTATGATACAGGTTTGGATTATGATTCAGTTGTGAAGTCTAGCCTAGTGGACCCAAGTCAGTATACCACAGAAACAGTGGAAATACAAGGGGCGACCAAGGACATACCACTCATGACACTTCCCATCGCAAGGATAACGGTGAAAACTCGCTATGTGGAAGGAGAAATCAGAGCAGCAGTGATAGATGAACCAATCTACCCTCTGATATTGGGGTGTAGATACGTCTTCTTGGGGAATCCCGAGAGGCCTGTGATCATGGCGACAGTGCAGACCAGGTCACAGAAGAAGGAGGAAGAAGGTGAACCTATAAATGCTCATCCAGAGGAGATGAGGAAGGCGCAGGCTGAGGATAGGACACTCAAGCCATGTTTTAAAAAATTGCCCAAATGCCACACACCTCCGAGCAAGGGAGAATATTTCATGAAGAACAAACTATTATACAGGAAGGCCGGAACTGGAATAAATGGTCACAACCAGCTGGTTCTTCCCACTTCATATAGAGATAAAGTGATGGAACTCGGGCATGCGATTCCCTTCAGTGGTCACATGGGGATCAGCGCCACAGGACAGCGTATAGCTTGTCATTACTTCTGGCCAGGGATAACGGAGGATATAAAAAGATATGTCAAATCCTGCCCAGAATGTCAAAGGGTAGCTCCAAAGCACTGGACTGCTCCTGCAACTCTAGGGGAAATGCCCATAGTGGGAACACCTTTTGAGAGGGTTGCAGTGGATATTGTAGGACCTCTCACTCGGACCAAGAGGAGGAACAGTTACATCCTTACTCTGGTGGACACTTGTTCTATGTGGGGAGAGGCGGTAGCCCTGCCATCAATTGATTCAAAACATGTAGCAGAGGCACTACTTACAATATTTACCCGATTAGGATTCCCGCATCAAATCTTGACGGATAATGGATCTCAGTTCAAGGGGAAACTAACGGAAGAGGTTTTTAAACTATTTCAAGCCAGACACTTTCATTGTAGTCCGTACCATCCACAAGGGAACGGCCAGGTAGAGAGGTTCAACGGGACTCTCATTTCTATCCTGAGAAAGCTGGCACACGAAAAACCGGATCTGTGGGATCAATTCCTGCCCGCCGCATTGTTTGCGTATCGGGAGGTACCACATAGTTCAACCGGGATGGCTCCCGCAACTCTGCTATTTGGGAGGCCAATAAAAGGTCCTTTAGAAGCTTTATTAAGGACCTGGACGGATGAGAAGGCGGAAGAACCTGTTACCTCATCTTATCAATACGTGAACGAACTGACCACTCGTCTGAAAGCTGGATGGAAACTGGCAAATGATAATTTGAAACAAGCCAGGAAGAAACATGCAGCATATTTTAATAGGAAGGCAAAGGACCGAGAACTAGCTGTGGGAGAGAAGGTGCTTCTTCTACTACCCGGTAGCCAGAATAAATTACAAATTGGTTGGCAAGGTCCATATATGGTTCTAGAGAAGGTGTCTAGAACAAACTATAAAATTGACAAAAAGGGGAAGGAGAAAGTTTATCATGTAAACTTGTTAAAGAAGTATCTGGACAGACCACTCCAGGAAAGCACCCCCTTATTGACCTTGGCTATTGCAACTCAGATGCAAAAGGAACCACTCACCTCACATGAATACCCATTACATCCTTGTGAAACAGCAGCACAGGTAAAAGTCAGTAAGCACCTGACTAAAAATCAGAGGGAGAGAGTTCAACAGGTTCTGGAGGAACATACAGATGTATTAACAGATAAACCAGGCCATACAAATTTGCTACAGTATGACATGAAACTGGTAGACTCAAACCCAATCTGTATGAGAGCCTATTCTATTCCGTTCGCGAAGGAGAAGGCATTGAAGGAAGAAATAGATTATTTGTTGAAGGAGGGGATTATTTCGCACAGTGAATCATCTTTTAGTTCTAGTGTCGTTTTGTTGAGAAAACCGTCTGGGGAACACAGACTGTGCATAGATTACAGGAAACTGAATGCTGTCACAGAAGGACAAGTGGATCCATTACCAGACACAAAACAGTTATTTGCCAGACTGAACAAGGCAAAATACTTTTCAAAGGTGGATCTTAGTAAAGGCTATTACCAGATCCCAGTGAAGCCTGAAGTGAGACCTTATTTGGCTTTTAGCACTTCGGATGGACATTATGAATTCAATATGCTACCATTCGGACTGAAAAATGCTCCGAGTGTGTTTTCAAGGATGATGCGCAAATTGTTGGATCCCCTGAATAACCCATGTATCACGAATTTCATGGATGATATTCTCGTCGCCACAGAGACATTTGAAGAACACATTGAAGCTCTAGAAATGTTATTTAATAGGCTTCGGGAGGCGAACTTAACTGCTAGGCCAACAAAATGTTGTATTGGATGCAAAGAGTTGGAATTCTTGGGGCACACTGTATATCAGGGTAATATGACCCCTGATCCTAAGAATTTGGAAAAACTGCAGAGAGCACCTAGGCCACAAACAAAAAAGGACGTGCGATCATTCGTGTCGTTATGCGGATTTTATCAGAAATACATCAAAAATTTTAACGCTATTTGTGCTCCTCTGACTGATCTGACTCGCAAGGGACTTCCAGATAAAATTATTTGGACTGCACAATGTGAACTAGCGTTCCAAGAGTTAAAGGAAAAACTCACTAGCAAGCCTATTCTCAAACTGCCTGATTTGACACAGGACTTTGTCTTAAGAACCGATGCAAGTAATGTAGGACTCGGAGGGGCTTTGTTGCAAAGATCATCTTCACCTGATGGGGAACTGAAACCAGTCGCTTATGCAAGCCGCAAATTGAATAAGGCGGAACAAGGATACTCCACAAGCGAAAAAGAATGTTTAGCGTTAATCTGGGCAATAAAGAAGTTTCAAATCTATCTGTATGGTAGGACTTTTGTGGTCGAGACGGACCATCAGCCTCTTGTATTCTTATCTCAGGCTAAGCATGAAAACGCAAGATTGCTGAGGTGGTCTTTATTGCTTCAACCTTATCAGTTTAGTATCCAATATATCCCAGGCAAATTGAATGTTGGTGCAGATTTCCTCAGTCGGCACCCCTGTGATCAAAATTAGAGTAGTGGCAGACGTGAGGAGTAATTTTACCTATGTGTATCGCTGGTTTTGGAACTTGCCGTAGGCATGTTTTCAAGTGGGGAGATGTGTCGTAAAATTAACAGAGATACAACGTTAAAATACCTCCAAAGATAACATGTAAGGATAAAAACATAATGCGTAGGCTGCTGATAGTACATGATCGCCCTGACCGCGGGTCATCACCCTCCATAAAAATTGACTTGCTAGACGGGAAGTCAAAACGGTTACCATTTGAACAGGATGAGAACGGCGGATCAAAAGGAAAAAAATATGACTGAAAACTTGCGTGAGACTAGCAAGGCTAAGGAGACGCAATTGGGAGGGGGGGGAAAGTAAAAATTCACGTCCCCAAATTGACACGAGGTACGGAAAGGGACGCTTTTGCGATACCAAGCCTTTGATTTGAATTCAGCGGCTAAACGCAGATGCTTGAAATATTACAAAATTTAAAAAGTAACTTTTTCTTAATATTAATGTTAGGAATATAAAAATTAGCTGGCCGGATGGCCCATTCTGAGCAGTGAAATAATATGCTTTTAATTATACAGACGGATAGATAATAATGAAGACATTGACAAAAGACTGTGTTGTTCACAACAGCGAAAGACTGCATTGAATCAAACCTGTCATTATTTGCACAAAAATCGCGACCTTGAAGACTCAAGTGTCCAAATCTAGTTAGAATGAAAGAGAAGGGGAATTGGTGGAAGCTGTGGCTAAAAATAACTTTTCAGGCAAAATTGTAGAGGGGATGAATAGGTTGGTTCAAAAAACAAGTACGTTTTTGTGAAAACGCAAGTAGAGACGGACAGACTAACAGATAAAAATCCATACTTGACTGAAGCATGACTGAATATGACTTTAGTGTAGGAAATTTGAATTAAAAAAAAACCAAGGCAGTGATTGGCCACAGACAATCATATTATCGGCGCTCAGACGCGCATTTGGGGCCATTCCTCAATAGTTGTTCAGTGATAGACACAGTAAATTTCAAGTGTGGTGATTTCCAAATGAAATAAATTGAAATAAGTTCAGGGACGCCATACTATAGCCAGCAGCTCAGCTGAGTTTTGCTAGCATTTCTGTGTTCTTTATTCATAATCTGGTAAGATTGAAATTATTTCTTTGTATATTTTGAATATTGTTTAATGTTTCGAGTGATTTGATACTGCCATATCGAAATCTAGCCTTACAAACAAGTAGGGATTTGCTCTAGACCCCCCGCCCTAGTTCAGGGTCTAGGGACAAACAATATACATAAACTCCAGCAAGGGTTAGGAAGGACAGATCAAGTGTTGAGAACAATGAAACATATTACCTATCCTATTTTAGGGTAGGAAACTAATAAATATATTTCAGAATCTGTAGTCTGGGAGGACCTATCTGATGTGAAACCACCATGGTAAAATGTGCTGTATGGTCAGAGAGATCTGACCTGTCTATATGGTGTTGTTGTTGTGTAGTGTTGTGTCCAGACATGGTTAGAGAATGGAATTTTGACACATAGCCAATACTTTGATTGCAGAGCTGTGAGTTTCAGTTGTCACCAAGGCGGTGTCAACTAAGTTGGTGATTTTACCAGAGTGGATCCGTGCAGTAACGTTGTGTCAGAGCAGACTATTATTGCCCCCAAGCACGGAGAGGTGGGGCCACCAGACCACTATTATTGCCCCCAAGCACGGAGAGGTGGGGCCACCAGATCTCAGCACCAGAGCTACATCTTCAAAGTTGAGTGAGCCTCTGGTCTGCTGGAAATTCACCAACTCCATTTAGTTACTAACAATCCCATAAAATTCCTGCCATTTCTGGACAAGGTGTAGTCAATATAGACTGGAGTGATGAGGCCACCCCAACAGCACAACCATTAACTATCCTCCCAATTAGATGACTACTATAAACATTAATAAAACTAAATAGTCTAGTACATACATATGTACACTCTTGCATTTATTATGTAATATTCCATGCATTTCTTTCATAATTTCTAAATCTTTTATAAGTTCTGGTCAAAATAAAACTTGATCCAGAACAAAATAAATGTAAAAAAAATTTCTATCAAAAATTTTACACACTTGAGTTAGTTCAGTGTATTATAACATTTGTTAATATTATTAGACTTCTTAAATATCTGTGTGTGTGTCTATAAACTATCACACCACATTACATATCAATACCCTAGACACTTAACGTAGTCACATTCATTAGAAAAAAAAAAAAAGATAAGTGTGAGGTCGTAGTGGTAGCGAGAAGGGCCTTCTGACAACTCTCAGTTACAATTTATCTCAGGAGCCTTCACAGCTGACCTCATGCATCACACGTAGTACCATCACCACCATACAATACCATCAAACCCACTACAGCTACTAGGTGCCGGAGTGGTAATACCACAATGGGGAATAAAAAAGAGCTACAGTGTAACAGAAGGGGCTTCGATTTTTACCGCAGAGATGGTAGCAATTCTTAAAAGTTTAGAAATAATCGAAGATAACCCACCAGAAGCTGTTACGATATTTACAGACTCACTATCATCACTACAAGCGCTAGAACACCCAGGTAAATGTAGCCGGCCAGACATAAAGGAAGAAATTCTAGCAATTAATACATCACTAGGGCACAGAGGATGTAGTGTGAGGCTAGTGTGGGTTCCAGCACACATAGGTATTGCTGGCAACGAGTTGGCAGACCAGAACGCCAAGAATGGAAGAACAAGTAAAAACAATATAAAAGCAGGACTAGGAAGGTCGGAGATCAAGAGCCAAGTGAAGATAACTATAAATGAGGAATGGAAGACATCATGGAAAAACAGTAGAAAAGGCAGACATGCGTTCAAACTGCTGAAAGAACCAACAAGGACGTGCCAGGTCAGAGAAGAATTAAAGATACCATCGAACAAAAAACTGTGGCGTCTCCGTCTCGGTGCAGCATACTTTATGGTAGAAGAACAACACTGCCAAGAATGTCAGGAAGAGAATGACATAGACCACTACCTGATCCACTGTAAAAAGTATGAACAACAAAGACTTGAATTAAAAACTTACTATAAAAATCACAATATAGACTTAACAGGTGATAAGGTTTTAAGTATAGATGCCCCAAGAGATGCCCAATCAATACTTAAAAGATATATACATAAAACAAAGGAAAACATATAAGGATAGCACTTCAGGAAAAACATCCAAATAAATAAAAATTAAGCAACAAGAACTAGACCCTAACAAAGCATTAACAAAAAACTAACTACTCATAGGACAAGGAAAGACAAGGTAATTAAAAAAAAAAAATGAACAACAACTCAAAAAGAACAAATACAAAAAAAACCAAGCGTAAAGGACAATAGTCATCTATAAACAATACAAAAAAGTAAATAAAATTGACAAATGCTAATATAAATAAAAATCAACAACCGCAAAAGACGATAGTTAATTAAATTGAATACAAATTAGTAAATAAAATGACACTAAATACCCCAATTATAACCAACTTTCAGGTTGAACAGGGTAGACCAAGATGGAACGAGAAGAGGTAATAACAGTCAGATGTTTAGTGCCCGATCTCCACCCATCAAAACAACAACAACAACAATGTTGACCGGGCAATGAATATGAGGAATAATGTCCTGTAGTGTTATGTAGAACCTGTATTATTGCATGGATGTGAATCTTGGCAGTAAGTAAACTAACAAAAAACAAAAAATAAAAATCAGTTGCAGCTTAAGAGAAAAGAAAACTACAAGAACACATTTAAGAAAAGGTCAACAGGAAGACAAAAGCTTGTATGTAATATTTAGACACAAGTGGCGGTAACTGGACAAATCATGGGCACAATTTGCAGAGGGAAGATAAAGACTTCTGAAATGGCCGGACAAAATGGCAGGCGTTATCTAAGGTACTGGACCGCTCAGAAAACATTATTGTTTTCAATGACTTAATGAAGAATTATGACCAATTCAACAATGAGGACAATTATGTTGGCAATCAGAGGACATAGGTCACTGTTATGGTGACGGATGACACGTGCAAAGTTTCTTTCCCCCTAGCGACGTGTTTAGAAAAGGTGAAATATTTCAGTAAAGTGGTCTTCAGGTCACATGACATCTAGTTGTTCACTGTTTTCTTGCCGCCAGTTCATCCTCTCAGTTCACCCCCACCAGCTCAACATCCCCCCCCCCCCCCCCCCCCTTTTTTTTTCAAGTAATGTTTGAAAATGAATCCACTTATATTTCATAGAACAATGTCAGCGCCATTCGTATTACCATCTGATGGCTTAGTGAAAGGTGATCGTATTAGATAAGGGGATGGGGGGGGGGGGGGTTCCAGCTTAGTTTTATTTTTGTTGTTAGATAAGCGGGGTTGGTTTCTGGTTAGTTTAGCGTTGTTATTAGATCTTCGGGGGCTTGGGTTAGTTTATTTTAGTTTTTCCACATTCTTTCTGTCTTGAAGCATGATGCTGAGGTGCTGTTTATATTCACGTGCTAGTATGCGTTATATCTTGTTAGAGCCACACTATGTTTTCACGATTTTATTGTTACCACACCCTCTCTCTCTCTCTCTCTCTCTCTCTCTCTCTCTCTCTCTCTCTCTCTCTCTCTCTCTCTCTCTCCCTCCCGAACCTAACCCTAATCTGTATGCAGTATTTATGATAGGTAGCTACGATTTCTTTGCTTGAGAGATAACATTCTCAGTGCTCAGCTGAATATTATAAAGGTGGTTCCATAAAGGTACCGCCGTAGGGGAGTGAAGTGTTAGAGACATCACTATACGTAGTGTCCAGCATCGAGAGGTGAGGTGACCAGTTCCCTTCCTCGCTTCCTTTTCTTTCTCTAACTTAATAGCCAAGTCAGGTATCCATTTACAGCTGGGTAGACTGGACGCCACCATGTTTCGAACCCAGCACCTTTGCTGCTGGAGGCCAGCGATCTAATCACTCTGCCAATCGAACGCTCAACTGAATATTATTCCTGTGAAAATTTTTTTTTAAATTTCCCACGATCTCCTTCTTGTACATCAAATTTGACATGGTAGGACACCTTCAAGGAGCCGCGGTAGCATAGTGGTTAGTGCACTGGCTTCCTAGCGCAGTGGTCTATGGTTCGATCCCCAGATGAGGCGGAAAAATTTTTAGGCCACAAACGGCTCCTGGGTCGACCCAGCCCCGAATGGGTACCAGAGCTACTCTGGGAAGGTTAAGGCGGCCGGCGTGATGCCGACCACATCACCCCTCGTGTGCCGACGGTCAAGATAATATGGGCCTAACACCATATTCCCAATATGCCTCAATGGGCGTGTAACGGGTTCCTTTACCTTTTTTTCTTTACCTTTAGGACACCTTCATCCTTGGAACAGTTCTTTCAGTATAAATACTGCTCATATTTTACGTGTGGCGACCTACTTTTGTATCTTGCACAACCCCGAACTGACCTCTTTCGCAGTTGCTAATATTATTTATGCAGGTGGAATGTTTGACCGAGTTATGTCACAACTATAAACTACAACTCAGTCTAAAGACATCTTAATTCACAAGTCAAAGACATGACATCTTCAAAGTGCCCCTAACTGAAAAATCTTTATGTTAGTTAAAACAATGTTTTTATGAGTATTTGCTTTTAAATGGTATCGCTTTAAATTAACTATTTAATATTCAATTGCTTCATTGCTTCTCTCTCTCTCTCTCTCTCTCTCTCTCTCTCTCTCTCTCTCTCTCTCTCTCTCTCTCTCTCTCTCTCTCTCTCTCTCTCTCTCTCTCTCTCTCTCTCTCTCTCGCTCTCTCTCTCTCTCTCTCTCTCTCTCTCTCTCTCTCTCTCTCTCTCTCTCTCTCTCTCTCTCTCTCTCTCTCTCTCTCTCTCTCTCTCTCTCTCTCTGACAGTAGTTGTCGCCGTAGTACAGTTTTATTCCATCTCCACCTCAGCTAGTTTTGAGAAAAAAACGCGTTCAGAGTTGTTGGGTTGAAAAGTATGGTGTATAACATTGAAATTATGCAATATGATTCAAATTGTTAATTGAAAGATATTGTATAAGATGATAAATTAAATTATATAATGTCGATTTATGACCTCAGGTCAATTTTGGCCAAAAGTAGATTAGGAATAAAGCAGTTTTAAGGCTACGTAGTGAATGAATGTTAATATTAACTACTTACTGTAGAATTTAACAATGTTTTAACTCTTAAAGAACGTGATGGTTTTCCCATATTTGACGCAATCAGTTATAAGGGTTGGTTTTTTCCAAGCTTTTTGTTGTTGAAAGTATTGTAATGTAATACATAGCTGTAAAGGAAATTGCTTGAGGAATTAATACAAATATAAAATTGGGACAAAATAAAACATAAATTTAGTTCAAATATACCGGCTGTGAAAACTGGCCTCCAATGACGAGCGCCTGGGAAAGTCGGCCCAGAATACTGGCCTTTCGTCCAGTAACTGTCAAGAGTTAATTTGAAGACATTTTGAGAATTGTATTACTGCATGGTAGAAATATAAAAAGGCTTATTTCTTTAAAAGGTAAAGTTAGTCTCATAGCAGATACTGGCGTAGGGAAGGGAAGTGTTAGATACTTCACTAAACTAGGTCCAGCATCGAGAGGTAGGGGTGACCAGTTCGCTTCCTCGCTGCCTTTTCCTTCCCTAACTCAAGAGCAGAGTCAAGTACCAATTCACAGCTGTGTAGACTAGAGCGCGACTATACCGTGATTCGAACCTTTGCCGCGTGATGCCTGCACTCTAACCACTATGTCAATCGGACGCTCCTGTTTCTTTACCCTAATGAAATAAGATTTCATTCCTTCCTTCGTTCGTTCTCTCTCTGTTTCTCTCTCTCTCTCTCCCTCTCTCTGTCTGTCTATCCCACAATGACACACCTATCTGTCATTAATAGGTCCAGCAACGTGATAACATATGTAACCGACATTTTCATAGGGTCTGGCTGAAGACGTCCCTCGTTATACACTTTCAGTAACTCCTTAAGCACCCACTTATGGACATAAACCTAATCTAACCCCCACATCCTCGTAAAATAGGCTGGCTAACGTATGCGTCGATGAATGATGACAATAGTGGCTATTTCAGCCACAACACTGAGGTAATGCGGTCGGCCTATTTCTTAGTGGGCTCTAATTCACACATACTGACCGCACTCTCTATCTATATCTCTCCCATACATACACTTTATGCAGGGCTGGATTAACCAATTAAGCAAAATAAGCATGTGCTTAGGACACTAAGGGAAGGGGGGCACCACAGATTTTTTTTCCCCCTAGCTACCATGCCCTTAACTCTTTCACTGCCACATTCGACTTTAGTCGAATTTTTTGTAATTCCCCTTATCTGCTGTGTTTCCCAAGTCATATGTAAATGTTAAGAACAATTCCTTTGTTGTCTGAATGTTGTCTAGGGTTTTTCTAATTAGTATAGATATTGCCACCAAAAACTCTGGCCATAACTTTTATGGATAATCGTTCTGATTCATATTCAGATTCGTATTACTAAACAAACTGTCAGAAAACTGTTAACTGTTAATATATTCAAACTCATAATCCAAACTTTCAATCATTCCTGGAAGACTTCTGTTTTCAAACGACTTTCAATTTTATTTAACACAGAGATTTGCATGAGCTACACATTGCTCTAATAAAGTTTGACATCTTCATTTAAAATATCGATTCTTTCCTTCAATACACTGTTTATAAATGAGTCCATACATCTGCACAATTCTTTATGCTATCACGACTAATCTCTTCGTGCTTCCATAGCATATTCATAATTTTCATCCGTTTATTTTATTCTTGCGAAGTCCTCTTGACTTATTATATCTTCCTTTAATATCCATATTAATTACAATTTAGTGCCTTCTTGCACATTTCCTTTATAGTCGGCGATTATACATTTTCTTCAATATTCATATCTTTGCATGACGGTTATGATAACCTTGACATGTATTTAAACATCTCTTTTGGCTAATCAAGCCTAATTCTTACCCTGAATTCCCCACATCCTGATAAGATGGGTTTGTCCCATACTGAATTAAAATCACACTTGATTTCTGCTTCGAAATCTATATCTTAGATACACTTTGTAAGTAGAATTCTCTACACTTAAATAAGTGGACCACACCACACAAGCCGACCCTCTGTGTTCTACACGTAACTATGCACACCAGTAAATAAGTTGCTGTATTGCTTAGGGCCTCAATCCGGCCCTGACTTTATGTGTACTGTAAGCTGCTTAGGTTCGTCACTACAGTTGACCCCTTCCAGGAAGCCTGTGACAAAGCGGTTCTTGTGCTACTGCGTTTGAGGTTTCGGTAGCAATGTGGTTGACACGACGAGGTTGCCAGTCCCATGCACACTCTTACATTAGTTGCGTCTTATGACAAGCCTGAGTGAATAGAGGTCATATTCTTTCTTCGCATCATAAGACGCTCCCGGTAACAATGCAGAGTTATACTAAGGGTAGAAGGCCCTCCAACTCGTGACATCACTCCACCCCGCCATATTTAGCAGGTCTGGTATGTAATACCAATGTTGAGCGTGTTGATTTAGTAAAGCCTTCTGGGTTTGCAAGAAAGCTCTGGGAATCACCCCAAATAAAAACGGCAAAAGAGTGAGAACTCTTAAAACTCTGTTGGTCGCTACAAACAAACAAAGCAAAACAAACCACTCTTCTGATGAGATGTCTTTTGCAGTTTATGTTCTCGACTCTGTGGAGTAAATTTGCTTTTCTTTTTTCCCCCCTACTGTCTCTTGTTTATCTTACATCATCTGTGGGATAAAGGAATGTACGAAGTATTAAGTATTACTTTCTGTACTTCTGTGCGGTGCGGATTGCTGGCGAGTAACAGATAAGGAAATGTCCGAATTGTCCTCTTTCCATACAACCTGCCTGAGGACAATTCTTCGAATCTTTTGGCCGAACATCAACACCAACCAAAAGCTGTTTACTGGGAGCAAGAGCTGCGTACACAGTGCAGTCAAAAAGGCGTGCACATCATCATTGTGGGCAGACGCTAGAACTGAGTTGACCATGTCCTCAGAAGAGACCCCGACGCCATCATAAGAACTGCTATGCGATGAACCCTAGAAGGAAGACGAAAGAAAGGCAGACCAAAAACAAAAACATAGCGGAGAACCATGGAGGCCGAGATGCAAAGCATGAACCAGAGTCGGGGCACGGCACGAAGGATGGCCACCGACGGAGCAAAATGGAGACAGTTTTTTGCTGCCCTGCAAGACGCCAGTAGGCGTGATGGCCGCTGATTGCTTTGTTAGCCAGGGGCTAAGGATCCAAGAAGAAGAAGAAGTCCTACTGACGTTTGATTGGCAGAGTCGTTTGAGCGATAGCCTGTCACGTCAAAGTTACCGGGTTCAGGATAAGGTAGCGTCACGCTCCAGTCTACCCAGCTGGAAATGGGTGCCTGACTCTGTTTTGAGATAGGAAAAGCAAATGCAGAGAGGAATGCAACTGGTCACCCCACCTTGTAAAGCTGGAACTGGTATAGTGATGTCTTTAACACTTCACTCCCCGCTATGGGACTAAATTTTGACGTTTTACTAGGACAAAGTAAACCCTATAATCTGAACTCATAAAGTATTCGAAAAGTCTACGATTGCATGAATACGGAATGAGGTTGTGAGAAGAGAGTGTGAGAGAACTAATCTAAATTTTGCGATTGAATAGGTGTGTCTTCAGGTGTGTCCTCAGGTGTGTCCTCAGGTGTGTTTTCAGGTGTGTCTTCAGGTGTGTCATCGGGTGTGTTTTCAGGTGTGTCTACGTTAACAACCTATTTGGTTTTAATTAATGTGTCGCTATAATTAATCATCACCACCTTTCAGCTCCCCATGAAGCAAAGGCATTCACCAAACTTATGACAAGTCTTCCTGTCACGTATCATCAGCTCAAGGTCTTTCTATGTCTTCTTCACGTCTGTCTCAAGTTCCAGAACAAAGACTCTCTCCACTGGCACTTGTCTGGTTTTTGACATCTCTTCTTCCACTGGTACTTGTCTGGTTCTTGTCATCTCTTCTTCCACTGGTACTTGTCTGGTTCTTGTCATCTCTTCTTCCACTGGTACTTGTCTGGTTCTTGACATCTTTTGTTCCACTGGCACTTGTCTGGTTCTTGTCATCTCTTCTTCCACTGGTACTTGTCTGGTTCTTGTCATCTCTTCTTCCACTGGTACTTGTCTGGTTCTTGTCATCTCTTCTTCCACTGGTACTTGTCTGGTTCTTGTCATCTCTTCTTCCACTGGTACTTGTCTGGTTCTTGACATCTTTTGTTCCACTGTCACTTATCTGGTTCTTGTCATCTCTTCTTCCACTGGTACTTGTCTGGTTCTTATCATCTTTTGTTCCACTGGCACTTGTCTGGTTCTTGTCACCAGTTCCACATTAGTGATCTTGTCATACCACAATCGTCGCTATAATTATTTCTCCCATAATTTTAGAATACTCGATTTTCGTTGTCATACTCATCAAGACGCTTTTAAGATCGTGGTCGAGGGCTATCTTAAGAAATGTTCGTCATAAGTATGTTCTTCCATTTTAAAGGCTTAGGTCTGCTGAGCTCAAGCAGAAGTTATGGGTCAAGCAGAAGTTATGGGGCTGCCGCGCTGACCTGGAAAAGACTGTGGACTTCGTCCTGGCGACAGGCCTGCAGATTTAGCATGACTACAAACTGAACGCAGAAGAAGAAACGGCACACACAAAAATATATTAAATAAATAAATAAATATTACACACATAAAGGTATGTTTCAGGCACTTGTGAGAAATAAATAAGTAAATTTATTGCTGATGGCATTGCCCTACCACCTTGCTAGGTGGTAATCGTGTTTTTGTGTGTGTTAGAGTTACTTGCCCTTGCGACACTGGCTTCCTGTCGCTCGTGGTGTAGCAAAGATGGTGAAAAAATCGTGTACTGATAATTCTAGGCGTGTTTCCAGTTATTTATATGCATCTCCCCGCGTAAGATTACTTTGTAGTAAATAAACCACGTCTCACCACTTCTACCAACATTACTAACATTCACCCATCACTCAACATGGTGGCTTTGGTCGTTTTCTTCTTCTTCCACGTTCTTCTTCCACGTTCGCCTTCAGACTTCCACATTTATGGCTCTAATAAAGGCAGTAGTCAACTCAAGGTTCCCGACATCTCCAAACAGTTTTTCGTTGACAGAATATGCTGAAGACGGATGCACTGGGCCGCAAGGCGCACAACATAGTGCAACGCAAACCGCCTTGAGATGAGATTCCACATTAATAACTCTAATAAAGGCAGTAGTCAGCTCAAGGTCCCTGACAACATCATAATCTAACAACAAATTTCGATAGATTTTATTTCCTAGAACCAGTGGCGTACTGGGGAAGGGATGGGGGGGGGGGTGCAGGTGCACCCAGGGTGATAGCAAGGAAAGGGGTGCCGCTGGGCACTATGATGAAAGTACTTACTGTTAAAAATATGCTTGCAAGTGTGTTTCGTTATGTGGGAAGATGAGGGAAACTGCAGTAAGACGTGGAGTACAATGGATGGGTATGAAAAACAAATCGAAAAAAAGGTGATTCGT